>CAWUHX010000046.1:1228208-1539878 GCA_963922205.1 Romanomermis culicivorax
ACAGTCATATTTTTACAATATGACTGTAAAGCACTTGCGGGTATAATTTCTTCATTTTATATTTTCAAATGTCATTTTAACTTTCAGTGTGGTCAGAGCTCGTTTTCTAAAAATGTTCTGCAAAAATAGAATCGTCCCCACTGGCTCGGATGGACCGCTGATGGTCGGCACGCCCCATGATACTATAGTGACAGCGGGAAAGGTCAATGCTTTTCAAGCAAAATGAAAATCAAGATGGATTCAAATTGTATAATATGTTTCAGTTCTTGTACATTGTGCTAATTTACATTATCGAAAAAAGGTAAATCAGTCCTTGATCCCTTTGTGATATGTATTTGTGATTTTCGAGTTATATGTCTAATTTTATGCATGAATCAGTTATTTTTGGACGATATTATTGTCAGACATTGCAAACTTCTAGAGCGTTTAGGCGGTACCATAGCCTGCGTTTGATATAAATTCATGGTGCACGTGACCTTTTATCTTATTCTCTTATCACAAGAAAATGTTTTTATTCAAAAATTCTAATAAAAGACACATTATAGTGCATTTGATAAACTGTAATGTTGGATAGTTCGTCCTTCCCGGTGAGCCTTAAGCCCAATGCAGAAGTGCAGCCCCCAATTGTCGGCGACAAAAATCCTGGGACTTTTTTACTTCTGAATTGGACTTTCTGCAAAAAACTATCCATTCTATTCATTCCTTAGGATAGCCGAGTGTCGCCGATTGTCAGCGACGAGAAGCCTAGGATTATTCACTTCTGAATAGGACTTAATTCACATCAACATTACTATAAAAGTAATGCGCAATGGTAAATGCGTCTATGCCTGGGGCCGGTATTACTATAAAGCTGGAGCTTAAGTTTAAGTTGCAGCTTAAAACCGTCTTCGTTAAGTTGGACCTTAAGTCAGTATTACTAAAAGTTAAGCTGGTGCTGAGCAAAAAGGACGAGCTAAGCTGCAGCTTAACTACATTTTCATATCCTTTGTGTGGCAAGCTATGATGGAAATTGTTTAAGCCACAGCTTAAGTCGGAATAGCTAAGAAGTTAAGCTGCAGCTCAGCCATCCTGTTTCTGAGCACCAACTTAGGGGCTAACTATACTTCACCGTACGGCGCCGTACGGTGCCGTACGACACTACATTGAGCTGCTATACTTCGCCGCACGCGCCGTGCAGTGCCGTACGGCGCCTGATGAGTGGCTGCTAACTTCATGAACGGTGGCAAATGGTAATAAGTAAATGAAAATGATAAGTAGCTGCTATACTTACGTGCCGTACGACACTGTACGGCGCCCTACAGCACCGTACGCCCCGTACGGCGAAATATAGCTGGCCCCTTAAGCACCGGCAGTAGTACCTTGGCTTGGAAGTTAAGCTGCAGCTTAGCAAAAGTTAAGCTGTAGCTTAAATTACATTTTTTTGTGCCTCTACGATGTTTATTTTCTTCTTTTTGCATAATTCGACAGTAGTACCTAGTACCTATATGCATTGAACATATTGAAAAATACATTAATAAAGCAATTAGTCTTTATCGATGTTCAAGGAAAAGTTTTGCAACTTTTGTCGTCATCTTTTTCGTTGTCACTTTTTTGCCCTTGTCCTTGCTTTTTGTCACCTTGAGTGGTAGTTGTCATTCTTGTCATCAAAACTTCGTTAATTTATTCATTCATCGATCCTCTTGCTAATCTTCTTAAGGAAAATGAAAAATGAAAACGAAGTTCACGAAAAATATGGTTTCTACGAAATCTAACTTGACGTTCTTCTCCATCAAGCAATAAAAAAAACGACCAGCCATTATCGTATAACAACATAAAATACGAACTTAGGACAGCTACGTCCTGTCTTAAAGTTTTCACGTCAAGTTGGCTTGCACTAGCTTAACTTTTTAATACTGGTCTGACTTAAACTCCAGCTTAACCTTCGAAGGGACTTAAGTCCAAGACTTAAGTTTGAATCTTAAGTCTCTTGCTCAGCTGCAGCTTAACAATTTTTTAGTAATACCGGCCAAGCTGGTGCTCAGCTGGAGCTTAACTTTTTTATATGTTATAACGTTGTAGAGACTTAAGTTGCCTGTTAAGTTCCAGCTTAAGTCGCTACAGTAATACCGGCCCCTGATCCGGGCCACTATAATATTAATTTGAATACATAGGAAATTGAATTCGAAATGCCTATGATTGGATCGCATGCTGTCATACCCAATCTAGAGCTGTTAAAGCCTATCCGTACTTTGTTGTCGAAAATTTGTCGCAAGTGATTGCAGTGATCCGAATCGAACGAACCCTTTCTTTCTGCTGTATGTATTTCAGTAGATACTTGTTGAACATGGGCATCCTTCGATTGGAAATTTCGATCTCTACCTTGCCATATATTATATTCTGAAATTGTTCCAATACTTCGAGACAAAATCACTTGCGTCTGTTTTTTTGCGAAAAAAAGGATAGATAGGTCATTAAAGTTTTTCTAAAATTTAAGCTTAGCTTATAACGCGCTTCTCAGCAATAACCTTCAATTGGATGCAATTTAGTATCTTTTATTCGTTTCATTGTTGAAATCATTACACTGATGATAAGAATTTTAGTTTAAATAAAGTCCACTGGGAAAAATGACAAGTACAAAATTACAGTCAGTTTACTTTGAGCTATCGAATGCATTATTATAGGATTGATTCCAGAATTTTCATCAGAAAACGTTCCGTCATAAAAATGATCGTCAGCGATTTTGTCAGTAAAAGCTCATGTGAATACTTTCTTAATAAAAAAACACCATGTCATATAATAGGTTGCAATTGACATATTCATAAAGTATTCTTCCTGAAACAAGAAATGCAAGACGTTAAATGATAAATTTTTCGTTGCATAAATTCAGAAAAATCTTCCGTGCAGACAGCAGTGATGTGCGAATTGATTTTGAGTTTCGTACTGGCGGGAGTAAATTTTACGAGATTGTTTTTATTTTTGATTAAGGGCTAATGAAAGGTGGACTAAGGGCAAATGGTGGCAAGCGTATAAAAAACGGCGGCGCAAATAGTGGGCTAAAGTGTGAGGCAAATCACGGGCAAATCGTGGGCTATTTGGCGGGCTAAACTTGGGGTAAAGCTCGGGCCAAGTGGCGTGCAAAAGTCAGGGTAAAATCGTGGGCCAAAATGCAGATCAAGATTAGAGATAATGACAGGGTAAATCTAGGGGCAAAATGTGGGACAAAATGGGACTAATTTCAGGCTAAATGAAGGATATGTGCCTTACCTGGCTCATATATCCCGGGCAACCTTCCTTCGGTTCTTGGAAGATTCCTAACCTGGTCTTCACCCTAACGCTAACTGGACGAGGCAGAGTTAGAGTAGCAGTAGGTGTCACTAGGTCATTATTGAAAAAGGAAGCACAATACAGCTTAGGTAGCAAAGCACAACCAAAACACAATAAGACCAGAACACACAAGTTACGGACACTCCTCACAGAGCCAGTGCAGTCCTAGGCACTCTACCGCAGTTCGATAGCAAAAAATAGCCTGAAAGGGTCAAGGACTGAAGGGCACCAAAAAAAGGCCCACCGGTAATCAACTAAGTGGTAAGTGAACGTTGAAAGGAAAGACATCGCCGGTGGGGTGCACCACAATACAAGAATCAATAGTGACCAGTCATCACTGCAGGCGAAAGAAGCCCAACGTTCAATTACAAAAAATAATATACGAATGAATAAAAATGGCAGAACAACGCCAAACTTTAACTACAAAATGTTATGCAAAACTTTTCCATCCATTTGTTTTGATACCAAAAATAGTATTGTACAAACCGTTTTGAAATATTTGTTTAACTAATGAGAAGTGAACCTACTTTAACAACAAAGAACTTTAGGAATAAAATTGGTGAAAATAGAGGACTAGAGGTCAGAGGAATTGACCCTCTGACAGATAGCCCGCCGCCGTATGACAATGACTGGGATAGGTTAAATTGCTGCATTTTTCGATGAAAATTTAGCCCACAAAATAGCCCTGTATGGTCGTGGGCTGAAATACAAAGAAAATATTGCTTCAAAAACAAATTGATGAATTTACTGGGATAAATAGATCTTCTAGACGAGGTGGTGGAGCAAGAGTGGAAAGAAGACCAAGATGATAGACGTTCAACTAGAAAAGATTCGTTCCAAATGTAGAGTTTAAATTAGGATATGGAAGGGAAAACGATTATTATGGTTTTTCACTGACTAGCACGCTGTACCACAGAAATAATGCATTAAACCCTGCAAGCTAGAGTATTTGAGTTCTGATCATCACCAAGCTAATCTGTTACATTTTCATGTTTCCTTATTACACAATGCACCCAACAGTCTCTGAGCTGCAGTTATCTAACGTGCAGACCCTTGTTTATTGGCGTAAATTTTGAATATCTAAAAATCATACACTATATACGAGAATAGTTATCGACATCTTACCGTAGAAATGCTTTGCAATCAATGAATGTTTATTCTCCACAACTTGGTCAATGTATTCTGCTAGGAAAGGACGCAACCCACCACACTAAAGGCCCTGTCATACTTCACCGCGCGGCGCCGCGCGGTCCCGCCTTTGAAGTATGAATAGGTTTTTGTAATTTTTGCGGCGCCCCGTTAGGTTTCAACTAAACCAATACACATTTTTAGAGAAGAGCAAAATCCAAAAGTAAAAAAGCGGCGCCGTACGGCGCCTCGCGGTACCGCGCGGTGAAGTATGACAGGGCCTTAAGACCGTTTACACCACGTAGATTGTGCCGACACTGTGAAAAACACTTCAACCCAGCATGTGAACACACACACACACACAAACACACTTAAATTAGCTAATTCAAAAGTTCAAAAGCAGGCTTTCACCATTTTAAATCAAGCTTTTCAGTAGACCTCAACCAGATCTACTCGCTAAAACAAAAGCTTTGGAAGGACAAATCCCCCACTAACCTTATATCAAAGTCAGTGTTCTGTGTCTGCCGTTGTAATTACAATCTGTTCTTATACAATGCTTGTAAATTGTAAAATGACAAAAAAGGACCGCTCTCAAAGTCGTTTAGACAAAGTTTTTACTGAAGGATTTTTTGCTAATAAAGATTCATCACTCTATCGGTGCGATCAAAAGCCTGTGGATGAGGTCAAATTCTTTCTGAATGAAGTGAAAAGTCTTCAACAAAATGGACCGAAGTATACACTGATATTGGGTCAAGAGTAATAGACAAAATCTTCATGTTCATTTATTTTAAGCACGAACAAAAATTTTATTTTTGTCGTTTCACAAGGACAAAATGATCAAAATTTATATGAAAAATGCTGCTAATTTCAATCATTGCAGGTCAAGTGACAAATAGTTAACAGAACTGAAAAGATTCAGTTGCTCTATCAACGATTGCAACACGATTGTCAGGAAATACCTCAGCTTATGATAAGACGCAAGGAAGTATTCAAATATATATATATCTATATTTCGGGATAAACAACAAACCCATGGATTCCCACCAACTACTTCATTTTTTCAAAAAAGAATTGCATCGTGTCAATGGCGTTCGATTTGCCTGAGATGAAAGAGATCACTGGAAAAATATAGAACCAGACCTTTTTGCCATATAATCATTTCCGGGTAATTATTTTTGCCACCTGCTCTAGTACATTGTAGTCACACGCACGACAACATGAAGTACGAATTTTCAAACTTGAAAAGATGCGAAACGTTTTCCCAATCCATTTGTGATGTTGACAGTACGGAGAAAAGTTCATGAGAAAGTTTTGTACTTTCTGTAACTCAGTGACATCCCTAGCTGAGTTTATTACGAAAATAGACATGAAAAATTGCTGTCAACAGTCGTCTGTCGAACGGACGATTGTGTATCAATTCAGCTAAAACGCCATTTCAGCCATCGTTGCGTTGTTTCATCGACGGTCTCGATTCGGCCAACAAATTTTTTATTATTCGTGTCTCGTTTCATCCACTTTCTCATTTTAGGGTTATTTACTATCCAGATATCCACACGTTTCGATTAAGCTACCGTATTATGGTAATTTTCACAATGCAAGGAGTAAAATTTTTTGTTTAATGCATAATTTGCATGGTGCATAAGGAGTAATTTGTATAAGGGTAAAAGTGTGCTCAATTGGCAAGTTATTTTGATCATTTATTTTCAGGATATTTTTTAGTGTGGTTGAAAAAATGAGATACGTGAACGAAATGTGTGAAAGAAAATAAGAAACACCATTCATTAGATGTCCCGAGAAAAGGCACTTCATAGTGGTGATTTGAAAAAACAGCTCGTCTCCGTTTCAAAGCAATGATTTTAATGAAAGAGATTACGAGTTCCATAGGAAAGATTGTGATTTTCACACAACAACAGGGATTTGCATTGAAAAATTTTTCATGTTCATAGAAGGATTGGTCGGTTTCATAACAAAAGACTGTTTTTTAAACACAAAAACCATACCTTTTACAGAAATAAAGGAAGATTGATTTTCATTCAAGTCGTTTAATTTCAATGGCAAGTTTATTTATTCAAAGAACTCGAAGATTGTCACGTGTACAACATAGAAATTTTCGGCGATCAAACCCAAACTTTTTTCAAGAGCTCAGTAAAAATTGATCACAATGCTCTAAATTTAAATTTTATGCATGCGTTTTCATTTCCAAGTAAGAAATTAAATTATGTTTTTAAAAAAATTTCAAGATTTTTGAGCGAAATCTCCTCTAAAACGTTCAAGTTCCTTTATTAACAATCATATTACCTCCAATGCACAACACGGTACTTTATAGCTATTTTTTGGACAATTCTATGTCATTTTGCAACGTTTGGGAAATCTTCTTGAATCAAGATAGAAAATTTCCAAAAATAGCAATTCTAGGCAAGTCAGGCACGATTCTGCTCGGGGACAGTCAGGGTTTGCCCCTAGTCGTATATATGTATACAGATACTGCATATGGTGGCTCAAATAAGACAGTAGCTAAAACCACACAGTCGCTAGGTTTTAAACACTGGTACTCCAACGAGAAAAAAAATAGTGGCTGAATTGACACGGTGGCTGGAATGGCTTGGTGGCTGAAACGCCACAAGTCCAAACGTCTTCGCATGTATGTAAAACTCAAGCAGTTCAACGGTCGAACTATTTTATATACTCTGTTTTCACGGTTCTCATAAATTTGTAAGCACACGAAGCAGCCCATTTTTTAAGTGACATCAAGACCGTTTTGCATACAGAAAACCTACAGTGCACGAGGACATTTTGTTCTAAGCTGGTTGCAACCGAACTGGATGTGCACCAACCTGGAAACTTGTACTTGGTGGGCTATCGTATGATTTTCTTTCCTGATATTAAGCCTAGTGACCTTTACGATGAAAATGTACTAAGTAGAGAAGTATACTGGCACGCAAAAATTAAAAATAGTTTGACCTCGCCCATACAGTCTTTTATCAATGCAAACAGGAAATTCTTCTAAAACGCAGCACGTTTGGTATCAATCGACAGAATTCGTTGAAATCTGTTTAACAATACGACCTAAAACAGTTTAACTTCGTTTTTGAGGAAGTTAAAAGTGGTTGAATTATGATTAAAATTTCCCTAGATCTTCTTTCCAGAGTTGTCCATATTTTGGTGAATCATTCATCATGCATCACGCTTTTTTTTAGGTAAATAGAAAGGCGCACACCGGCGAGCATGGAAACAAGATATCTGGGAAATGCTACCTTGATTGTTTACTTCATGAGCACAGGCACACTTGTGCATTTAGGAAGCATTATAATAGGTAAAACTTCTTGTGGAATATTTTGCGATAAGACTGGAAAACCTTCAACATACGAACGTCGAATTGTACAGAACCTATCGATTTTTTTCTCCTGCAACAGCTCAGCGTTTTCATATAGGTGAAACTGTAGATTTTCTCATTCGGCTGTGAAATTATTACTTCATTATTTTTTTGATTTGTGTCTCAGAATTCTCCATTTATTTTCGAACGAACTTCGGAATGCAAGATAATCTGTAAAAATCATGCATCCTATGTCGAAATTTTTTCTTCTCAAGTTGCTTTCAGATAATCAAGTGGAGAATTATTTGCATGAACAACTCTCTGGGGTTCGTTTGAAAATTTACCCACGTATAAATTGAATGAAAACACTTCCATTCGAAAAAGTGAGACTACAGTGAACATGCATCATAATGCATGATCACAGTTGAAAAAATGCACGAGGTCAAGTTCTGAAAAGATGGACATTGCCATAAGGTACTGGCTGTATCCATGTCATGAAAAATCCTGCAATTGCTGACGAATTTTCTTTCAGCCTTCCCATGCTCAATGAAAGCCGAGTCTTAAGATGAATGAAGTGATTGATTCGATGGTGAGTATTTTCAATGACATACCTATGGCGACGACGGTAGAGGTTTTTAGCAAGACGAAAAGCTTCCAAGAGGACAAATCACCGACGAAAGTCAACTTGGCAATAGGAGGTAGTTTTTATTATTTTCTAGAAATGAGAAGGAATCAAGTGAATTCGGGTGGACTGATTTTTTTATAATTCTTACTGTAATAACCACACTTTCTGACACCTATCTATAGTCTGTTTTTCTTGACATTTACAGCCTATAGGGACGATGAGGGAAAACCGTTTATTTTGCCTGTGGTTGCATGGGCCGAACAAAACTTGCCCGATGAGATTGAACATTTGTCTATTTTTGGATATCAACCGTTCACTGAAGCAGCATGTCGATTATTGATGGGCGACAATCACGATGTCTTTTGTCGGAAAAAGGTATTGAAAACCATTCAGTGCATTGTTTGACACTCATCAGGACATACAAAATGGGACAGGTTAATGTACAGCATAGAATACTTAATCATTACTCCACTTAGCCCTGGGTAGGTGCTTGGGTAGAACTAGGGAGCAAAAGTTCAGTCACTCTCAACAAATAGATCACCTGATACGGTTCTGGTGAACTTCAGATGACCCAAACAACACTGTTTGAACTCAAAGACTTCCAGCTAACGGGTAATCACGAGAAGGAAAAAAGTGAATTGAGTTTTACAACTGGGCCCGCACCAGGTTCTAACCTGCATTCTCTCTGCTACAGTATAAAGTCAACAATGACTGGTGACGTTGTGTTTGGTCGGGCGCAAATTCCATAGCAAATTTATAATATAAAAGTATCCCGATCGCATCCACTTTGCCACTTTGTTGCCGCACTCGGCCTTGACTTTGGCTAATCATCACCTATACCACATACATGATCCACTTGGCTTAATTATTCTATCGAGCTTGAAACATCCAGACTAGTCATTGATTTTTTCCCGAAACATGACGAGCATTTCATGAATTTTACTGCAATATCTGGGATGAAAAATGCTTTTGTAAGTATTGAGAATATCTGGCATTTCTCTCTTTGTTGGACGAAGGTGTAATGAAGTGGTGCATAGACTGTTGTGCAGGTCTTTCCTTGGGGACAAAGATGGCTGGTCGGAAAATAGTTAGAACTTCTCCTTGGCTAGGCCTCAGATTTAGTGCAACAGTTCTTACCCAGACCTGGCAACAACGACACACACTTACTAATAACGGGCTCTTGTAGACTCACAGAGGAAAATGAATACCCCCTGGAAGGAACGATATAGAAGAATCCCTCGAAAGGTCTGACTTCTATATGACATCTGCAATAGATGAACGCCTGGACCTAAAACTCTTCATGTAGTTATGGGACACCGAAACAATATATAAACAATTATTAACAAACAAATAATATTACTGAAGAATGTGGACGGACCACTGAAATGTTTATACAAATTAGAAGAAAGACGCTGGGGTACAGTTTATTTGTGGGCACCAGCATAAACACCAGAAAAATTTGATCAAAAACAAGAATGATTTCACAATCATTTTTCTTCTTTCTTTGATGCTCCCTTGCTATGCAAATTTGTCTGTGCCACCCATCGCCCATTGTTGATTTGCATGTCGACTTACCGATCGTGAAATGGACAGCAACAGGTGGCCCAACACGACATGCACCACAGCAGCATGCCCATCACGCAACTGCCATTATCGAACTGTTGATATGACCTGGTTAGTGTCGTAGCACCTCAGCCCACATCAAAGTGGATGGAGGATCTCAGTGTTGGACGTGGACAAATGTATCCTCAGGAAGCTATTTTTCCTTGTATGGTGGGGGATGCTCCAGGCAGGTGCCTGCCTCTGAATGTGGATGGTTCAGGTTTCAAGCCATTAAATGAAAATTATTTTCTGCTTCACCAGAATGTGGCTTGAATAATATTGCATACAACTTTCCAGGTTTTCGGCATACAATGCATATCTGGAACGGGTGGTTTACGTTTGGCCGGAGATTACCTCCTGCACGTTTTGAAGTACAAAAATATCTACATTCCGTCTCCATCTTTTGGTAGGATTACTGTATGTGTTCCTTGTTGTTTTTCCTTTCATCTGATATTTTTTTGGAATCTGGAAAACGTGAAGTTTCATAAAGTGCAGTAAATTCTTTTCTACACTATTTCATATCTTTTTAGGCAACCACGAACACTTGTACAATTATTTGGGATTTGAAGTGCGCAACTATCGTTACTGGGATTACGAGAAACAAGATATTGATTTCAATAGTCTCATTCAAGATTTGACTGTACAAAATCAACAACCTCCCACTTTTCCATAGAACCATTATTTTGCAGCAAGCTCGCCCAAACTCAGTGGTCCTTTTGCATGCTTGCGCTCATAATCCAACTGGCCGAGACTTGTCCCGAGACCAATGGATGATGGTATGCCAGACTATGGAGGTAATGCCATCAAGTAGGGAAGCTGGAAGGGCTTCTGACACTGAAGCTACTTTTGAGTATTATTTTTACTAGAATCAGAGGTCATCCGAGTGATCCAAGCCAGGAATCTACTGGTTACCATAGAATGCTTTACAAGCTTGATGAGTGACCAGTGGTCACTGGGGCCATCAATATAACTTTGGATGAGTCTATATCCCATCATTTTAAAATGACCGACGTGGCAAAAAGTTAAAAAGTAGGATTTTCAAGCAGTGAAAAACTACAAATTTCTTCGCGCAAGGGCGAGGGCTTATCCACTTATGATTTGGATGGAACTGTGTCGACAGCTGAGTGCTTCGTCCATAACTAGATCATAAAAAACTTGTATTGTTCTGTTTGCCGCCCTTGAACGAAAAATCTCCATTTATAACAATAGTAATAAGTTTCTAATTTGTCATTCATTGCCATAACTAGCTTACATATAGGTTTTCTGTGCTGAGCTTACTTTCATGGGATTGCTTCATCTGCTCTCTCAGTAAGAATATATAAAGTACCATCATAATAATGCTGTTAGATGCTGGACATTCAGACTAAAATGTCATCCAAGTGACCAGTGTCCATTCAGATGACCATTTTTTGAATATGGGTTCTGGATAATATGCACTCATTGATTTGTTCTTGGCTGAACTCGTAATCAGATTTTACCCATTTTACCCACATTTTACCCACAATTTTTTTAGAAAAAGCAACTGTTCCCACTTTTTGATGTTGCTTACCAAGGATTTGCAAGCGGAAATTTGGATGAAGATGCATGGCCGGTTCGCCATTTTGCGAGTGAAGGTTTAGAACTCATGGCATCGCAGTCTTTTGCAAAAAATTTTGGACTATATAGTAAGTATTGTATTGAAATATGAGCCATCTAGGATGAAAATTCAAAAATTTTAATTTCAATGAAGTATGTAAAGATTTTGATCATGTCATTAAATTTTCGCACTTGATGAATTTAAATACACTGAATGCAGTAGGTTTTTTTAGACAAACGTGTCGGAAATTTATTGATAATTACATCAATAGACGAGGATATTGTGAAGTCTCAGATGGCAAAGTTCATAATCTCGAGTTACAAAAATCCACCGATCCATGGTGCTTTAATTGTACACAAAATTCTAACCGATGAGAATCTTCGTCAACAGTGGTGAGACTTGATCAATTAGTCCACACGTGGATAGTCAAGGCAGATTGACAGCAGATTCGATCCAAAGTCGTCACTTTTGGGTTTGCCAATTTTATTTGCAAAAACGTTTCCTAGTGAAAAACTAGAATTTTTGAAGATGCCGAAGTTGACTGAATTTTTTCTAAAAGTATCTTGAACTGATAACCTACAACTGATGTGAAAATTTCCGCAGGTTGGAGAATCTTAGCTGCATAGTGAATCGCTTGAAGAGCATGAGGAAGATTCTAGAATCAAAATTGGAGCAATTGGAAAATCGTGGTGATTGGCATTATTTGACCGAACAGATGGGAATGTTTTCACTTATTAATCTTGACAGTAAGATTAATTGCATTTTTGATATTTTGGACATAGAACTTTCTGTTATAGGAGAACAAATTCGAGTGCTCATGAACAAATACCACATTTACATGTTGAATAATGGTCGAATAAGCTTTACCGGTTTGAATAGCAAAAATATCAGTTACGTTGCCGATGCTATTCGGGATGTGCTCCAAAACCATAGAAGTCAATAGAGGCGATAGACCAATTGAAATCTTTCATTGACCAAGTTGAATAAATGGACAAATTTTTGTATCAAACTTCTCAAGGTTATCGCAAGTTTTTTGATCAAGTAAGAACTGTGTTTCAATATAGCAAATGTAAATTTTCAAAATATGCAGTAAGGGTTACTTCATTACTTTATTGATTCATATCATATTCACATGGTTTGTGCATGAAGATTTGAAATCAAAAGTCTTCGCTGCTCACTTTTTGCCATATTTTGTACTTGAGTGGAGTGGTCGAAAAAAATTATGCAATAATCTGCCTTTTAATGCTATTTTTATAGACATCAAATCTGATCCTAAACTATTTTATCCTCTTAAATACAGCTTTTCGATGATCAAAGTCAAATCAAGTGGTCATTTCTTGGTGCAGAAAAGCAAAAAATTCATTTATTATTTGTAAAAATAGAAAATAAACGGTGAACAAGGTTTCAGTCAGTAGTTCATGTAAAATAATTTACAGATATCGCCGATTTCCTAATTTTTGCATATAATCAGTTATGATGTTGTTTCAGTTGCTAACCAATGTGCTGGTTTAGAAAAAAGTCTGTGGGTTACTGCTGATAGAAAATATCAAGATTGAACTTTATTCCTGGATTATTGGAAATGTGGCTTATGACAGTAGTTTATCGAACCAGAGAGACAAGGCAAAATTCAGTTGACATGGGTATTTTGCTTTGATACCTTATGTTAGGGACCTGCACGGGCGGCCTAGCCCTTAGCCCGACCCGGCTCGTAAGCAGGGCCAGGAGAAGCTTCGGGCAGTGAAAGAGAGTCCAGGACGCAAGAATGTTCAGATCGGTTAAAGTTTGAAAATATAAACAAGTAGATACGTTTGCAAGTTAATTGTTGATGTTTCTTCGTTTAAAATGTGCTAAAATTTTACCGCCATTATATTTAATTATTTAAATGTTATCCGTACCACAATTGCCATTTGTTTCAAATACAATTATAAGTGTTTGCAATTCTGTTCAGCATTCTGACGAATTTGAAAACTCCTGATAGCCAAAATGCAACTCTTCTTGTTCAATTTTTTTGATTACTTCGTAACAAAATGAAGACAATATTATCCATTGTTTTTTCATGCATCCTTCCCTCGTACATCGAAAGAGGTCATAATTGTTTTCGCCATTTTCTCAAAAGTCTGCTTTTTATTTATGCTTTTTTGAGTTTGAACATTATAATATTTCTAGAGGATTGTGTGCCACTTGGTCGAACATCCCAGTAGGTCTGCTGTTTCAATAGATGGACTGCTCTTCAATTTAACATGCCTTTTTACATGAGCCTAAACTTAAGCCCTGAAAGAAATCTGATCTCGCAAATTTCGATCATTGCAGTGCTGCCAAACTGGCATTTTCGATACCAGATCTGGCACTATTTGTAATGATCTGGCATTAATCTGGCATTGTTCGAATCTGGCACGTATTCTGGCATAATGTTCCAATCTTTGGCATAATTCTGGCATTGTTTGAAAATGAAGTTTCTACCAGCTACAAGTCACTGTTTTTCCCCCGAGCCTTTTCCCCAAAAAGGGAAAAATGGTCAAAAGTTTATTTCCCCATTTTCCCCTAGACATTTTTTCGCTTAAAAATGCTCATAGATGCTTTATTTAAGTGCTTTTGATCTTTTTCAAACCTTTTGGTGTTTTTAGAGGCGTTAGTTTATTGAAATTGAGGAAAGACTTGAGATTTTCGAGTTTGAAGTCCAATTTACAGGCATTGTGGAACAAATTTTCCTGGAAACTATCCAAGAGCATAATGACTTCGCATTAGACAGTAAAATGATGGTTAACTCCTCTATAATGACAATTGAAATTTCAAAAGAAATTTTTTTGACAATTCTTTCGGCTATCGACATTCTAGGACGCTGGAAAATTAATTTTCGAAACATATTTCAAGAATTTTATTCGAATTTTCTGCTCAAAATTCGTATTTTCTAGAATTTTATTATTTGAAAAATTTTTAAACCAGTAATTTAACTCGCATGAACATGACCATAAAGATATAAAGTAAGAAGAGTGAAAATTTCTGAAAACTACTTCCATAAAGCTTTTGAATTGATTTCACGTTAGGGAAGAAATAATCGCTTCAAAAAGCTTAGAAACTTGAGGTATTGATCTTTCTCAAAAACTGTCAAAGAAAAAATACGAATCTTCATTCAATATCGTGATAAAATATTAAAAATTACCAATTAAAACATGAGATAATACTTTTAAGATGATGAAAACTTATAGATTAAGTGCTAAATGAAGGTAGACATGCTAAAAGCCGCGCCTGGGCTAGGTAATACATAATAATGATTATTTTCAAACATGCGCCAAAATGCCTCTTTTGTGTATCCGATCCCCGAAATTTTGTTCCCTAGATGGGGAAAGAGCCCAAATTTTTTTCCCTTTTTCAAATTTTCCCCCCAGAAAGCACGATTTGGCGGTAAAAACACTGGCTGTAGTGATACTTGCTCCGAAGTTGGTTTTATGAATGTTTTTGCAATTTAAACATCTGGCTTCTGTTGTGTGCAAATTATTGAATAAAGTTTCTATTGTAGTATCAATTTTGTGATTTTTATGTTTGGAAAGACTTTTTGTCTCATTATGTTTAGCATTGAAAATCTGACATCATTTTGGCATTATTTGAAATTGCCTGACAGTTTTCTGACACTATTTTCTAAAAAATCTGGCATTCCCTAAAAATGTGATCTGGCAACACTTATCGTTAGGCTGTCGCGGAATTTAAGCTAGTCCGGTTCTACTCAATTTTATCACTATAGTCGAGTTCCTGGAACAGTCAACTTACTGAGACAATCGACCTACTGGAAATTTAAATGTCCAAAAAATGATGCTTATATCGTTGATCGGCCTACTGGGACTATACCTTTCAAAGCGAACCACGAATTAAGAACAATCAAATATTTGGAGTTCCTGGTTCAGATACATCAAAAGATGACCTAACTCACGAAAAAAACAGATTTCAAAAAAAAATCAGCCGCTCACACGCCATCTGGGATTTGAATATCGTTAATTTTGTAGCAAAGAGCGAGAAAAAACCTTCGGATTTTGATATTTTAGAACAGTGGCACAAATGAATTTTATCATCATTTATTTCATGAAAGAAAGATCTAATTTACCAGCCAATTTAATTATTTTGCATGCCTCAAAAATTGTGTTATTCAACCAGGAACAAATTGTGTCATTGCCCTATGCTGAAAATATTTTAATCATTTACCAAATCCAAAAAGTTCATGCTCACAAAGCTCGAAAACTTTTAGACTACAAAAAAGATTTCGTGAAATTGAATCACCGCAATATCCAACTGCGTAATTGTCGTATTGTATAGTAAGCGTGTATTTTTCTTGTGCAGGTAAAATTGAAAAGAGAACTCCGCTCCTTTTCTAAGATAGTAGTTGGCTTAACTCAAAGGTTTATCAATTTGGGTTTTTCATTATCAGGTTTTAGTAGTCTTCTTTCTCATCCATTTCTGGTAAGCGTTGGGCGATCGAAAGCCCCGTGCATTTGTGTCCATCCCTGGCTATCTCTCCTGCTGATTCTTATTCTCTTCCGACTCACGGCCTAGGACAGGTAACGGCCTGAGGCAATCTTAACCCCTCACCCATTTGAAATATAACCTTCTGGACGAGCGGATGACTGTATTAACTTCGATTTGTGCTCACATTTTTTAAAAATTATCACAACATTTTGTCATTCGGGACCAGGCCCTGCCCGGATCAAGAAAGAAATATGGCCCAGCTAGACCAGGCCACATTCTTGCAGCCCACGCAGGACCCTACCTTGTGTAGTAATTTTCAGACCAGTTTCGAAGCTTATTTTAAAATATAAGTGTGCTTGGCTGACAAACGTAATTTTTTTCCTCAATTCGGCCCGAAAAAATATGGCGCGGGACAAAACGCGGGGCAAAATTTTCCAGTGAACAGGATGCAAAGATGCCCAATTTAAGCACAGATATTTAACCTTTAATCGTAAATTGACAAAACGATAAGGATTTCCAATTTTTCTATTTTTGAGCACAAACAAAAAAACGCAACAGAGTAAGAGCAAATCAATTATCATCACTGCGTTCTCCTGAGAAATGTTTGAAAATATTGAATTAGGAACTTCTCTAATGAATTGAGTTGGAAACTTGTCAGTCTATTCATCTAACCTACTTTTTCAGAGTAAAAAATTCAAAGAATGCTTAGTTTAAAAATTTTCAAAAACAAACTACTTTAAACTTAATTTTCGAGACGCCTTTTAAATTTACACGCATTTTAAAGGAAGCCACATTTTTGAGATACAGTAACATTCGAACGTCGACTCGCTGATCAACTGTTTAAAATTTACACCTTTCGTTGACCGACGAAAAATCTATACAACGTTTTACCGTCGCCGTCGACGTAACCGAAACCGGCCCGAGTTTTGTTCACCCGGCAATAGACGAAACCGCCGCTCGTCCAACCGAGACTGCCGACCGGGAAAATTTGACCGAAAAATGTACCGTGCGGGTGGTAAAATTTACTAGAACCCCGAGGCACGTCCGAGGCGTGCGCGGCCGACTGGCTGGCGAATGCTCCGGCGCCCGAAATTACATAGTTCAAAGTCGAGCCATCATCGGCCGACGTTTGCAAATGCTACGAAAAAGATTGTAAAATAATGAAATAAAATAAAATGAAATGATAAAATAAAATAAAATGATAAAATAAAATAAAATAAAATAAAATAAAATAAAATAAAATAAAATAAAATAAAATAAAATAAAATAAAATAAAATAAAATAAAATAAAATAAAATGATAAAATAAAATAAAATGATGAAATAAAATAAAATGATAAAATAAAATAAAATGATAAAATAAAATAAAATGATAAAATAAAATAAAATGATAAAATAAAATAAAATGATAAAATAAAATAAAATGATAGAATAAAATAAAATAAAATGATAAAATAAAATGATAGAATAAAATGATAAAATAAAAAGATAAAATGAAATGATAAAATAAAATAAAACGATAAAATAAAATAAAATGACAAAATAAAATAAAATGATAAAATAAAATAATGAAATTAAATAATAAAATAATGAAATTAAACAAAAAAATTAAATAATAGTTATTAAACAATAAAATTATTGATTAGATAAATTATTAAATAATAAAATTATTGATTAGATAAATTATTAAATAATAAAATTATTGAACAATACAATTACTAAATAATACAATTACTAAATAATAAAATTACTAAATGATAAAATTACTAAATAATAAAATTATTAAATAATAAAATTATTAAATAATAAAATTATTAAATAATAAAATTATTAAATAATAAAACTATTAAATAATAAAATTATTAAATAATAAAATTATTCAATAATAAAATAATTAAATAAAAAAATTATTAAATAATAAAATTATTAAATAATAAAATTGAATAATAAAATTAAATAATAAAATTAAATAATAAAATTAAATAATAAAATTATTAAATAATAAAATTAAATAACAAAATTAAATAATAAAATTAAATAATAAAATATTTAATAGTAAAATTATTAAATAATAGAATTATTAAATACAGTAAACCAAAACTATTGGTCAAGTTATCACAATAATTTTTACCTGCAAATTATGATCATGACCGGAAAAATACGCCGTGACTTTATACTTTTTTAGTAATGGATTCAGTCTATCGATCAAGCATTTCGTCGGCCCATGATCGGACGTCGAATAAACGGGGTAATGACCAGCCACAAATAAATAAGGTGCACTACAAAATTTAATAATATTCTTTCCGTGAAACATAACGTAAAGATACGCAAAAGAGGAGGGCCACTCGAAAAAAATCGTTGCCTTCGAACATAATGCAAATCTTTTTTTCCAAGTGCGTTGCATAAAAAAATCAAGATGACATCTTGAAAAAAATCAAAATCTCATTTTGAAAGAATAGCAAGATGGGCGGCAGATCAGAGGGTGAAAATTTTTTTAAATAGCTAATCAAAGACGTTGCAAAAGGATTTTTTGAAAGCGGACTCCATCGGCTCTTCTGTCGCCGTTGTCTACCTACTGGGGAATCCGTTAAAGAAACGATAATTTGGACTCTTTTCCTCAATTACTCTATTTTGGGTGAAAAAAATCATTTTTAGACGTTTTACTGAGAAATATCTGAAAACAAAAAATTTATATGAAGAACTGAAGCCCACCAGATTCCCCGAGAAAAATACCTCCCCTGCTGCCATGCCCCACAAAAATCAAGGGCGCCCTCCGTCAGCAAATCTTGATCTCAGAAACCCACATTGAAGGGTTCCCATTATATAAACAAACGAGGCGGAGCAACGTCTTTGATTGGCTAATTCAGAAATTTTCATCCTTTGATGTGCCACCCATCTTGATTTTTTTTCAAGTCGGGATCTTGATTTTCGAAAGATTATCTTGAAAAAAACGCGATATACTCTTAAAAGAATGCGATGCACTCTAGAAGAATGTCGAACATCGAAAAACTCTGACATGTTGATTTTTCGATTTTCAATCAAGTTCGAAAATAACCATTTTTTCAAGCGGTAACAAATTTTTTCAGCTAATAGCGATTTTTTCAAGTGACACTTTAGTTCAAAAGGTTCAAAATGAATTACGATATCTTTTCGTACTTGGAATTTTTCAATTGGTTTTCAATCCAAGACCATTGTTTTTCGGCTTCGATTTTGTCCACGGAACCGTCGGGCGCCGACGATGAGGAAAAAATGAAATTTTGTATTTTATCCATTAGACCGTCGAGAGTATGACCGCACAGGACGATGGTATCGATGACGACGAAATCGACGTCGATATTATCCGAAGTTCTATACCGGATTGTGTAATAGAGACTGGGGTATATCCTGAAAGTCAATTTTTTGCAAAATTCTCCTATAATTGAAAAATGTTTACAAAAGAAGTGTTTAAGGCCCATTCACATGTGAAAAATCCTAGCATTTTTGTCGCCGACAATCGGCGAAAGTCGGCGATACCAAGAAATGGATAGAATGAATAGGCAGTTAGCAGAAAGCTTAATGCAGAAGTGAAAAAATCCTAAGAGCTTTGTCGCCAACAATGGGCGACAGTCGGTGGTAGAGTCGGCGACTGCTTTTCTGAATTGGGCTTTAGTGTAGGAACAAAAAATTAAGATCTTGTATCTATAGGTGGACAAGGCTATCACATATGATGTGTTATCACATAGTTACAGGACGTTTCCCCTCGACTATGTTAAGCTATGTTAAAACTGTGTCATAATTAGAGACCGGATTTTTAAGGGCAGCCCTTTTTTTCTGAAAGCAGATTCGAACTCAGCTCATCAAGATAAATCAAAAAACATGTTTTTAACGATGTACGATTATATTTTTTGCCCTTTTTTGAGATTAATGCCCTTGTTTTCCCTTTTTCACTCATCTTGCTAAATTTGCCCTTTATTTAAACCAAAATATGTACACAAAATTGCATTTTGTTGAATGTTCACTTGTTTATTGTATAATGCAGCTTCCCTGATGAAAGTACTGTATGACTGAATTTAATTTAATTCTCCGTCATTCCAGACCATCTCTATTTTGTTAAATAAATTGATTAAAAATGCCGACAGTTCCAGCTTCTTTGACCAGCATTGTGAAAACAAATTCAAAAATGATTCGATTGTGTCTGACGGATCCACAGTGAAATGTAATCTTTGTGATGTGATGATGAAAACGGATGAACGACATGTCTCTGACCGTATTTCGCAGCACATTACGTGCACAGGGCATGAAGGATTGGCTGTTGCGCCACGTTTCTATGCGAGAATTTTGAAAAAATTCAAAAAATTTTGAATGTGTTGCCTTTTGATAGCAAGGCATGTGAATTTGCGAAACGTTTAGTTAATGATGACGTTGTGAAAGACGAGTTGTTCAATTCAGCTAAGTCAGCTCAAAACGATGCATTAAAAATAAACGTGACTGCACTTCGTGTTTTGATGTAAGTAACAAAATTCCGCCCTAAACAAATATTATGTTTCGGGTCAGTGGGTCCATTCCCAAATGAGCGAGTCCCAAGTGAGCGATTCTCAAGTGAGCGATTCCCAGGTGAGCGAATTTTCAATTGAGGGATTCCCACATTGACAGATACCCAATTGAGCGATTCTCATGTGAGCGACTCCCAAATGAGCGGATTCCCAAGTGAGCGAATTCCCATGTGAGCGATTCCCATGTGAGCGACTCCCAATTGAGCGAATTCCCAAGTGAGCGAATACCAGATTTGGGTGATTCCAAACGAGCGATCGAGAATGTAATAACACTTTCTTCATATTTTCCATCTTTACCTCATATTTGTCTATGTATGCATTTCTTTTTTCTTTCGTTTTTGTGGGTATATTGCTTATGTTTTCGTTTATGTATGTTTTTACGTTTTCATCTTTTGTCTGTGCTTCGTTTCATTTTCATCCTTTTTGTCATCTAATTTTTTCCATTTTTGTCATGATACAATACATTCAAGTTGTCATTTTAGATAACCGTAGTCTCCCGTATAATTCTTGAACCTTTCGGCATGCTTGAGTCTTTCATCGTTGTAAGTGTGAAAATCCTCATAAAAAACATAAACAAAAGAATGCTGAAACAAAGAAAGGAAACGTCAACAAAAATGAAAACATTAAGAATAAGTGAAAATAGGTCGAAAAGCATTAAAAAAAGAAAGAAAACATGAAGACAGTGGCAAGAAAGAAGAAGCAACATAGAGGAAGCAACATGTGAAAAAGAAAAAATCAGGAAAGATTGAGAGCAAAAAACTAAGATGAAAAATAATGAAAAAAATCACAAAGGATAAAATTATATAGAAAATAGAGCCTAACGAATTGTATAAGAGCTATACGGGAGACTACGCTTATTGAAAATAAGAACTTGTAATTTGTTGTTTCATGAGCGAAAAAGAAAAAAGTAGATGAAAAGAAAAACGAAAATAAAAGAAAGCAGAGACAAAAGATGAAAACGTAAAAACGTACATAAACGAAAACCTTAACAATACACACAAATAACAAAGAAAAATACATACCAAGAAACATGTAAGGTAAAGAAAGAAAATATGAAGAAAGTGTTAGTACATTCTCGATCGTTCGTTTGGAATCGCTCAATTGAGAATACCCCGGTCAGTGCAATCACCGAGCTCGGAAGAAGTGGGGTTAAAAAAGAATACCAATAGGTCATATCTCAAGAGACTGGCAAAATGTTGAGTGGTTTTGCTCGTAAAAAGTTTACCGCCAATTTAAAAGAAATCCTGATATTTTATAGTTTACAAGTGATCAAAATTCCAGAATTTGGATTGAAAACCATATATATTCAATTAGTTTCAGTCGATGTAGAGCGATCTTTTTCGCAGTATAAATGTATCTCAACTGACCGGCGTCAAAATTTCATGTTTCAAAATATTGAAATGGTCAACATTGTCGCGTTTAATAAATTTTTAGATGTAGAATTGCAGTAAATTGATTTTCTACTAAAATAGTTTTTTTGTCATGGAAATTTTGTCCTTTCCCCTTTTTGCCAATTTTACTGCCCTTTTTCATTCATTTTTTACCCTTAAAAATCCGGTCTCTAATTATAATGTTAACCTTAGGAACATTGGACATACTTACTCAAGTTATGTCGATGGGTATGTCGATAGAGTTTGAGTGCTATGTGAAATTTGTTTATTAGAAAATTAAAGAGTTTGTCATAACACCTGCTTTTCACTTTCATTATTTACAAGCATTTCGAGGGAAACATTCGCCATAGAACTTATGATAAAAAATGCAACCTCAAAAGTTTGAATCGGCAAACACATGGTGATTCGCATGGAAGTGCTATCCTACAGTAACCAGAACGGAACTCACCATCGATAATATTTCTTGCTGTATTGAACTTGAGCCGTCATATTGCCTCGGTGGTCGTGATTTCCGCCCATAACGTACCACGGGGTGTACAAAAGATGGGGATTTGTATAAACTTTCTCGAATGTTTCCTGGAAAAGGTTCATGATCAAAAAAATAGTTCCTGTTGCATAAATTTTGGCTCTACATCAAAGGCCGGTAACCGCAGAACCTGGAACTTATATTAAATGGAATAGCAAACACAACCCAATCTGGGGTTAGATTATGCAAAAGTTCTCGCACAGACGTTGGAATTAATTTCATGATGATGTAAAGTTTCAGAATTAGGTTCAGAATCAACATCTGCTATCGAGAAAAAGTTCATAATCAGGCACAGATTCTACAAGATCATCAAACGTCAACCGATAAACTGACTTCCAATTGACCATTGGTCAGTCAGTTGGAAGATTATTTGTCGCTATTTTAGGTGGCAAAAAACGATTTTTCTTAGAGATAATCCAAGTGACTACCATACATGTACAACATTCTGCTGAGGGTCAGAAAAATTTTTTTTTATTTGTTTGGAATATAAATTTTTGCTGTTGTTTATAACAGAGAAAAGATCTTTCAACGTTCAAGCAGCGCATTCGTCAATCTGTAGTAGTCAAATATGTGCACTTTTTAAAGGTTTGATATTACCTTTTCAGAATTAAGTGTGCTTCTTTCAGAAAAATCGTTAAACTACAGTATCATTTTCGTTCTTTTGACAATTTTTTCTTCTTTCTTGGTCATTTTCTTTCTTCACGTTCTCGGTCATTGCTCGGAAAAAAATTGTTCGGAATCAGCAAGAATCTTGTTGAGGGCCATACAAAATCTTACCCCCACGCACGTGCATGTACGGTGACCATTAGTGATTCATCAATATAGCTGCGAAATCACTATGAAGATCACCTGATGAGTGACTGGTCACTATCGTATTGATCACGTCAAAAATGTTTTCACACTGAATTTGGTATTAACCATTTGGCGATCAAGTTCAACAGCTAATCCGTTCCGCATTTTACCCCCAAAAAATAGGTCTGGGATCGGTATTACTATAAAGCTGGAGCTTAAGACGGTCTTGGTTGAGCTCGAGCTTAAGTCCGTATTACTAAAAGTTAAGCCGGTGCTGAGCAAAAGAGACGAGTTAAGCTGCAGCTAAACTACATTTTTATAGCTTTTGTGTGGAAAATTAAGATGGAATTTGATTAAGCTACAGCTCAAGTCGGTACAATTAAAAAGTTAAGCTGCAGCCTAGCAAAACTTGAGCTGTGGCTTAATTTTTGAGTCGAAATTTTTTTGTGCCTCTACGACGTTTATTAGTTCATTGAGTCTCTACGATGGATGTATTGAACATATTGAGAGACACTAAGCATCGATTTTCCAGGAAAAGTTTTGCAACTTTTGTCGTCACCTTTTTCGTTGTCACATTCCCTTTTTTGCTTTTCGTCATCTTGAGTGGTAGTGTTCATTTTTGTCATCAAAACTTCTTTGATTTATTCATTCATTGATCTTTTTGCTGATCTTCTTCATGAAAACAAAAAATAAAAATGAGATTCACGAAAAATGCGATTTCTACGAATTCTATCTTGATGTTCTTCTTCAAGCAATAATCGTATGACAACATAAAATACGAACTTGAGATAGCTAACCCACAGTCTAAACTTTTTCACGTGGGAGTTGCAGCTTAAGCTCTAGCTTAACCTTCATGCTACTGGTCCGACTTAAGCTCCAGCTTAAAAGTCGAATGGACTTAAGTCCGAGACTTAAATTTAAATCTTGAGTCTCTTGCTCAGCTGCAGCTTAGCCATTTTTCAGTAATAACGGCCAAGCTGGTGCTTAGCTGGAGCTTAACTTTTTTATATTTTATAACCTTGTAGAGACTTAGGTTGCATCTTAAGCTCCAGCTTAAGTCGTAATATTAATACCGGCCTCAGGTATACAAAGATTTCAGTTTTGTACGTAAAACCGGTTTCGTCAGAATCTGCTTGAATTCGCCTCAAAATTTCGTCCGTAAATTTGGAAATGTCAAATATTGAGTTTTACTGTTGACTTTCTAGCCGAAAAGTGTGAATAGACTTGCTCTTTAATTTCAATATTGCCAAATATAGCCACCAATTCGTGATCATCTTTGATTTTTCCGACTAAATATGTCATGTACATTTTTTTATAACCAACCTGAAATCTCTCGTCGTCGACGTTGGTCACGCCCGACCAATAAAAATTATCGCCCAACGACATTTGGAAGTGAGTTTTTCCCTTTTCGCCTATCCGACCCAGCATGTCGGCCACTTTCCGTTGCCCGTGCGACGTGTAAGGCGAAACGGGGAAACCACCCCAATCGCCGATTAGCATAAATTTCAAATCCGGCTCGTCGATTTTACATCTTTCTTTTGTACAACGATCGGAAACTCGAAAAAAGAAAAAAATGAAAATTAATTTTGAAAATCGATCCACCAGTGTGATACAGAAAATGATTTTTTAATCATACTTTAAGTCAAACGAATTAAACTCACTTTCGATACTATTTAATATGTCGAAAAAGCCAATGGTTACCATAATGGGAAATACAAGATTCGGAATCATGATGGAAAATTCAAGTTGATGAAAGTTTGCCTTCCACAATGTGTAGTTTCGCAACTAATCTGGGGAATAGAACAGAAAAATTTGCATAACAGTTTGTTTTTTCTGCACGTTATACAGTGAAAATGAACTTGCCTTTTTTGATTAGACGAAAATAATTTGCAGGTGAAATCAACATTTGATGAGTCGTAGATTTTTTCCCCATACACTGATTCCTTTGTATTTCGCTGAAGTCAAATTGTCGAGCAAAAGTGTTTCTGATGCGTTACAGTGATCGCATTAGCCACAGTGGATTTTTGCATTGTTAGTTTCACGATTAAAGTCGAGTAGCAGATGACACTGCATACAGAGCGAAATGGATCAATCCTTGATCCAGATCGTAAATTTAATTTTCTGCTACAGATCGAATGATCCAATATTTCGGAAGATAAATGGTTGATTATACTATTGAACAGTTGCATACAATTAATATAATGTGATTACTTTATTGGAATTCGATCCTTTGAACCTCCTTGAATATAAAGATCGCTGGTTGATGAGCTGGAATTCTTTCCTGACACCCCGTATACAGGGTGAAACATTGCAAAAGTTTCACTGCAATCACATTAGAATGACAAGTTCCTAGGTCATCATGAATCAGTACTGTTCATATTCTGATTATAAATCATTACGAGTCAATTCTGTTCTTGTACTGATCATGAATCAAGTATGCTTGATATCCATGAGTCACAACTGTTTATTTAGATCAAGAATCAGCATTGACCATGGATCACTACCGTTTATATACTGATCATTGTTCATGTGCTGATCAGGAATCACCACTACTCAATGTTCATATAATGATCATGGATCAATACTGATCGTGTACTGATCATTAATCAATAGTGTTCCGTGTTTATGTGCTGATCATGAATCAGCATTTTTCATGTAGTGATCATTAATCAGCAGTGTTCAATGTTTATGTATTGATTACGAGTCAATTCATGTACTAATCCGGAATCAACATTGATCGTGTAGGTAGTGATGTACTGATCAGGACTCAGTACTGTCCATGTACTGATTATGAGTCAAAACTGTAACGTAGTGATCATGAAACAATATCGTTCACGTAGGGATCAAAGTTCGTGTACATTACAGGTGCAGTACAGTAACATGTACAGTATCAGGAGTCAAAAGTATACATGTAAGTCATGAATCAAAGCTGATCATAGTCAGTACTTGTTATATGGTAACATACAACATTCCACCCGCAGGACTGATGTTTCTGCCTTCCAAATCCGGCCATTTTTGTGGAGCCATGATCGGAGTGGTCACATCTACCCCGACATTGACCAGTGGAGGGACAGCTCCCGCGCCACACAGGAAACCCTTCAACATACTGTTATTGATCATGATTCAGTATTGTACTGACATTACACTTTGCGATTGCAGGTTCCAAAAACCTATATTTTTTGACTATTACTCAGAGCATGATCCTGCGTAATTCTTTTATTGACGCTTCTATCAAAATTCTAAATTCGGGCGAAGCGCTTATAAACCTGTCTAGTGAAAATTTTCTTGTGCTTCAACATCTGACACATTGCTGTAAAACGGGTTTCCAAACATTATGCATATCATCGTTCCTCAAAATATTCGATATAGATTTTGCGGTGTCTTTTAAAATATTCAATGACCGCGGGGCTCTTAGTGATGTCAGGAACATTCTCTGAATTTCTAATGAGGCGTCAAATCAAAACAGTGACTATTTCATATTTATCGCATGTTGAAATTTGGTTTGACCACAAACTCCTTTCTGATTTTACCAGTAACAATAGTATTGAAGTTCTTGATTTTTCAAATTTTCAAATTTTCTCAAGCTCACTTAGCAGGATCGTATGAAAATAAAATATTTAATATAATCATGCGTTTATGAATAAATTAATAAACGGTTCACGTGCCGGACCAGGCGATAGGGAACGTGTTGATAAACCAACAACCGTCGTGACAAAAGATTTTCATATCTTCCATGGAACATCCCACTTCGCAACAATCGTTGTAGATTATGGTATTGGGGCGCCAAAGTTTGGCGTCGCCTTTGTTTTTGTTGGGGTCTACAAAAGTGCAAAGATATGTTCTAATTTCGAAAGTAGGGAAGATGCTTGCACAAGATGCTGTATCATGAGAATGAAATATCGTATTTTGCTTTTGAAGAAGAAAATCGAAAGTATAAGTGCCTCTAAACCAAATGTCATATTGGACCGGAACTGAGGACACTCAACCAACCTATAACAACTTTTTGAGTAAAAATAATTGCAATAACAGTTTCGCTAGACGATTTAACCTATTATTGCCATATTCAATGAAAACTCAAACTAACGGTGAAAAACATCATTGGCTAATCGGTTGTTATTTTTCGGCTAGCTCTCCATAGGAAAACGGCAGTCTCAAATTCTCAGGTCCAATAATCAGAATGCATATGTAACAAAAAATCAGGGCCTTACGATCAACTCCATCGGGCAGCAACCCTATTGATCTGAAGCAGCCGTGGCAGGTCGTGTTCAGGGCTTCGGTCAGTTGGTAGCCGCAAATTTTACATCTGGTGTTCAGACAATCGTTAAAATCGACCAAAGGGCTCGAGACACCTTGTACGTTCTCCAAGCCGTACATTAATGTTATGGAAGCAAACCAAACCAACATAGTTTAGATAAAGGCGTAGGTTTAATGGGAATGATTAGCATGGAAAATTGTCGACCAAAAGCAATTTCATTTGAATAATGTTATTTAATTGCATGCAACAGCTTATCTCTTTTATTTTTTATTTTTCTTCGCTTTCTTTTCTTTTCTTTTCTTTTCTTTTCTTTTCTTTTCTTTTCTTTTCTTTTCTTTTCTTTTCTTTTCTTTTCTTTTCTTTTCTTTTCTTTTCTTTTCTTTTCTTTTCTTTTCTTTTCTTTTCTTTTCTTTTCTTTTCTTTTCTTTTCTTTTCTTTTCTTTTCTTTTCTTTTCTTTTCTTTTCTTTTCTTTTCTTTTCTTTTCTTTTCTTTTCTTTTCTTTTCTTTTCTTTTCTTTTCTTTTCTTTTCTTTTCTTTTCTTTTCTTTTCTTTTCTTTTCTTTTCTTTTCTTTTCTTTTCTTTTCTTTTCTTTTCTTTTCTTTTCTTTTCTTTTCTTTTCTTTTCTTTTCTTTTCTTTTCTTTTCTTTTCTTTTCTTTTCTTTTCTTTTCTTTTCTTTTCTTTTCTTTTCTTTTCTTTTCTTTTCTTTTCTTTTCTTTTCTTTTCTTTTCTTTTCTTTTCTTTTCTTTCTTCCGCCTTTCACGACAATTTTATAATAATAGAAAATGCTTTCGGCAATAAGGATATCCGTTTATTAGTTGTAATTCAAGTCTCCATGCAAATTTCGCATGAATACATGTCACCAATATAGACTTTATGCCAAAACACGACTTTTTATATATTGTCCAGTTTGATAGTTGACCTTTCTATATAGACTGCAATGAAACTATCATGACTGAATGAGGCATTCTGTCAAGGTCAAAAATTTCACGTCATTTTTCATTCGGATGTTTTACTCTCAACTGATCTCAGATATATTTCACTTGAAATTTCTATTTTTTCAGGAATATGCTAAACTGATCCAATAAAAATCGTTATGATCAATAGAATCGTTATCATTGTTCTAATGAACTTGTTATTAATCGGTAATGGATGTAGTTATATGTTTATTCAAATAATTAATTTTGACATAAATGTTTAGTTCAAATGAGCAAATCGAAACCGAAATCCATTTCACACAGCACAAGTTGTATCAACGGTGTTTGCGAATCTATAACCATTAACGGGGGTGATAATGAAAGTAAGAATTTCGAATATGGTTTCTTTCTCTGAGAGCTACAATAATTTTTACCCGGAACTTCGTCGAGTCATAGTTGACTATAGCAAAAAAATTTTATCTTTTGATGGCGAAGATGGTAAAAAATTGACGTCAGCAAGATGATTATGATAAACGAAGAATGCAGATTTCTTCATTTTATAGGTATATCTTCCAGCGTGAACATGATCCAAAACAACGGTACAATTACCACAACGAGGAAAACTCGTTTGTGCAAAGGATGCTTGTGCCTGATTTGCAAGGCTACTTCATGTATTATAAGGCGCAGGCGATCAAGGTAATTTAGTTGAACTTCAAAGTTGAGAAATACTGTTGGAAACGGCATTTTTAATCCCAGTGCTGCAACTATATCAAAACTTGAAAACTTGATTTTTGTGCTGGGATTCCGATGTTCATTTAGAATTTGGATCTTTATGAAAGGAAATATGGAATATGAGAAGGGCCACTTGAGAAAAATCGCTAATATTTGAAAAAACTTGATACCACTTCAAAAAATCGTTACCTACGATCCGCAATATTTTTTCAAGATGCATCGCAAAAATTTTAAGATGCTTCCTAAAACTTTCAAGATTCATCGAAAAAATCAAGAGTTTTTCGATGCTCGACTTTCTTTTCAAGTTCATCGCAATTTTTCGAGACTATTTTGAAAAAATTAGCACGTTGAAAAAAGTCAAGATATCGACTTCAAAAAAAGTCAAAATGCGATCTCGATTCTTTTCAAGATCGGAGCTTGATTTTTTTAGGTAGGATCTTGATTTTTTTAAGATGACATTTCGACTTTTTTCAAAATGGGATCCTAATTTTTTCAAGATTATCTTGGAAAAGTGCAATGCACTGAAATAAATTGTGGTGCACTGGAAAAGAAAGTCGAACATTGCAAAAATCTAACATCTTGATTTTTCGCAACGCGTCCTGAAATTTTTGCGATCTTTTTTTTGCTCGAAGGTATCGATTTTTTCAATAGATAATAAATTTTTTCAGTACAATTTTTTCAAGTATCTCTTTTCGTATTCCGTAAGCATATTATCGCATTTTTGGATTTTGAGAAAAAATCGATATTACGACTTTCATGTACATTCAAAATTTGGAATTTTCTCTTTCCTATCTGGATGAAATTTATTTTTTACAGGAAATGCTATCGATTGATCAGAAGATTGATACATAAAGTTAAAGAAGAATGATTTTGTTACCTCGCGATAGCGTTTTCCAAAGAGTAAAAGTAATTTTATTCACATCGAGCATACCCTGACATGGCCATTTGCAGAATTTTCCATCACTCATGAAACATTGTGTATTGCAGAATTTTCTGTAGATGTCAAAATCCAAAATCTTGATAAGATGCTTTTTTCGGCAATATTCAACAGCAAAATTCAGGAAAAGATAATATTAAATGGAAACAATTTTCTATATCTTGTTTTTGGAAAATTTCATATTTGAAAATTTCATACGTGCCCAACATTCCGAGACTAGTGTACGAGTATATGGTCCCGTTTTCACTAAATTCTTGAAATTCGAAAGATGTTAGCATTGTCGCAAAGCTTTTATTGTAGAGTTTTTTAATCAAAAAATTGCAGTATTACCGAATTCTCACGCGACGCATGCTACTTTAAATGTACCAACCTTGTTATCCTAATTCAAATATTTTTTGATTTTTGGATCTCAGTATCCAAGAGTGATCTGATGTTGTGGTATGGCTTATTTTGAAGCTTATCAGTCTCTTTAGGCTTAGGATTAGGCTTAGAGAATGCTCGTGGTATACAGGGCCAAGGTCGAAAATCTGTGCAAGTAGGATAATCCGGTTGGGAAATTTGTCTGATCAAACTCGGGAGAGCTGACTACAAACTCTGTGAGTAATAAATTTTCAGCACATTCAGTTCAAAATGTGAATTTCTTATTATGTTGTCTCTTACATAATCTTAGATTGTACCTGAAATTCGTCCATAAGAAAATGGGATTGACAAAAGGATCAGTGAATGCTTACTCTAGCAGGTTTCTTGAAAACTTTGTGTAATTATATTTTTTGCCTTCATCAAAATATTTTCATCAATCTGACCGCCGGATGTGATTTGAAATTTATAATTTTAATTTTTCTACCTCACATGGGCGTCAAAGTAAAAGGCAAGGCGTCAGACGGGCGCCTTATTGTGAGACGTACCAAACGCACTACGCTAATTTGTCTACTTGTGGGAAAAAATGTGGAAAAAAAGAAAGAAAAAACGAAAAAAGATTAAAAAAACGACCCGTTTCCCAATTAATACTCAATACTTTTAGTGCATCTGTAATATTCTCACTAACCACTGCTTTTCAACGTTTTTTTCAAAAGTTAGTTTTGATTTTAGCTCCTCTTATGGATTCTTCTCATTTTCCCTCGTTTGGTGATTCTTAAGTAAGCAAGACAATTTTTAAAGAGAAAATTTTTTAAATCTATCCTCATCATCAGAACCTCGAAAATATAAAATTCAAACTTGTATTCAATTCTCATTATGTGCGTGAAGAAAGTCTAACCGTTGTGACATCATCGTAAGTGGTTTCCTAGCCTGAATGGATTTCCTTTAATGCGCCCCGCACTGCAAGACATCAAAAATTGTAAATTTTAAAATCCACTCATTTTGTGATTTGTGAGAGTCCAGTTTCATCAAAGAGGCTTAAGCTCCAACTGAACTGCAGCTTAAGCTGTACTTTATATGTTTCGTTTGTGCAGAAATGTTTATTTTCTGGCTTCATCACAATAGATCGATGTTTTCATTTATGATGGTGAGAAAGTAATTTTTGTATAATTGAAATACTGATTTTTCTATTGTAGAATGAATAGATACGCTTTAGAGATTAGAATGAGTCCACCTGTGAATGAAAAAAGTAACGTACAAATTTATAACTGTTTTGAAATTGATTCTGTGTGAGGTTGATGCACATTACTTAGAGCTTCAATTTTTTCCTCTGTTGAAGTCGAAAAATTCACAGGTATGTAACGCAGAGGAAATCTGAAAATTAATTGCAGTGTTCGATATTACGGATTTTTGAATGGGATGATTTTTCCATCCAAAAAAAATTGTCATATCTATTGGTGTTACTGTAGGTGCACGTGTTCAACTTCCCCTGTCAGTGCCCAGGCGCAGGCTGTGGACAGCAAAAAGTGGCGGAAATAAGAAATTTACATAGATTTGTGTTGCCAGTTTTTCTCGTGTTGCTCAACATGGTAAATTGTATTGTTTTGTGAGCGTAGGGGATGTTCATTAAGATTTGGAAATTGGAAACGAGGATAGGAACTTCTTTGTCAGGAGTCACGGTGTTCTGCCTGAGGCTTAGGCAGTTTCCTGGTGAGGTACCTGAGAGTCCGAAGAGAGTTTTGAAATGGTAGTTTGTTGTTAGCCTGTGGTTGAACTGCTGCAATTTCCTTTGTATAAACCCAAAGGTCAGTCTCATCTTGTCAAACCCACAGTAGCCTAACATATCCCATCAATGCCAGAATTCAGAAGTCGCAGAGTTCTTTCAGAAAAACAATTATGTACGATGTTTATCATATGCTTGTGTTACGATAATAAAGATAATTATCCTTCTACCAGAGACAGCAAACACAATTTCAGGAAGAGATATTCTTAGAAAATGAGTTACGCGACACAAATATAAAAAAACAATGAAAACATATACAAATAAAAAATTCATATTCTGTAAATGTTGCCAAACCACGAATTCTTTCAGTTTACGCCCGCAGACCATCGTCCAGCGATTGATAATTCTTTTTGGTAGGTCGGATTCGTCAGCTTTTTTGACTTGATGACGATTCATTGTGTGGCCGAAAACAGAACTTTGAGCATTTTTGGTCAATTTTTCTGCAGTGCTCCGGGAAATTGAAGATGCTCTTGTAGTTAACTGCGTGGACCTAATAGCAGTTTTTTGTCTTCGGTAATTGTTTCGGCAATTTCATGCTAGAATACGGCAAAAATGCGATAATCCTTAATTTTCTCATACGTTGGGTCGAGTTTTCATGACTCCTGGACGACAGAATCTCAGCAAAGTTTATTATTTGATTCTATATAATTAGTGCTCTTAAAAGATAATTATCATCTGTTGAACTGTGTATAAATCCGTTTTGATCCTAAAAAGACCTGATTTACATGACAAAAATTGGCAAGATTAATTTTCACGGGAAATTTGGCGATTGTTGGGAAAGAATTAATTCTATCAAACGTTCGCATCTTCAGTTCTTGAAAAAAGTTATGACAAGAAAATGGGAAGTAACACATCCGAAATATGATAAAATTAATTCAATTACTAAAATTTACGAGAATTAATCAAAATGTTGCATTAAAATGGCCGAAAATTAACTAATCTGACCTAGCAGCAATTGAACGGACCAACTTCCTCAGCATAAAAAATCTCAATTTCCTCGGTATGAAACGATATAACCGAATTTCCTGTAAATGATTTTTAGCTTAGCATATGTAGAATATGCTACAAAATTGTTTTCTACTCAATCCGGACCAAAAGACAACTTTTTCGAGGTTTTTTTTCTTAACTAGCTCATCTCGACTTTGGATGAAAAGAATTTTTGTTCTGACAGTTTTCATTTTGAAATAATGAATACAACAACCATAAAAATGGAAGCAAACCTTGGATGGGAATATCTGCAACAGGATAAGGCCGAAAACGTGGACACCGACTTTTCTTACGTTAGTTCATCTTTAGGCTGGAAATGAAGGATTTTTCTTGTGTTCAAAAGTCCGAGGAAAAAATGTGTGGTATGGATATCGGATTCGGTTGATGCATACAAAGCGGCAAAAGTAAAATTGGCAAAAGGCGATACAGTTACTGTCGTGACGGAAAAATGTGATCAGGTGGAAGGAAAATGTGTGCTAATTTCTTAAATGAAGTCTCAGCTTACACTAGACTCGTAATGAGAATATTCCAGTGCTAATTGTTATCTTTTTAGAAAAATGTAGACGAAGTTCCTCACTGGTTCCACATTCAGAAGAGAAGCATTAAGCACATCAATGTTATTGAATGCAAAACAGATTTTTCTGTAAAAATATATTCGTCACTGTAGAAGGATTTTCTGTGGTCCTGCTTGATCTCTACAATTCTGAATGTCTGACCAATAGTGCGGGTGGAGGCACCCCGGCTTCAGGCTTCTGGGGTATAAAGCCATTTGCTCAGGATGAGAAAATTAGGTACGGTATTGTTTTGTATTTTCGTGCGAAAAAACAGACTCTGTAACGTTCTGATCAATGCTATCAAAATGACATACTTTTAAAATTTTACATAACTCAAGGTCGTGTATTGGGAGGGTGGATCATGAGGAGTCTTTCAGTAGCCAACGGAGAAGCCAGTTTCATTGATATATGGTGCGTGGACAAAAAAAATGACAACACCAATTATCTCATTTTCTGTGTTTTTCTGAATTATATCATTGATAAATTATCATTCACCCCATTATGGCGAGGCTTTCTAACTTTTATTTTTTACATTATTGCAGAAATTATGTTTGGAAGTTATTTCATCATTAACTAACCTTTTAAAAAGACTAGTCGATAATTTCCTCTGAAAATCTAAAGCTGAGCGTCATCTTTTCTACCATGCTTACGTGTGATTACGTTTTTGTATACCTTTTTTCTACAAATTAGCCAGTAATTGCCTGATATCTTTCAACTAAACATTGAAATTGAATCAATTTAATATATTCTTCATATTTATCACATACATTTTGTCATGAGATGTTTAGAAGAGAAAAAAATTTTAGAAGAAAAATGAATTTCGGTCATTAATTTTCTTTAAACATTAAGGATGTAGTACCTTCAGTTTCAAATATATGTCAGATTTTGCATCTTTTCCACGTTTGTGCTTGCCTCGATTCTGAAGTTGAGATGTTGCCATTTTGAGCTAATGATCTGACGAATCGTCCATTTTTCTAGTTTCGCCCTTTTGAGCGGATGATTTCTAATCTTTTCTTGCCCACAGTCAAAGGATAAAGCAAAAAAATTAGTATATTCTAGGAATCTGATAAGTGGACCGATATCACTGACATAATAATAAGCAGCGTTTTTCCACTTCTTCATCCTACTGTAGAATAACGTGTTTCACAAAATTTTTACTATCAGGTGCATGAAACTTTTGCGAAAGTTTGCAGTAAGAAAGTTCTACGAGGGAAGTCATGGTATATTATGGCTGGTACAGGAAGGTTACTGCCTTAATCGCTTGAGTATATGTTTACTGTAGTCGAGTTTTTTCGAACTGGTCATTCCTTCAAGGATCTTCCCATAACTTGACTTATATGATCAAGCATCAAACGATCGATGGAATCGATATTGATGCATAATCGCTGATTTTAAAATTAAATCATAATTTTCGATATGAATAATCTATCGAAAGTGTTCATCAAGCTACACTATAAGTGGAAGGTAAGTTCTATTATATATTCTTGTAACTTTCTGCATTCTTAACCATATGTTACAGTGAACAGAAAATTTTGCTCAACCAACCCCAAGCAATTGATTGAATGGAAAGTCTTACTGTAACCTGGAATCGGATCCTGACAGTGGAGGTGAAGTCTGGATGATCAACATATTTTCGGGTGAAATATAGATAGCTTCAAACTCAGCCGCATCCATGTACTCTGGATCCAGACTTCATGAATCAGGCTGTTTGACCCTTCCCAGCAGGGGTCTTTCGCTCCAAAACGCTAAAAACTGGGCATTATTCGATAGATCTCATTGAGATTTGTTCAAAAACATAATCTAAAAAGTTGCAACTTCATTTTTAGGAACTCAATTTAATAAGAGGTCAGTTTTGAAAAAATTTATTCCGGGTTTTCTTGCTTTTTATTCATGATTGAAACCCCAACATGAACTTTTGTGTTCTTCTATGCATTTTGTGTAATACGCTTTTACTGTAGATTTTTTTCGCAACGAAAAGTATACTGTAAGTTTCAAAATGCTTAAATGTTCAAAATCTAGGCGACGCTTCGAATCGGTACAAAAGTTTCTTCTCGCCGCTTAAAAAATCGAAAACGGCCGACTTTTGGTCAACAGCAACCGAGACGAATCCGCCGTCCGTGAAAAGTCCCGTTTTACCGACGTCGAATAATTTTCCTAACCAACTGGCGCCCGATGGATAAACGAAACGGCTACTTTTTGGTGGTACGTATTTAGCATGTTCGGTCGATTTGGTACTGAAAGCTCCGGAACCGGAAAGTACGTAGTTTATAGTGGAACCTTGCGAATCGATTTGTAAGTGCTATAAAATGAGAAATCTTACTGTAAGCATCCAATAATGAAAAGAAAAACAACATGGCTGTCACATCAATGCATGATTTAAGCTTGCTTTTATTCAATCAAAGATTTTCTACAGTTTATTGTAAGCAAAAAGCTTGAAAATTATTTTCATATATTGGAGCAGATCTTGAAAATTGCGGTATTCTTACTATAGAATCTGCGACTAAAGTCCGTTACTTTCTGAAAATTTTTGACAAATTATGCCAACAGGCGCACTATACTTTGAAATGATCGATGCAGCAGTTGGAGTTTCGGTAAACACAGCTTTACTAGAGATCAGGAAATAAATTTCGATCATCTTGAAATGATTGAAAAGAGTGATTATCAAGGACTCTGTATCATAAAGGAAAAATTTGTTGAATACAAAGCCAACATGGCTGCCAAGTTTCATGAATAATTTTAATTTGCTTTCGTTCACCATGAAAGATTTATTGTAGTTGACTGTATGTTCTGGTAAAAAAATGCAACAGTAGTCAGATTTTCGAGCACACCTAGAAGATTATTCACATACGACCCAATTTCTGAGAGTTCGAACAAGAAGTGCACCATGTTGAAAATGACGAACCAAAACTTCGCTGACTCAAAATGCTGAGATTTTATAATATAGAAAAAATGCAGTTGCTGGAAGCTTCAGTAAAATCTATATCATCATTCTACATAAGTAATGTATAATTGTTTGATAAGTTTCAACTCATGTAAAAAGTAGCAACACGCTGCAGTACGAAAATTAATAAATTTTATGAAACATGAGTTTTGTTATCGATTAGTCATATTATCTAACTAACTTGAAGATTGTGATCATGGCCAGAAATGTAGGCTGTAACTTTGAACTTTTGCATCAAAGGATCTAATTTTTCTATCAAACATTTCGTCGGACCGTGATCGGCTATGGAATATACCGGGTAATGTCCAGCAACGAATAAATAATGAGCCCTGAAACGTAATCTCGAAAAAAACTTCTCTAGATTATCCAAAATTCAAAAGCTATCCACACCTTGACTTGTTCAACTGATCTTCAATCCATTGCCACTGATCATCCGCTGCTTTAGGATCCGACGGCCCATCTGGTGTCAAGTTATTAAAGGTGGAGATCAAAAAGCGCCAAGTAGAATCAAATTTGCCATCTACAGTATTTCCGCATAGAATTACTGTATCGATTACGATGATATCAATATCGATTCCGTCTATCGTCTGATACTTAATCATGTAGTAAGGTTTTGGGAAGATCCTTGGAAGAATGATCAGTTGGACTATGGTAAACTCCAATTTCACTATAACCTTACCATCGATCGCTCTTCCTTGAATAGGCGATTTGAGCAGTAACATTGCCGTTATGATCGTGATTACCAGCCATAATATACCATGGCTTTTCTTGTAGAACTTTCGTACTGTAGACTTTCTCAAATGTTTCCTGCTCGCGAAAAAAAACTTCGATGAGCACGTGATATTACAGTACCAAATTTTCCATCTCTATACAGTATCCTCACACAAAAATTTTTCTCATTACCCTGAATCTTTTGTCTCGGTCGTTTTTCACGCCGATCAAATAAAAATTATCGCCTAATGAAATGTAGAAATCGAAATTTTCTTCTCGAGCTTTGTCGGCCAAAGCTTCAGCTACTTTCCATTGAACGGGGGAACGGTATGGCCAAATGGGCAAACCGCCCCAATCACCGATAGCCCCGAATTTCAATTCCCGTCTAGTCAACCGACACCTGTTGGCTGTACAATCTTCGAAGGCTGTATATTGAACATTGTGTTTATTTTATTTTGTACGTCAACCAATCATAACTGATCCAATTATTGATAGATTAGATTGAAAGATTACTGTAATACGTCTGCAGAAACTGATCCACCGAATACCAACAAAATGACCTGCTCACTGTAAAAAATTGGTACATGATTGAGAAAATGTGCATTTTATGGTTTTGGAAATTCAGTCAAGGATTTTAAAGGTTAAAGTAGCATCACTAAAATATGTTGCTCATTCTATAAAATTTATGGTTAATTATGTAGTATGCTGACGTCAGACCTTCTCCCACGAAATGTAACTTTAGACATTGCACATGCTGTTACACTGATTATTTTTCTCTATGACTTTTCTTTACACGGAAATTTGCATTAATGTGTAAAATATTTTCACTATCTACCACATATTAAGTTTTTGTGTAAACTATTCGTGCTAGGAAAATTTACTACAGTCATCTTGAAGTGCTTGTAAATATTGCCTTTTTCTGCCAAACATATTTCACAAATGACTGGAAAGTTTTTAGATAACTTGACTAATCCATACCATTTTTGGAGTAAAAAACCTCACTGTAAAAACGGTGTAAACAACTTTAAGAGAGGTACTTGTTTTGTGGTATTTTAAAGTTGCATCAGGTATATAGAAAGGACTACAGTGTAACATTACTCAGATTTTTAAGGGTTATTTTTGTCATCATAATGTGTATTATTTTAGAATTCACATTACGAAGGAATCAATAACTTTGCAGTGGAATATAGGCAAGATGCACATTAATCGTTATATAAGACGATTTTAATCAAGTTTTGAAAATAACAAAACTGGAAAATTTAACAAAATTTAACAAAAAAACAAAATTGTTCATCTTATTATCAGATAAACGACTACAATTGGTTAATTTCAATTAGTGTCACCCAGTTTGTTTTCCTTGAAATGTTGCCTTGATGGCACACCGGAAGGCAACTATTAATTCCTTTTCCATTTTTCTGCTAAAGGCATATGCCACATAAGACTGCAAATTAGGGAAAATACTGTACTCAACTAATTTACGTTATTTTTTGAGTAAAAATTTCATGTTGAAAGCTTTGTGATCTTACTAAGTGTAGTCATTTTTCAACTTACAAACATTTCACAAAAAACAAACCATTGTGTAGGATATAGAATAAATAGGCTACATGAAAAACAAAACCTGAAACAACAGTAATAGACGAGAAAATGAGCACCCAAGGTTCTTACCTTTTGTTTGAGCAATCAACAGAACTGTGAATCCCAGTATCAAAATATTTTGTAAAAATTGTACAACCATCATTGTATATATAACTAAAACTTGATACAAATCGTTCACATGCCGCTTTGTATGGCAGGAACCCGAGAATAGAACTAGAACTCAGTAGAACCCGAGAACAGGATGTCTCCAAATCCGGTAAAATATGAAGCCAAAAGTGACTGATCCAATGATTTTCGGAGTAAAATTCAGGCTATCTGGATCGCCTAAGCCTAAGCCTGATTGGGTATCCCGATACGACTTAAAAAAATGTATACAATCTGTAGAAAAATAACTACGTGCAAATGATTTGCTGGAAAAACAACAAACACCAGGAATACGGCTGCGACAATATTTTGTATAAAATTGTAGACTGTAAATTGGACTTTTCATCTCGAATCTGGTTTTTCTAGTCGATTTTTTTTGCCTATAATATAAAATATAGTAGTGACCATTTTGGCGTAGAAATGATGCATCGTTTCACTGTCGTGAGTCAGAAAGTTTTCTTTTCGGGGAAGCGTCAACGGAAAAGATTTCCCATGATAATGGCCAGCCAATAGTCTACACCGACCAGTCTAATATACAAAACATATGAACATTCAAACTATCAAATAGCGCTCATGCACTCATGACTATTGTAGAAACTGCTCATTCAGAAAAAATCATGTGCTGCCTAACTCATTATAGCAGTGTCACTCATTCTAGAGTTTTTTCTTTCAGAAGAGTTGAAATTAGTATTCAATTCCCAAAAATTACGGTACCCACACCAAGGAGAAAGTTTTATTTTGAGTTTAAAGGCAATACATATAAAGATTTTATTTGTTTCCCTTAAAAACCCATCTATGCCCTTGTCGCCAAAAACACACACAAGCAATTCAGGCTGTATCCTCAAGCCGAAATACATCTTTGAATCAGCTTTTAATTTTATTTCAGAAATTACTCTGAAATATAGCATAAATGTAACGCATGTCATTCTAATCTGCTTCATTTCTTCCAACGTACAATAGCCATAATCGACGATCGCTTGTGCCGTTTTTTTATTCATTTTTTCAGTTATTCAGTTTTTTTATTTTTAAATGTTATTCATCTTCGAATGTGTTCGCAAAATCCTAGATTTTCGTCATCAAAATAAACATTAGGAATATAGAGGAATATTTATTTGCTGCACATTTGGACAAAGCCGAATTTGGCAAAAAATTATGGTTCAATTTAATTTGTTCATTAAAATTTTGAATAAATACCAACAAAATGCAAAGGCTCTTTATTGTTGCCCTACTTTATTCCAGTCGGATCGATGAGTAAGCGAATGTTTCTGCTGCCAGTATTTTTACTGCTCATTCACAAGAATAGTCAGAAAATTGGATCTCCAGTTGATTTCACACATTCCACGAGGCATATATTGAAACCTATTATTCTGTGAGACATTTGAAAAGAAATTAATACTCAATTTTTGTTGCTTTCTGTCGAAATATGCCTGAATTGCAAAAGTGTGAGCCTAAAACAAATTTGTCTTTTTAAAATTTACTCCTCTGGTATCAGGCTAGGAGTGTATGGGGTTGATTTAAGCCGGATAGTATTTGACCTCATACCGATAGGCGTTCTGGAAAAAATCAAATTATGAATTTTCTAGAATTTTTTTTCGAAACACAACAAATTTGCAGTCCATTGATAGATCTATTCAAAAAACACGATTTACAAATGAAATATTTCATTGGAATTTTGGACGAAGTTCGCGTAGCTAAATTTTTATTTGAACTGTTTGACGTGCAGATATATATGCCATGATTACCATGAGGTGTCTCAGTTATGGTAGACTAAATTTAAGCCAGAAGAATATTAATTCGAATCGCTTGTTATTTTGTATTAGACTTGCTGTCAGTCTACTCAGTCAAAAGTCTTCCGTCAAAAGTGAGGAGTTGATTTGAGAAAGACATTTGCCAAATGAAATCCTACTTCAGGCAAAATTTGTTGGTCACCAACCACTGTTCCACACCCCCCGAGGGATCCGACTAAAAACCGATCCATGGCTCATCGGGCTGCTACAATGGTTTATATAGTTATAGGAAAAAGTTCTTGATTTTCCTGTTTACTGTAGTTTTCTTGAAACACTATCGCATAACTTTAGTTCCCAGATGAAAGTATATGAAAACTTGAGTCTGAATCTGAATTTTGACCATAATCCTTTCTTGGAGAGCTTTGGGGTCCATGACCATACATAAAAAGTGCGGGGTCAGGTAGGGTTCTGTCCAAGGTCAGAGGCATTCGCAAACCCCCAAGAACATGTCTGGTCGTGAACCCGGGAAGAAACCTGGCTGACCCCCCCCCAGCAGAATCTTAGCTGATCCTCATCCCCGAATATTCATTTGTTTGGGAAGGTAAATTTTCGCCCAAATAAATGTTGTAAACAAATCTCTTTGAAGACAAAGACTTGGAAAGTTAATATAAAAATGATGAAAATTAGGAGGAAAGAAGCTTAAATTTTTGTTTGGACTGAAGGAGCACACTGAGAAACATTTAAAAACGCAGTTTTAAAGCATTCTCAACAATTTTGACTGAATTCTGGGCGCTTTAAGAACAAAATTTCGGTCTCACCTGTCGTGCCAAAATTTCTATGCTGTACATGTATGGTACATGTACCCGTCAAAAAAGAAAGTAGAAAGGGAATATGAGGGATGCATAGATCTGCTGCAGTGGTGCGTCCGGCTGTTCATCACGAACCTCAGTAGATTTCGAATGACCCATTCGGCAGACTCTTGCTGATCCTCAGAAGCTTCGATCGAGAAGATGATGAAGGAAAATCAGTAAGAGAAAAGAATGTCTTCTTCCTAAAGTTTAGTCTTCTTCCTAAACAAAGCATACCTGATTCCAAAGGAGTGACAGTAACCAAGCAAATAGTTTCACATATTTGACTAATATAGATCGAGAAATATGCTGCTTGGATTTTATAAGATCTTTCTTTTCGTTATTGAGGAAGAAAAAGAATTTTGTTTTACTCCCTGTCCTGGCTGAACCCTACAGCCATCCAAGTGACTCAACTAGCACAGTTTGTAGTGTTTCTACATGTATGCAGATAGTCGAGGGTTCGAGCTCCTCACCAAGCATTATTTTTCTGACGCAAGGCCCACGTGAATATAAGTAGACAACAGATTTAGGGAGAAAGTGGAAACGCGTAAAGCCACAGATCATCAAAATTTTCCTTGGTAAAGTTTTGATATAGGCTTAGGCTCGGCTCCTTGGTTTTACCCTCACAGTACCAAACATGCACTCCAAATAATTTAGAAGGACACACCACCAACGCCTATATCCTAATCGTTTACGTGGCTTTTTGGCCGCAACCAACCCGCCAATGGACAGTGTCGGAAGACGATTGGCGGGCCATGCGCGGCATTTACCGTTTCAGTGGACGAATAACGTTGAAAAATTTCGAGAATAAACCGCCCAAAGAAGGGGTATACGTTACGCTTCAAAGCTGCAACGTAAATTCGAACGACGAACACAGGTGTCGAGGAACTGGTAAGCGTTTGGCCGCCATGTCGATGGTGCTAAATTTCGGAAATTGATCTGAAGTTTGAGAGATGGAAAATTTGAAAATTTTAGTAAAATTTCTGAAACTTTTTTCAATATAGAGCGATAATCCGTGAATAAAAGAGCGCAGCTACTGTAATTCAAATATAATTTTCTATCGAAGAGCATAAGCTGAAAAATTCACTTGGGATCTAAAATTCGCAGCTCAAGATATTCTTCGAAAATTGAGACGTGCAGATTTTTTTTTAACATATTTCGGGCAATGGTGTGAGAACAGTGTTCTATTTCCTACACATCATTTTGTCATGTCAAATTCATCTGATGGCATGTTACGCACTCCTACGACCAGACCACATACTGAGTCATTGTTTATACCTAATTTGCATATTCAAAATTTACTATAATCCACTTATATTTTCCGAATCTTCTTGGAAAAGCTCTTTTCGGAAATGTCATAAAAACAACTCTGCAAAAAATACATGAGAAATACTCCACTCGAAAAATTTTAGACTGCTGTGAACAAAACTTGGATGAAGAAGGCACAGCTTTTCAGGATTTGTGGTTCAGTTACCACTGTGAAAAGATGCACGATCTGCCCCAAAAATATCCTAGCGTTTTCACTACTTACAGTAAACTATCGCTTCTTGGTGTAATCAGTAATATCCGGGTAATGTTCATGCCATCTTGTAAGGCTTACCATGAAAATGTTTGATAGAAACCATGCATCGGAAGTGAGGGAATCTGGAAAAGTACAAACTTTCACCGATCATAACTTGGTCAAAAATAGAGCTGAAACGTTTTAAACTATATTTTTGATTAGATCTTAACGGGATCTGTCGATTGAGATGCAACTAGCTGCATTTTGACGGACACAAAAAGAATTTACATACGTTAAAACAATTTCTCAATACGATCAACAGTTTTTGAAATTACAGTAAAATTCAACATATTTCCAGCTTATGCCGTTGACGAACACGCTTACTTATCAAACAACAATTTCCCTTTTTAAGCAACGGGCGTCGGTTGGGCCAGAACGGACAAAAATGGACGATGGGAGATAAAGAAAGATTTCACGGCTAGTGGTCTACATACCGAAAGTATTTTCTATTTGAATTTCGGAAAAAGCGAATGCCGACGAACCGGCCAACGAGTGGATCCGATCGACAGCCAAAAAGTTGGCGAATTAAAAAACGATCGAATCGTACATCGCAGAAATATCGTGGTCGATTTCGAAATGACTTGCAGTTCGATCGAAAACTTGTGAGAAAAGTTTGGAGCAATAATAAAACCTGCAGCATGACGAAAAGTAACATTGGTTTCTGGAGGTTGGGGAATAAGATGTCATCTAAAATGCTAAGAATCGTGCATTAATTGATAGACCTCGTCGAGACCCACTTAAAGATATCAATTAAAATTCTGTATCTTCATTTTTGACGGATCTATAGAAATTTGAAAATTGGATTACAAAAAATTCTTTGCTGCCAGGAGCCTCGATTTCAAGGAATATTGTATTGTTAACCGAACTATATTCCATTTATTTTGAAATGTTTCAAGCGGTCAGAGTTTCGGCAAATGCAGTGTTACTAGATATGAGGAAATGAATTTTGATAATATTCAAATAGTTAAAAAGAATGATCATCAAGGAGTCTCGATCATGGAATGGAAAATTTATTGAATAGAGTCAACGAGCCTTCAATAATTTTAAATAAACCTTTCGCTGCGACCTCGCTGCATCAATCATTTCAAAATAAATGGACTATATAGGAACTTTGAACATACGCTTTTGTAGGCTCGATCTTTTCTCGACTTTGAGCATATTTTGACCAGTTTTCAGGTTGCAGAAACAAAAAAATTCATGCGCTTGGTCCTATAGAAATCTAAAAAAATTGTACTACAGTAATCTGAAATTCATCTTTAATGAAATTATCGATCTGCGAATGAAAGAAAATTCCATGATCGTGAAATCAACATTAATGCGCAGATATAAGGCTTGTAGAACAAAAATACTGTAATGGAGAAATGAGATATGATTACTTCAGATGTAAATACATCCTGGAAGATCGTTTAAACCAGCGAAACTCAAAACAGCGGAACTCAAAATAGCGAGACTCAAAGCAGCGTTTCTGAAAACAGCGATGTCTCAAAATAGCGATTCCCATTACAGCGAAGTCTCAAAACAGCGATTCCCATTACAGCGAATTCTCAATACAGCAATTCTCATTACAGCAAGGTCTCAAAACAGCGATTCTCGAAATAGCGAATAACAAAAAATATTCATTAGAGCAAACGCATACTTCATTTTCGTAATAAATAATCAAATTAGGTATATTAAAATCGTTTTTGCTAGTCGAGATTCTATTTTTAATTGCATTTGGCTATCTGTCTCAGATGCATTAGTGATGCAGTTGCGTTAATGCACAAACGGACCATTCCAAAATCACAAAAAATATCCGCCAGAAAAACATTTTTGCAAAACGTTTGAAAAAACGGAAACAAAAAATTTTCATAAGAATTTCCGGTTAAAGATGTTCCGGATGAAGCCTAACTCCAAAAAAATTAAATTAATGAAGTAATATAAACAAAATTAAATAGCGAACAATATAAAACGAATAAAATAATTAAGCAGTAAAGGCAGAACAAAAAACAAATAGTAAAGAAACGAAAAGTAAAATAATGTAAAAAGTAGGTAAAAAATAGAAGAAAAGTACACGACCTGAAAAAATTAACAAAAAGTGGCTCAAAATGAGATTGTAAAAGGGAGTAAGTCAATAGGGGAAAAAGAAACAAAACATGCATGTAGATGTAATAATAAAAAGAACAGAATAAAAATCTGTAATGTCGTGAAAACACATATAAAGCCATAATGTCAGAAATCTGGCGATTGATGCCAAAATGTGTGCAATCAGATCGAAATGGAGGACCAAATAGGGCACGCACCAAAACGTCTGCCCTACGCAATCACTATACTTCCACCCTAGATAACGCTTTTGCAAGTTCGCTATTTTGCGAATTTGTTCTGAGACTTCGCTGGTTCCAGACACCTCGCCCTTTTCACTGTTTTGGGGTATCGCTATTTTGAGTTCGCTGAATAGAGGCGAAACCTTGAAAGAAACGGTTTGGGTCGTACGGAAAGTTTATCAGTCTTGGAGCTATTAGTATACACAAATACCAAGAATAAAAAAGAATCACGAAAAATAAGCGGCAGGAATTCAAATTTGCATAGCGCACGTACAGATACAGAAAAATAACAATAGGTAATCAATAAATAAAAATACGTCACAAATTTTGCAAATTATCACGCCGGTTCGACGTAATTGCCGGGGAATAGACCGGTGACGCCGTTCAAAACGCCTTCGAACCAACCATCTTCATTTTTCTTCAAGACGTAAATGATTTGATTTTCGTAGAATGACAATTCGTCCGCTTTTTCCGCCTGATAATCGTACAAAGCCATAACTTAAAAATAGAAGAAAAATTTTATATAACATGATTCAATTATGGTCAAAAATTTACTTTATTTTTCATATTTGAATTCGGAACGGCAATCACGTGATCAACAAAAGATGAAATTTCAAGAAGAAAATTGAAAAGTTCAATTTAGATTAATTTATCTCCACAGGAATCAATTGAAAATGTTAGTGAGATGAGCTCATGGCAGGAAAAAAATCATTTTTTTTGCCTAAAAAGTCCAAAAAATGGCACAAAAAGTAATTTTTGTCTAAAAACCATAAGGACATACATTTATAGCGAAAAATGGACTTCATGACAGTTTTTAAACAAAATAGTCTTTTTTAAATTTATTTTCCTATGCAAAATGATACTACGGCTAGCTTATTTCAGTCATATGATTGGAAAATCTTGTGGATCTTTTTTCCGGGAGGGGTTTTCCAGTTAAATGCTTTCAACATCACCTTTTTCCATATAAGTTTGGGGCACCCAAATAGCTTGATCCGCCGGACTAGAATCTTGTCTCGAAGATCCGGCGACGTCGAAATTCGGCGTCGACGATTGTAATTGAAATTTAGCCGTCGTAGAATTGCCGCCGACCGAATCGTAGTTTTGTCTAAAATCATCCGCTACGGTCGAAGAGTCGCCGATCATCATAGGCGGCGGCGGCGGTAAAGGCGGAGAATCTGCCGGAAAAATCAGCTTGGATAGAAAGATGGAATTTTTAAGAGTAATTTTTTGAAATCGAAGTCAAAAATTTTAAGCAATTTCGAGCATTCGGACTAGATTCGAGAAATAGGAAATTGTTTTTAAAAATCTTACGATCTTCATTGATATTGAAATTTTGCATCGCAGAATATAAGCCGTAATCTGAAGAATAAAAAAAGATGAAATTTTTTACGAAAATATTCTTACATGACAAAAAATGGTTCTTTAATAAGAAATTAACATGATCTTTCTATCAAACACAAATAGTGAGAAAAAAATTTCGATAAGTAGAACTTGCTTCTTCTCGCACAAAAACAGTATTTTTTAAAATTTCAATATTCCATTAGCTCGGTCGTATTTTTCATCAAAAAATGTCGTTTTCTGAAAAGTCAAAAATTGGAATTTTACTGAACTTTACGAATTTTCAGGTTCATATGAAAGTATTCGATCAATCTACACCACAAAAAAAATTTTTTTTCAATAAATTTTCACGATTTTTTAATGTAATTAAAATTTTTGGAAACATTTCTGAAAGAATCAATTTTTCAGCAATTTGAAGTTAATTTTTCTGGAAAAAACATATTCTTAAAAATTTTACGGTCCTATACCATCAGTCGTATTTTTCAGTGAAGAAATAATATTCAATTCGCCACCAGCTTGGGCATTAACGACGTGTCTTTCGTCGGACATTTGCATATTTCTCAATAAGCTTGTATCTTGTACAGTTGGTCTTGAAAAACGTGTCTAAAAATGTTCAAATAGTACGAATATTTTTACCCCACAAAAAGACTATTTTACCATTTGAGGATTTTCCGGAAGCGACGCGTTTTGATTGGTTTGGATCATACCGGGGTAACGTTGCTGGACGTATTCGTTGGATAGAGTAGGCGCCGTAGGCGGAGCTACAGTAACCGGAACTTTGTATTCCTTGTTCGTAGCACGAGATATCTGCATATATTCTACATGATTAATGAGAAGGCGAAAAAATTGCGAAAAAAACAAAAAAGAGCGAAAAAAGAAAAAGAAAAGAAACAAAAAAGCAACCATATTAAACTTACGGTTCCAGTTTTGAGACCGGCGCTCAAGTAAACCGTTGGATGGTTCATTCCGTAGATGGCGCTTTCTAAGGGAGCCATCATCGGACCGGAACTGTTGGAGCTGGTGGAACCAGCCCGGGCGGTCATTCTAGGATTTTGCGGCGCCTGGATTCGGACGCCGTGGCCTTAGACAAAAAGGAGACGAAAAATTCAAACGCTCGGAAAATTTTCCAAATTTGCATTCAATAGCACGAGATTTTATTTTTTCTTCATTTTGAGATTTGAAGCATCGACGAAATTCTCTAAATTTTGATACTTGACTCCTTTCGAACTATTTTCGCAGTCATAATTTTAAAATATCGAATTTGAAATTATAGAGTTTAAGTTCTAAACTTGAAAATAGGCTCACCCAAATCGTCCAATATCGAATAATCGATATTTCTTCGAATATAACTCTTGGGCTTTTCTTGACGAGCCGGCGTTATAATTTTGTACTGTTTAACGTTAGCTTTGTTGGTAGTTAGAACGCCGATTTCTCTACGCGCGACTTTCTCTTTATGAATGTCCACAATCTATATATGAATAAAAATAAACGCACTTTTTGAAAGTTATTTCCGTAAATACTCGGAATTTCAATTTTTTTTCCACGGAATTTCTAAATTTTTCCAGGCGCAGCAGAAGAAAAAATTGTGAATCGAAAAAACCCACTCAAACAATGCGGAAAAATGTAAATTGTGAGACAACTCAAATATTCCGAGGGATATTCAGTACGAAATTTAGATTGATTATTGGAGATGAGACGGATACACTTTTTTAAACTACAACGATCCGCATTCAAAACTTTCTGCACCATCAGAAACGGATCCGAGATGGCAGATCATTCAGGATCCGGTTCAATCTACATATGTCAGGTTTATCAGGCGACTTTTTTTACGGCGAGGGTAATCGATTGTCAAAAATTTCAGGGGGGGTCATTGAGGAAAAAATCTATTTTTTCGCATACAAAGTCCGGAAAATGATAAATAGTTTTGTTGCCCGAAGGTTATGAGAATAAGTCCCAAATGTTCACATTTTAGACCATTTTTTGTTCAAGAAAGATCATTTTCTACCGAAGTTGACATTTTTTAGTTTTTTTTTTGTCAAAAAGGGCTTGAATCTGGCTCATTTCAGTCACATGATGGGCAAATCTTGGGCGTGGCCACGAGGACATCTCTCATAGTTAAATGTATATATAACCCCCGGATACTAAAATTTTATATTTTCCTCATTATGATGAATATTCAGCCAGCCAGACAGTTATTTTCAACCTCATTAAAAAGTTTCCAATATATAAGGTATACATGAAACGGGACTCTGAAGTCAGGGAAGGCCTGCCGAAAGACATAAAAATATGCATTTATGGCGCAAAGAGTTAACATAATTCACATTTTTGACTGTCTTTTCTTCAAAATGAGCATTTTCTAACAAAAAATGCACACTTTTTCAGTCTTTCTGTCCAAAAAGATGGGGTTTATATGATTGAACCGTTTGAATCATATCATTAGCAAATCTTGGACGCCACCATATGGTCGACGATTTGTAGAGGTTGATATGGCACTTCCCAAATAACATGTATTGTAAGGACAACGAAGTAATTCATTTCAAAGTCACTGAAACGTAGAAATAGGACATTGTGGGTATAGTGTGGGTACAACGGAAAAATCGAAATTCGGATGAATTTTATTGATTCAAGAATAACTGACTCCCCAAAGAGTATGCATAGATGATTCAAACTTGAACAGTATATGTTGGACTGGAACAACTATACTGATGCGGTATCTGAAGAGAAGAAGTCCCGGTGGGCTTTTAATCGACTCGTTTCGAACTTTCTCTCCATTTTTGACGCTAAAAACTTTTCGAAGAAGCATAGAATTAGGAGGAACTTATTTGAACTGTATCACAGAACATTATCTCTTGCACATACATGTAACGGGGCTCTGAGGTCAGAGGGTCGGGCGACTTTTTTGGGGCCGGGGGTCACTGATTCCCAAAATTTTAGGGAGAAAGGTATCTAAAGGAAAAACATGTGATTTTTCAACCAGAAAAGTTTCAAAAATAAAAAAAAATCAAAATTTTAGGCAAGATTAAAATGAAAATATTACCAACTTAGCATACGAAACCACATATAGTATCTCATTTTCTGTTATGATTAATTTTTAACTAATCATATATATACGTCAATGTTCAGAAATTGTGTGCTAAGCTTCGAAAATACCGGATCTGAAAAAAACGAATCGGAAATTCGGGTTATGGGGTCTAAATCTGGAACCATCAAATAAAAATGAAAACGAAAAAACAATTCAACTACTCAAAATTTACCTGCGAAATATTATTCAACTGCGTTTCCATATGTAAAACTCGTTGCGTCTGCAAGTCTAACATTGATAGCACGTTCGAAGCTAAAGCATTAATTTGGTAAGCAACGCTGGCCAACGATTGGACGGTCAATCTTTTGGTCTCTTCGAAAGCTGCTTTTTTATCCGTCGCCTAAAAGGAGAGAAAAAAACTAAATTCGTAAAATCGCGAAAATTTTTAATTTTGTTGAAAAACTTGAATGTAATTGGCTTCGCAATACGCGGCGATATGTTCTAAATTGGCGTAGCCGTTTTCTAAACTTTGACGGCCTTCGGGAATGTGGTGTTCGATTAATTCAGCTAGTTCGGTCATTGTTGTGCAAAAATCAAAGGAATGCCTAGATGGATGAAACGCTCTATATCTGATGTCGACAGTAAAGTATGGTAAAAATAGAAAAAGAAGTTTTAGGTAACTCAAATAAATTTATTTTTTTAGTTCAATCCGAAAAAAGATTAAAAACTAATTTTTCATCTTGTTTTTCATTCAATTCACTTCAGTTTTAGACTTTAAAACTGAATTTCATGAGTTTCAGGAAAAAAAATAAAGAAAAGTCTTGCAAGGCTAACCTTATCTGCAAATTATGATTCTAAGACTTCAAAAAGCTTCAAATTTACATTCTAGAATGATGTCTTCAATTTTCATCGTTTATAAATTGGCATGAAGGTTAGGCATGATGGTTAGGGGAAGGACCCTTCCCCCAACTTTGTCGGACCTAGTTCCCACATGTTGGGACTCTCCCCCCCGCCCAACTCGTCGGACTTAGCACTCAAATGTTAGGACCCTCCACCCAATTAGAAAAAAATTGGGCAAAAAACATTTTTTGATCTTTTTTCGGAAAATTTTTCGAAATTTCGACTATTTTGGAGAAAATCGGTACCCCCATCCCACAAATTTGGATTTTACCCTCCTGACAACTACAGTCTTTCTCCTCGAAGATTTTTTCCACCTGAGAACCAAACCTGGATTTTTTTCCTCACTTTCCTAAAATTTCCTACATTTTTAAAAACGTTTATAATGTGGCAACGGATGCTTTTTTCTGCATTTTAAGAGTATACTCTAACATTTAGATGTTTTCGGAGTCAGTAAGCTGCAGAAATGAGGAAAAATACAAATAATTCTAGTCAGGTTAGTCACGTCGGGCTGATGAACGACTAAGGCAGTTAAAAGCATATTGAAGATAGATTTCTCATGAATACATCTGCTATTATACATTCCTGTAGTTCTGACTCTAAGTTAAATTATCGAATTTTCACGTTTTAAAACGTTATAAAACTAAAATTAACAGTAAAATGATGTTTTCAATCTTCGTCGTTTATAAATGCAAAAGTTCACGCTGGTACACTTTGAAAAATTCCAAGCCAGCGAAAAAAATTGAGAGAATTGATGAAAAATCTCAATTGACTCTTAACGAATAAAAAAGAGATGATGTAAGTCAATTGATAAAAACTGTTGAAGACTAATTATTAAGTGGAAGTAGATTGTGCTAACGGCCGCGCCTACTGATAGAAAATAACATCTATTATACTCGATAAAACTTTGAGATTTGGACCTTCTAAAGTTCACCGAAATGCATCTTCTCGGTTCTGAACTGCCAAAATTTTCTTCAACAATAAGAACAATACCCAAAATTTTTTCCTCAAAAGATTCCATTTGAGGAAAAAACGGTGTCCCCAACCGACTGGAGGTCTTAGTGGTATGTACGAGCCGGAAAGCGCATTTTTCCGCCATTACGCGAAAAGTCCCACAAAACTTTTTTTCGACTAAAACGCTGATTTAGTGAAAAATAACCGACTGAGCCGAGCCGACTTCAAGGGAAAAAAGCAAATCTTCACCGTTTTTTTTCTACATGAGAACCGGACCCCAAATTTTTTTCTTCATTTCCCAAAAATTTTCCAGATTTTTAAAAACGTTTATAGTGAAATGAAATGAAAAGATTTTATTACCTGTCAAAGTGAACACAAAATTACAATACAGAATATAATTAAACGAGAACCAGGAAATAAAAATGAATAAACGTGAAAGATAAATTTCAAGAGTTTCGAACGACTAATTTAAAGACAAAAAACAGCGATATTAGGACAGGAGTATGCGCTACAGTAAATAATGAAGTGACAAGTAAAAGGAAGCGCAGGTCACATTTTTGTAACAGGCTGACGCGCTCCCCCAAGATACTTTGAAAAATGAATTTTGATAATTTTTGTTTTGAAAATGTGTAAATTGAAAGAACCGAGAACTTCATTTGAAGTTCTAAAATCAAAGTGTAGAATGATGTCTTCAATTTTCATCCTCAATAAACGCAAAAGCTAACGTTGCAAACGTTTGAAAAATTCCAAGCATCGAGAGAAAAAATTGAGAGAATCAATGAAAAATCTGTTTTCGGTGAAATACTGACCGTTAACGATTAGCAAATGAGACGAGCTAACTTGATTGATAGAAACTGTTGAGCACTAATTAGTAAGTTGAAGTAGATATGCTAACGGCCGCGCGTGACTATGATACCCATGAAAGGCCCGGCGCGAAGCGCCAGAAAATTTTGAGATTTTGACTTTTTAAATTCCACCAAAACGCATCTTCTTGGTTTTGAATTCCTCAAAATTTTTTTCCACAAAAGAAAAGACCCCATTTGAGGAAAAAACGGTGAAGTCGGAAGGGGAAAACCAGTGTTTTTTTGTGCACGGACATTTGTGCCAATTGGCACACGAAACAAATTTGTGCCGATGGCACAAAAATTTTTTTTCTCAATTGAAACATACTGAAAACTTCAATAGAGTTTTATGCCAAAAGTTTTATAGAAACATAATTAAAGCTATATATTCACAGCACAAATTTCATTAAAAATCGGGCCTACCCTATTTTTATCTTAGCATGTTAGTGAGATAAAGAAAAATAATCGAGAAAACGATTTACGATTCAAATCGAAATGGAATGCTGCGAGAATTCAAATGTTTCCATAGGATGAATTGGTCAGGAAGTTCATATTTTTCTTTGATTTTTGGCTACGAATTTCATTTTTGCAACTATTAAAGACAGAATGAAGCATACTAACTCGAAAGTTGTGTTTGGTCGAAAAATTGTGCCAGTAATTGTCAATTTTTCTATTCAATTCAAACAGTTCCCAATCTCATTGAATGAACAGAGAAAGTTTAGAATTTATATTCATTCATCGGTCATTGACAAGCTATTAGTTTACTGCGGTCCAACAAATATAATATCCGAAGAACTTGCTCGCGTTCGAGGCAAATAAAAGTAGGTACACTGTTCCCCCCAAATCGTGCTTTTTCGGGAAAAAAATTCGGAACAGGGAAAAAATTTTTGGGCTCTTTCTCTATTTGGGGAAGAAAATTTTGGGGATCGGATACAGAAAAGATGCATTTTAGAAAGTCATAATCTCAAAATTTTCCGGCGCTTCGCGCTGGTTATAACTTCAATAATCATTATTATGTATTACTTAGCTCAGGCGCGGCTTTTAGCATGTCTACCTTCATTTATCACATAATCTAGAATAGTTTCCATCATCTTCAACGTATTATCTATTATCTCATGTTTTAATCGGTAATCTTCAATATTTTATCATGATATTTAATGAAGATTCACACTTTTTTCTTTTGAGAAAGATCTATAAAACTTTTTGATGCGATTATTTCTTTTCTACCGTAAAATCAATTCAAAAGCTTCATGCAAATATCTTTCGGAAATTTATACTCTTCTTACTCATATATTTTCGACCAAGTTCATAAGAGTTTAAAAATAAATTATACTGGTTTTGAAATTTTTCGAGTAAAATTCTAGAAATTACGACTTTTGAACACAAAATTCAAATCTAATTCTTGAAATGAATGTTCGGAAAATTGGTTTTCCAGCGTTGCAGAATGTCAATAACCCAAAAAAAATTTTCCGGCGCGCTTTTATGTTCTCACTTGTCATCATAGACGACTTAACCATCGATTTCTCATGTAATTCAAAGTCATTATGCTCGCTCTTGGATAGTTTGTTTGAAAGTTTGCTGCACAATGCTTGAAAATTAGACTTTGAACTCGAAAATTTCAATTTTTCCTCAATTTTAATGAATTAACGCCTTTAAAAACACCAGAAGGCTTGAAAAAGCTCAAAAACACCTAAATAAAGCGTCTGTGAGCATTTTTAAGCGAAAAAACGACTTCGGGAAAATAGGGAAAAAATTTTGACCCCTTTCCCCATTTGGGGAAAAGGCCCCGGGGAAAAAACATGGGTATGTATTGCTAAACCCATTGTGAATTTTGTTACCCCAACCCCTAAAATGCCGAAAATTAAAGAGACTCGAGTCTTCAAACACTCAAAAAATTTGTGCCAATTGGCACAAACAAACGCTCAAAATTTTTTGTGCCATTCCATTTTTTGTGCCAAAAATCATGTTTTGGCACACAAAAAACAGGGGAAAACAAGAAAGCGAGATCTGTCATCATTTTGATCGGTCGAAAAAATTATTGATTTTACTGTTAATTACGGCAAATTTTCTGACTTAGGCTTAGGTTTAGGCTTAAGATTAGGTTTAGGCTTAGGATTAGGTTTAGGCTTAGGCTTGGACTCACGGTTAGGAAGGAGAAGTAGCAGTGTTTTTTTTGTGCCAAAACATGGTTTTTGGCACAAAAAAATTTGGAATGGCACAAAAAATTTTGAGCGTTTGTCCCAATTGGCACAAATTTTTTGACTGGTCCGAGGCTAAATTTCCTTGATTTTTAGTCATTTTAAGGGCTGAAAACGCAAAATTTTCTCGGCGCGAAGCGCCGATTCAATGGGTTTAATATTGACTCCTTTCCTTTGTCTCGAACGCAGGCGGATTCTATTCGAATAATTTATTCGTATTATCGCAACGTACTTCGAGATTGTCAATGACCGGCTAAAGAATAGAAATTGTTAACTTTACGTCCTCTGTTAATTCAGTTGGATTGGGAACCGAAACTTATATTTTTAGTGATTGATTCAAACAAAAAAATTGAAATTTTTGGCACAATTATTCAACCAAAAATCTACGCGAAGCGACTTTCGACTTTTTTCAGGAGAAAACAATTATAGACATAAAAGAAATTGTAATTTAATCTTTAATATATAGTTGTTTGTTAGGGAGGAGGCCGAAAAGTAAAGAAAAACTTCATGACAAAAAGTCTATATAAAAATATCTGAATTTTCGCAGCATTCAATTTCTTTTCGGCTCGTAGAAACCGTTTTTTAGATCAGTTTTTCTTATCTCGCTGACGTGGTTGGAGAAAATAGAGCAGGCACGATTTTTATACAAATGAATGCGGTGAAAGTATCTGCAGTTAGTTTTTATCAAACTTGAAAGAAAGTAAAGAAAATAAATTTATTAAATGCGAAGAAATACAAGAGTAAATATGAATGATACAGAAAAGCTCATGGACATGACAAAAGCACGTGCGAACTGCGAATTGAGCTTTACAAAATGACTCAATTTAGATCGAAAACAGGGCATACTGTTATAACTTTTGGCACAAAACAGTTTATTGTTTTCAGTACGTTTTTAGAGTGAAAAATTTTTTGTGCCATTGGCACAAATTTTTCTGGCCCTTTGAGCCAATTGGCACAAATGTCCGTGCACAAAAAAAAAACACTGAGGAGTAGAACTACAACTTTTCGACCAATCAACTACAGGGTTGGCAAGACCTGGGTTTTTGGGTTTTTCTGGGTTTTTCTGGGTGCATTTTCTTGACAAAATTTGGGTTTTTGGGTTTTTCTTAATTCTTTAAAATGAGGATTTCATCGTTAATTTGAGGATTTCATCGTTAATTTCCCTGTGGCAAATCCAGAACTAGCTGACCAAAAAAGTGCTGTGTATCAAGAATTGACGCAATACATGATTGAGGCAAAATTACAAAAACAAAATAACTCATTTCGCTAGCAGATGCTCGTCAAAAAGAAAAAGTCTGTCCTTGAGTATTGGCTCACAGATGGAGCTGACTGGCCGCTGGTGCAACAAATCGCTCTGAAGGTACATAGATAACATGTTATTTGTATTACATGTATAAAAAATTAATTGAGGTTTTTTCGTTCGTTGTCTCTACCGCATCTTCGGAAAGAAACTTATCTACCTTTGGCTATGGCTTCATACATTCCAAGCTGCGAAATCAATTGTCGACGGAAACAGTGCGCAAACTGGTATTCGTTAAGACAAACTTTGGGCTGCTAGAAAGTTCCCGTGACTGTGAATCTGATGAAGTGAGCGAAGCCGAAGCGTGAAATTTGATTTCCGTAATTTTCAATTTTTTAAAGTGACATTTCAATTTTTAGTGTTTAGATCATGCAATAAAAAATTCAATAAACAGCCAATCGTTTTAATGAGCCAAATCGATAAAATCGTTGTGCAATGTGCAGTCGCGTGACTCGTGTAAATATGTTACAACCAAATGTATAGTCAGTCTCTTGAACACTGTTCAGCAATTTAATACACTTTATACGTTAAAAATAACATTCTCATATATTTTAAGTAAAATGATCATTCATTAGTACAAAACTGGAACAAAAACCCTAGAAAAACCCACCAAAAACTCAGAAAAACCCACCAAAAACCCAGAAAAACCCACCAAAAAACCCAAAAACCCAAAAATGAAGATTTCAAAAACTGGGTTTTTGCCAACCCTGATCAGGGTTGGCAAGACCTGGGTTTTTGGGTTTTTCTGGGTGCATTTTTTTGACAAAATTTGGGTTTTTGGGTTTTTCTTGATTCTTTTAAAATGAGGATTTCATCGTTAATTTGAGGATTTCATCGTTAATTTCCCTGTGGCAAATCCAGAACGAGATTGAGGATTTCATCGTTAATTTCCCTGTGGCAAATCCAGAACTAGCTGACCAAAAAAGTGCTGTGTATCAAGAATTGACGCAATACATGATTGAGGCAAAATTACAAAAACAAAATAACTCATTTCGCTACCAGACCAGATGCTCGTCAAAAAGAAAAAGTCTGTCCTTGAGTATTGGCTCACAGATGGAGCTGACTGGCCGCTGGTGCAACGAATCGCTCTGAAGGTACACATAGATAACATGTTATTTATTTCAATGTATTACATGTATAAAAAATTGATTGAGGTTTTTTCGCTCGTTGTCTCTACCGCATCTTCGGAAAGAAAAATCTCTACCTTTGGCTTCATACATTCCAACCTGCGAAATCAATTGTCGACGGAAACAGTGCGCAAACTGGTATTCGTTAAGACAAACTTTGGGCTGCTAGAAAGTTCCCGTGACTGTGAATCTGATGAAGTGAGCGAAACCGAAGCGTGAAATTTGATTTCCGTAATTTTCAATTTTTTAAAGTGACATTTCAATTTTTAGTGTTTAGATCATGCAATAAAAAATTCAATAAACAGCCAATCGTTTTAATGAGCCAAATCGATAAAATCGTTGTGCAATGTGCAGTCGCGTGACTCGTGTAAATATGTTACAACCAAATGTATAGTCAGTCTTGAACACTGTTCAGCAATTTAATACACTTTATACGTTAAAAATAACATTCTCATATATATTTTAAGTAAAATGATCATTCATTAGTACAAAACTGGAACAAAAACCCTAGAAAAACCCACCAAAAACCCAGAAAAACCCACCAAAAACCCAGAAAAACCCAAAAATGAAGATTTCAAAAACTGGGTTTTTGCCAACCCTGACCCTGATCAACTATCAAGGTATGAAATTTTTCTACTAATCAAGCATACCTGTAAGAGGTCCGACCAGTTGGGGGGAGGGTAAACCCAAAATTTTGAGGTGGGGCTCCCGAAATTTTGGGGAGGGGGTCGAGAAACCCACAAGAAAGTCGAAAAAATTTCGAAAATTTTCCCAAAAAAGGCTAAAAAAGCCACTTTTTTCCTGATTTTTTTCAATTTTTCCGAATTTGGGGGGGGGGGTTGGGTATAGGGTTGACCAAGTTGGGGGTGGGGGTCCCCCCAACCTCCCCCTCAATTACAAGTATGCAATCAAATTGATGACAGATCTCGCTCCCTAATGTTTTGTGGGAAAACATACCACCTCTACGCAGCAATCGTTTTCACAGTAATCGTATTTGACAAACGTCACATTTAGCCGCTTGAAGTACCTTGTAATCAGAACGTATAAATTCACGCAATTTCGACCTGTTAATGGACAAATAAATATTTACTAATGACACATCATAGATAAAAATTTTAACGCATTTGAGACAAGAAATGGAACGAAAGCGAAAGATAAAACTAAACATAAAATTCGATAAAAATATATACGGAAAAAATGAAATGTTTAGGAAAAAGTGAGCTTTTGTTTGGGATTTCATTGCGCCAGAAACGATATGATCAACCGTCCGAGATTCATTTACGCCGATGATTTTTCGTCGCTTTTTGAGCAGCCAATTCCTCTTGTTTTAGTTGGGTTAAAAATTCGTCGGCTCGATCTGAAAAACGTTTAAATTTCGAAGTTTTTTAGCCAAATTTCAGTCATCCACTCGAAAACTAATCGAATTCGAATTATCGCTGCGATTTTATTCTGAAGATACTTTTCAAGACCTTTGCAAAAAAGGATTTTCAAAAGAATTCGAAATATATGTTGACTTATGATTGAGCAATTTACAATGGGGATATGCCAGTTCAAAAATCTTGAATATGCAAACTAGGTTTAGAAAAGATCTCACGATCTTTGAAATGAAAAACGTGCCATCAGTTGACCTTAATAAAGAATAAGCCAGCTAAGCAACAGTCACGATTCTCAAAAAGTTCGGACACCCTCTGCAATGCTCAAATTTTCTGGTAGCTGTAAAAAGTTGAAAATTGTTCAAGAATTGAGACAAGGAACTGCATATAACGACCGAGAATTCCAGATCTCATGTGCGTTTATCAGTTTCGAAAACGGCCAAAAATATCAGCACCATGTATGCACATAGGGGATGAGGGCTAAATCCTCCTACTTGAGACACTGGACACCGCAAAAAACCGTCTAATCCCTCCCAACTTCTTTGAAGACAGTTATTGATTATTTTTATACATATTTCGAATGTAGCTCTCTTTTTATTTTTTTGTTCACCAAGCCCCACCCTTCCTCGATGAGGAGTCCGAGGACCCTGCTCTCTGAAAAATTCTTGCCGTGAATGTCTGATCAGCAGGCGAACATTTTTCGTGCACGTAGCCGATTAAGGATTAAAACCGAGGCTTTCATTACATTGTTATTACAATAATGAGTCGGCATCATAAGAGAAATTTCTCAGGTTTACAAATGCTACTGGTTAATAACGAAAGTTCAAAGCAAGTATACTATTTCATTTTTTATACTTTACTAATAAAAGATGTTACTGAGAATGACTAAATCATAACCATCACTAAACTTCAACAGAAATTTTGCAAAAAAACTTTGTGTAACTTTAACTGCACAAATGATTTATGTCAATTTACAAGCACTTTTATTAACCTAATGTCAAATTTACATAGTGTTAGAAAGTGCGGAAAATCTTACTTTTGACTAAATTGAGTTGTTCCATTTGACTAACGACTAGACTGCGAAGTTTTTTCGCGTAAGATTCGGTGTCGTAATCAACCGCTTCAGTTGACTTCAGTAAATTATAATGGGCTTCTAATTCGCGCCTCATATCCTTGGAAAATGATGAGAAATATTAACAGGACGTCAATTTTTTTTAAAATCGATCTTTTCTCTTACATTATAACATTTGTGATGTTCGTCGACCAATTTTTCTTCGAAATGTTGAATCTTGTCCATCGCCATTTGTAAATTATACAAGTCTTCGCTTAACTCGTCTTCCTACATAAAAATTTCGAAAGCATGAGCCATAGAAAATGCATGAACTTGAAAAAAATTCAAATCAAGTCTGCAAAAGAGGAATTCAAGTTTTCATTTGAAATGATCGAAACTTTCAGGTGTAGTAATCTTTTTAAAAAACATTATAGGAGAAAAAGAGTAATTCTAGAATCTTACATTGTGCGAGTGCAAAAGCGCCAAATCGCTATCGTCCTCTTCCGATACGTTGCCTGCGTCGTTATTGTTGTTATGTCGGTCTGCAGCGGCGTCATCGTTTCGCGGACCCGTATTTTCTATATCGTCGACACCCAATTCTTTGACTCTAGAATAAAATTCCGTAATTAATGGAGGTAAGAGGGTTCCTTGGAATATCGGTTCCGGTTCCATAGTTTTCGTAATAAAAAATCCGATTCTATAATCTTTTGATGTATCGGCTTCGATTGAAGAGTTTTTAGAATATCAGTTCCGATTTTAGAATTTTCGCGAATATTGGTTCGGCGTATTCTAGAATTTTCTGGAATGTCAGTTTCCCATTCTTGAATTTTTGTAGCGTCACTTCGGATTCTATAATTTTTTCCAGAATTTTCGGACGACAGTTCTGATGTCGAAATTTTTGGAATACCAATTGTAGAATTTTGGAATATCGATTTCAGTCCTAAAATTTTTTCGAATATCGGTTTCGGTCATACATGTAACAGAGCCCCGAGGCCTGGTGAGGGGCCGTCTGGCGACTTTTTTGCGGCTGTGGGTCACTAATTCCCCAAAATTTTGTGGGAGGGGTCTATGATGGAAAAAATCGATTTTTTCGCCAAAAAAGTGCGAGAAACGGTTCAAAAAAAATTTTGTCTAAAAAACAGTGCCAAATATATCCCTTGCATGAAGCACCAAGAAAATTGACGCTTTTGGCCATTCATTGATCAAAAATAGACATTTTTCATCAAAAAATGGACATTTTTGATCAAAAAAGGAAATTTTTCAGTATTTTTCAGACCAAAAGCGTGGGGGTCTCCACGACTGTCATATTGCTAGCCATAGGATTGAAAAATCTTTGGGAGGGTCGCTCCATGGCTGCCCATATGGCTAACGATTTCTGGGGGGGGGGGGATTCCGATAACACTTCCATCCCCAATTACATGTGTGGTTCCGGTTTCGCTCAAAGGATTTTTGAAATGTCGGTTAAAGTTCTAGGATTCAAAATATTGGGTCTGATCAACCATTGCACGTCGCTACAGATTTTCAATTATAAGAAAGAATTCACCTGTCGGCATATCTTAGAGTGTTTAGAGTGTGCTCGCAGCTCGACATACCAGGCGAAATCATCGCTATCTGAAAAGCAAAGTTACTGTATTTAGCAATAGTAAACAAAAAGAATCAAAATTTGCAAAAATAACGAGTGAATATTTTCGAATCCACGAAAAAGATATCAACTCACCATGCAAGTTCTGGCGTTATCACCGATAAAAGAATCGCGTAAAACCAATGTCAATTTACTGGCTCGGAATGGTAAATGGGCGTTTTTACGACCCAAAGCTCGAATACATTCCTGGCAAAAAATGCGCGTCGATTACAAAAGCAAATTGTAAAAAAAATTATACTTTTAAAGCAAGGAGACTTTTATTAATTTCGGCACCTTCCATACGAGTTACGCGATCGGACGATATGGTATCGGCGCCTCTTTCATTACCAGCCAAGTCAATTAAGGAAAATTTACCATAAAGCTTTTTCGAACCGCTAAAAAATGAGTTCTGTGAAGAATGGAAATTGTACCGAAACTGAAAAACTCAATTTTGATCATTCCCTAATCGAAAATAAAGTGTGGTAAAAAACCACCTAAAAAAACAAGGATGGTGTGATGATTCGGCCTGTATGTCGATTTAGGCACTCAAAAAAAAGTGATTCAGAATCACAAATTGAACCTAAATAATCTTAGATGAAAGAATTAAGGATGAATCACTTGAAACAAAAGAAAACTATGCAGGAAAGAAATATTTACTTTTGCCTAAAATGTAGCTATACCGCGCAGTGTAAGCTGCATGACATTTTTATTTCTTAGAGTTTCCAGTTGTACACATGAAAAATTTTAATGAAAAAATAAGGGTTATTGGAAAAAATAAAAATTCAATCATGCCAAGGCGAAAAAGAGGCTTGAATCAAGCGGTAGCTAAATCATAAAAATGCAAAACAGGTACATTGATGGTCATGTTTTTCGAAGAAAACTGGCCCAGAATATAGCTCTGACGAGAAATGAACTCTCGTCTTAGAAGCTTTTTATCGCTCTTTTTTTGAAAGACTCGAGAAAAATTAACTAATTTTACTCACCATACTTTCCTATAGGGTATTGGATTACTATACCCTGAAGCTTCAGCCAAAATTTACTATAGCCAATTTTTGAGCAAAAGATAAATTTCAATTGTAGAACAATGGAAAGAAGAAACTTACTAACAGATTATAAAAAATCATACAATGTGAATAGAGAAAATAAAAATCCGCTATCCAGCTTTTTTCAGAAGAAATTTACTTCTATCTATCCCACATTATTAAAAGAAGTGTTCTTCTGCGATGCATCCTCTGAAAATGATTTCACTTTTGATATTGTCCGGAAAAAATAACGAAAAATACTTTTAGGGAAACATGTTACTAGCTTTTTGAAAAAATTTAACAACCCATAGCATTTGTCTGTGATTGTAGACAATTCTATTTTTTAGTGTGAGAGCTATGCATTTATCACCCTCCTTAAATTCTAATCCTGCAATGTTTGATAAATAAGAGGTTTACTATAGGTATTGTAGGTTTCACAATCATGAATAAAAACAAGAACATTTACCCCAAACTACTTTATCGTGCTTTCTGGTAAATACGTAAACTTCTCATTGTCAGCCTCATAGTTTTTTTAGCATTTTACAAGCCATGGCTTGTTCGAATGACAAAATGGCTTGTAGAATTTTAGTCCAACCAGCCAAAATGGCTTGTCAGAATTTTTTGAGTCATGTGTTTGATCATATCGGATACAGAAAAGATGCATTTTGGTGCATTTTAGAAGGTCATAATTTCAAAATTTTCCGGCGCTTGGCGCCGGTTATAACTTAAATAAGCATTATTATTTATTTCCTAGCTCAGCCGCTGCTCCTAACATGTCTACCTTCACTTATCATTTAATTTTTAATAGTTTTACTCATCTTAAACGTATTATCTCATGTTTTAATTGGTAATCTTCAATATTTCATCTTGATATTTAATGAAGATTCACATTTTCCCTTGACACATTTTTTGAGAAAGATCACGTCAAGTCTGTAAAATTTTTGAAGCGATTATTCCTTTCTTAACGTAAAATCAATCCAAAAACCAATACAAAGCTTCATGGAAGTAGTTTTTGAAAATTTCTACTCTTCTTACTCATATCTTTTCGGCCAAGTTCATGAGAGTGTGTGAATAAATCAATGGTTTTAAAATTTTTCAAACATAAAATTCTAGAAATTACGACTTTTGAACAGAAAATTTGAATCTAATTCTTCGAATAAGTGTTTGGAAAATTGATTTTCCAGCATCGCAGAATGTCAATACCCAAAAAAATTTTTCCAGCGTTTCAGGCAGAAAAGATTAATAGCTTTTTTGGGCTCTCACCTGTCATCATAGAGGACTTAACCGTCGATTTCTCATGTAATTCAAAGTCATTATGTTCTTGGATAGTTTGCTGGAAAATTTGTTCCACAATGATTGTAGATTAGACTTCGATCAAACTCAAAAATTTCAAATGTTTCCTGAATTTTAATGAATTAACGGCTCTAAAATGTTATTGAATAATGTTGAATGACATCTCTTTTTTGATCGATTGCCGTGATGCTCAATATATACATTTCTTTAAAAAATAACCTAGCATTGGAATTTATTCAAGTATACTGATATTATAAAATTGGCTTGTAAAAATTTGGAATGGCTTGTAAAATTTTAGGTCAACAAGCCACTTGGCTTGTGACTCGTAGGTCAAAAAAAAACCCTGGTCAGCCTCCTCTAAATCTATTTCATCGTGCTGTTTTTTCTATATTTTTTATTTTTTGCTCTCTCTCTCTCTCTTTGTGAAATTTACTATACATCATATTTTGGCATTTCCAATAGCCTGAGCACCTGATCGTGGGAATGTATGTTACTCACAAAAAAAAGCCGTTGGAGTCCAGTTCCGAACAAAAAAATGCTCAATTAGGCTGTAATCTGTGAGAAGTTGATATATAAATTTTATGTGATTTTTATACTCAAGGGGTCCCCAAAGTCGAAAAATTAGGTAGGGGTAAAATCGTAAATTCTAAGGGTAGTAGAATATACCGTGACCTTTTTTTTGCTTCCAACTTTTTGCGAAGGAGGGGGGAGTTTTAATACTCTAACCACATGGAACTTAAAATGAATAATGCCCCTACTTTATGCTTTTTACAGTCAAAAAACACTTACTATATCAACTCCATTTTCCAGTTTTCCAATTTTCCATTTTCCAGCTCCCAATCATGCAACTTTAATGCACTAATTATACGTACAGAATAGTCACACTTTGAAGACTGCTGTGCCAACTGATTCCTGCACATTTCAAGAATCAGGCACAACATACGTTTGGAAACATTGTTTCAACCAGCATCTTCAGCAGTATGGGCTTATCCCATCACTGATTAGGCTTGGAACAGTGCTTCCAATTGAAAGTCCTGATGCTGAATGTGGCTTTAGTATTATTAATCCCATTAGACTATGAACTACAAGTTTGAAACCAAGTAACACTCCTGATCCCCATCAACAGACCTCACATGTCTCAACTCATAGCAGGAAAGTATGCCACAGCTTGGGTAACCATATGCGCACAGAAGACCCAACGCATAAGCGGGGAAAAGAAAAGGAGAGCATGAAGAGGCAGAATTTTAAGAACATAATGTTTTTCTTCCCAAGGGGCAATTTTTTGATTAATCACATATACATAAGTCATTATTTCATCTCCCAATTATATTTATAATGATTTCCTACAAGTAGTATATCTTAATGTGCTGATATCCTTTCCTAAAAATCGCTATATGGCACAGAAGTTGCATACTTTCCCATTATCATTTGCTCAGTAAATGTGTCAAAAAGAGCAGTGAGTAATTCCTCAGAATCACACATTCTGCAATTTTTCTCGAATTAGTATAACCTACTGGGGAGAGGATGAAGTCTACCAAAATTTTTTGCTATAGTGAGCTGTTTTTATGGGGGTAGTAAATCAATTTCCAAATCTAAGACGGGGGTAATATCCCCCCATACCCCCTATGGGGTGCTCTGACTCAAGTGAATGAGAAATTAAGTTCTCAAATCAAGGAAGTATTGAAATTGAAAATTTTGTGCGATTTTTTCTCGACATTAATCGTTATGATTCAGAAACCGGATGGTCGAAGGTGGCCGATCACTCGATTTTGGGTGAAATATAGCAGCAATTGACGTCAAAATGCAGTGGCTTACTAGAAGTACATATGGCTCGTGATATGTTGTAGCTACAGCTATGAAATTTTAAACTGAAAATCTAGAGTTCTATAGGTACATCTAACGAGCATAATTCGATTACTCTAGCTTCACTGGCTGCAAACAATTTAGACGAGCTATTATTTTTTCATTTCTAACTTTTTACATCAAAATAGTACTTATCCAATCAGGTAACTTACATTTTACGGAGAATAATTTGAAAAATAGCGTGCGATCGACTACTGCGACTATTGGCCGACGTTTGACCGGCTGTGCGGACTTCGCTACCGCGTTGAATCAATTCCAAAACTTCGTTTTCATTTTTAACCACCGATTCTTGCAGGCCGCAAATTTGCACTTGCTGTTTACCGTCTTCCAGTACCCGTAATTTAGATTTATTATTTAGAAGATCGAAAACCTGGAATATGTAAATCATGCCTAAATCAAATTTTTGCTCAAAAATGGACTTCAAAGGAAGTGGGGTTTCGCTGGTAGAGTCGCGAGAAGTAACATTTTTCTTTTAAATTGCATTGAATTGGGTATCAATCGGTATCTCCCCCTGAGATCTATTCAAAAACATAACTTAAAATGATTCATCTCAATTATTGACTGAGTTATGAGTAGGGATGTAAGGCGAAAATTTTTCGTATGACAGGGTCTACAAGCGAAAATTCACAGGTGAGAAGAGTTAAGATTTTATTGAAGTAACAGTTTCAACTGGAAAAATGGCAACTTTTAAAAGTGCAGGTGGATAATTTGTTATAAAATTTAAATTATAGTGATTCGGATTTCAATTTTCCAGTATCCAAGTCTCGCCTCAAACTCACTTTCCCGCTATAAATTTCGAAGAAACTGCACGACACTTGCAAATTAGCGTGTCTATACTGTTTATCGCGTAATTTAAAGACGTCGCGGGCAGTCATAGCGTAAATGCCTTTGGCCACTTGCTGCGATTTACCGTTGAAATCGCCACCCATCGTATGAGTTTTACCCGAACCGGTTTGACCGTAAGCGAAACATGTAGCGAAGCCTTGTTCGAAAATGGTTTTTACCAAAGGCTGAGCCGAAAATCTGAGCAAAGCGTGAAAATTCCGTCTTTATTTGATGATTTTAAAATTTCTGATCATATTTGCATATAATCTAACCTATGAAATAAAAATTGAAGCATGGTTTTTAGAGTAACACAAATTCCCTGTGATAAAAATTTTTTCCTCATTTTGAAAATTTTTCGACAATCGTGAACATTTCAGCCGTTCAAATTTTTCGTTATTTTTCAACTTTTTTACCGATGTGATTTCTTGTTGCACATTCAGTCTGCGAAATTCCAAAAATTCCGGGTATAAACTTGCTCACTTATAGACCATTTCGTTAGTCGAATTTTCGTCGAAAGCGTAGTCGAATCGAAAAGTCTGATTTTCAAGGTATTTCGTCAAATCTACTTTGGTTTGCGGCTGATGGACAATTATACGATCTCTATTAGGGACGGTGATCACGTCGATTTCTTTTTTGTCAGCGTCTGGTAATTATAAATTCGGATGATCAAAGATTGCGTAGAAAACAGTTGTTCGAGTTTAAATATATATTTGGTCTGTTCGGATTTTTGGTGATTCAGCGACTCAGTCAATTTTTTCTCCTTGTTTGAATATTTATCAAAACATATCATATCAAGTTTTTGAGGATATGTCATTCTATCTGTACTAAAAGAATTCACAAAACATGTATAATGAATAACAGTACAGTTACTGAAATTCAATCTAATCTTCGGAACCTCATCAAGCAGGATATTCCACATGTTCAACATCAACAGTCGAAAATGTAAAGTCATGTGTTTCAACAAAAAATGAACATTTTAAACGATTTTCTTGCTTTTCAAATGGTTCTCAATTAATTTCTGATCATTATTCACTGCGCAAAAATTTGTTGATTTTTTCGTATATTAGAGTGGCTGATAAGATACAGCTACATAGCTGAAACAACATGGTGGCTTAATCGATACTTCATGTGGAAAAAATGGTAGCTGAATCGATTACGTGGTTGAAGACAGAAATACTGTATCTCAATCAACTGTTGAAAAATTCAGGATTCAAATATTCTGTTTGGAAAAAACGGATGAATAATCAATTTCCACCTTTCGAACTTAACGGCCTTTTACGAACGCAAACGCATATTTGATGGTCTTCAATATTGTCGCTAATTTTTAGTCTCTGATACTCCAACTTGTCGCGAAAATCTCTACAAAAGATATATTCTACAACAACACGCTAATTAGCCATGTTGTATATACCTAATCATTTGCGAAAATTCCCAATTGGGATTACCGGGTTCGACACTTTGTAAATCGTGTTTTTGTTGACGCATTTCTTCTTGCTTCGCTCGCCTTTCGTCGCGGTTTTTCTTCAATTTCTCGATCTCTTGAACAGTATGCGATTTGCGTTTGCCTAAAAAGGAGCATTTCATCCAAGCCATTTTCATACCAGAACTTCTACATTTTTACGATGAAAATAGCTCATTTTTATAGGCGTAATTAGGTGAAATCTTATTAGAACCCCGCCATAATATTTGTCAATAATATGACTAAAATACATAGGCTAGCTAGAGCAGGCATAGGCAAGAACCCCATCATGCTCAGAAAAAACTGATAAATGTCACTCTTTTGCTAGAAAGATGGTCATTTTTGAACAAAAAAGGTCAATTTTTCGCATATTTTTATGTTTTTTTGGTTAAAAATTACTATCAATGGGATTGTTTTCGGACTTCTTGGGGAAAAGATGACTTCTCCACCTCGAGTTTTGGACAATCGACGATCCTCAGACCTCTGAGCTCCGTTACATGTACTGCTTATTTTTACACTTTCTAGACGATAAATTAAGCTCACTGGCTGCCAGGGAAGCTTTTCGATCCGTCACGTAGTAAGCTGTGGCGTTAGGGTTGATATGGACGGGCGATGGATCATCCGCTTCTGCGATGGCGATTTCGGATTCTTCGGCAACAGGCCTCATTTTGACCAAGTCTATGATACATAAATACCATATTCTTCAAAAACATCCAACATGAATATTAAAAAAGCAAAAATTGGTGAAAAGGAATATAAAAACAAAAAAAAGACTATGAGAATTTGTCTTAGAAGCTTGGAAAACAAAAAAATGAATTTTTTTGTGATTTTAGAAAGTTATGGTCATCATAATAATCGTAGCTCAAGCCCGGCCGTTAACATCGCAACTTTACTTACACTTTTTATATGCGCTCTGAAAGTTCCGTCATCTAAAATGTTTCGTCATTTTTCAATCAGTGATTCTCGATATTTTGTTCGAATATTTCACGAAAACTGAGATTTTTCGATAAGTTTACACAATTTTTGGCAGAGTTTCCTGTTAATCTCAATTTACTACATTTTGAAAATGACCATATAATCAGTGCTGAAAAGCAACAGCAGAAGATTTTATTTGCTGAAGTAAGTATCCAAATTTTCATTTGGTCATTTGAATTTTGAACTTTAGCTGCGCGTTTCGGTTCAAATTTATATAATTTTTGTTCTATTGACCGAATTTCTCCAAAATATGCTCTTTTAGCTAGTTTTTGTGTGTCTTGACGATGAAAAATTGGGGGAAGTGTCATAAAAATCACCACCGGGCACTATTTTTCCCCAACCTTCTTTCCACATTTGTGGAAAGACCTTTAAAATTGTGCGCAAAAAAATTCGCAACTTTTTGTACATTTTGCATTATTTCAGCACTCCGAAACACTTGATGAACTTGATCATATTTTATATAGACATCGATGAAAGTGATGAGGAGGAAAATGATGATGATAATGATCCTAGATAACCGCTAATTTGGAAAATAATTATTGTGATAGACTTTCATTCTTCCTCTGATCCATAAATCAACACTTTTAATTAAAAGAGTCTTCGTCAAGAGTCACAAAAATTTTTTTCACATTCTAAAAATTTTTCACACAAATAGGGTCATTTGTGGAAAAGAAAAACAGTTTATTTCTGGCTATTTTTCTGGTTTTCCAGCAGGTTGACAGCAGTTTCTAGCCGATAAAAAACATCAACACATTACCCGAGTCTGTAATGACCTCATTCTAAATTGAACAGGATCTGATTCAGCTAGCTCATCATCAATTCATCGCAAACATATAATCTTATATTGAAATGTTTGAGAGACCATTCATGAATGTTGATCGAGGCACATTAAGGCTCCATAAAAACTCATGAAACATGTGCCGGAAAATCGCTTATCTCGACGACTTTTTTCGGTAATGAGATTGACCGACCCCGGTCGGTATCACGATTTCGGTGAAACCCAAAAAGTAACCCCATCCTATTAGTCGAATCGATTTCTCTTTTCTTTTTTTTCAAAATTTTTCAGTAGAAAACGGCCATTTTCAAACAAAAAAAGCAGTTTAAAATGTGAACTTTCCATCATTTTGATGTTGTTTTTTTGGCAAAAATTACCTTTTTTCAAAAGTTTTCCGGACATTTCAAAAAATTGAATTTTTTCCTCCTTACAAATTTTGGGACACTACTAGAGGTCCCCAAAGTCAGATTTTTCAGGTAGAGGTAAAGTTGAAAATTTGCGATGATAGTGTAGCTAAATGTCCACTAAACATGTCATTTGTCTCAAAATTAGGTACCTAATGATCAATTTTTAGGGCTGGGGTAATACCCCCTCACACCCCTCCCTATGGGGTAATCTGGACATTATTCATACAAAAATCATCAGACTGATACCTACAGATCCGGTTTGGAATATTCATACATTATGCTACCTTTAGCAGCGGGAACCGGAATTTTGCCATTTCTGGACGTCGAAGCGTAATTCGATGAGATTGTGGTTAAATTACTGGTTTGCCGCCTCTAAGAAAAACCGTTAACGTTTTTCTGCGGACAATAAAAACAATGCGTCACGCTGACGTTTACTTTCTTTCTATCTTTATCGTCAATATCGACGATAACCGTCGAAGCGGGCAGCGGCGGTGGCGGCGTTTCGTCATCTTCGGCGTCTAGCCCGACCACCGACGGTATTAGATTCGGATTTAAACCGATTAATTGGTCCAAATCGATTTCTTTGCCCTTAGTTTCGCCTTTTTCGAACCATTCGACCGTCACCGTGCGCGATATTTCGTTGACGGCGCTAACTTTGGCACCGTGAATTCGGCCTGTTTAAAATAAAATTTCGAATTTATGACGGGAAAAAAGATTTTACTTCAATGTAGCCATTGAAATGTACTCAATTTTGCGTTGAAAATTGCATATTTTACGCTTGACATGATCATTTTTTATTTTAAAAAATTACACACAGAAAATTTTGGTAAATAAAAAATCAAAATTAGAAATCCTGGATAAATGGTTCAGTCGAACTTGAAAAAACTTCACATGCTAAAATATTTACCATCGCTCCGTTTGATATCGACGCAGGTATCAATTTTAATATTTCTAATGTCCATCGTACGAAAGCCTGGAAAGTACAATAAAATAATTTACTTAAATTTGAAAAATGATAGAAATACTCGGAAATTAATGAAACAGGCCAACAGTAATAAAGGCACAAAAAATGTGGCGGTAATTTCCTCAGCACAATAAAATCGAAAAGACTACCTTCTAATCTATGCAAAAATCACGATGGAAAAAGAAAAAACCAGCAAAAATATTTACAAGGCGGGATTTTATTTTGAGCATCGAAAGCTTCATTGCGAGAATAAAAAAACTAATCTCTAATGTGATGTTTCATTAATTTCTTTCATTATTCCGCGTTTTAGTTCCTTCTTTCCATTTTTTCTTCTTGTTTTCAGCTTATTTTCATTTTTCACCAATTTTTCCGTTAACAAAGCAGAGATTTTCCAGTTTCGATTCAAGACTTATAATCTGTTTTTTTATAAAATGCTTCCAAATAGAGAAGTGACACAAATCAGTACTGTCGCCAAAATCGTTTACATAGAGCATTTACCGTAAAATTTTTCACTCGAAAAATCATAAAAGGTGAGCTCAGTATGTTCAGAAATTTGCGGACCTATATGATATATTGTTCGTCAGAAAATCATGAAAATGTGAAATACTACTTGCTTTCCACTCGTATTATTTAGAAGCATTTCAAGAAAAACAGACTATAGTTTTACTAATTTCGAAAGTGCGATTTCGCTTTCAGTTTAATTGTGTTAAAACCAAGAGATACAATGCATTACTCAAATGAAAATAAGTTTATGCCTGGATTAAATATGAGAGGAATATTCAAGGTCCAATTGAAATACTCAATATTCAAGGTCCAATTGAATTAGCACTGTATTTGATATATGTTGAATAAGAAACTATTCAAAATATATCAAATATCTTCGACCACCAAACATGAAAGTTTTCTTGACATGGAGGCGGAAACATAGAATGTTCCTGTCACTTGAAGAATAAGTATTTGATTGAAAAATTTCTCTATACATGTCCGAACATTGATCAAAAAACTATCGACCATCTGATGTTAAAATCAGCAACCTCTTGAATCTCTAGCACAGAGATGTGGGATAAGACTAGAAAATTGAAACATTTGTTAAATGACATATTTTGAATTATTCTGAGAAATGAGTTATTCATTAGTTTCCTGTTGGAAGCGATTATTAATGAAGAAAAATCCATAGATTTTCAAAAGAAAATGTCGAAAGTTCCATTCAGAGGGCAAAAATCTGTTTCAACCTGACACATGGAAATTGCAGTTTTTGGAATATTTCCGCAATATAAAACACACGAAAACCGAAAAAAATGCCCCGAAAATATTTGTTTCGATTTTGGAAAAATGACAGTGCTAACGGTTTCGGTTAGACGGAACATCCCTAATATTACAAGCCACAACGGCGTAAAAATTCTGATCTGCTATAATCAGTTTGTACGCTTTACTATTACCCAATTATTCGTATGTAATAAGAACTGGAAAAATTGCGTAAGTATAATGATTAAAAAGGCCAAAGTTAAAAACTTCGAAAATTGGCTTCTTGCCAGCGAAGAATGGTCCCTCTTGTGCAGGCTTTTTTTCGTCAAAAATTTACAGGCCAAATGGCTCCTAGACCTAAATTTTTAGGAGCCAAACAGACATTTTTAGGAGCCATAAATAATCAATGCACACTTTTGATAAAAATTAATGCATTATATAATTCGTATGGTTTGATTGTATTTAATCCAAATTTATTTGTATCACAGATAGGGCAAATTTTTTGAATTTGCTTTTAAAACGGAACTCATCAAAAAAGTTTATTTTCAATCAAAACACGACACGTTTATTCATTACGTTTCTTAGCAAAATCACCAGTTTTATATCGCGTTTCTTTAGCCCTTATTTTGTAAGCACTTTCGAAATCAAAATTATTACAATTGCTGTGGCATTTCTGCAAACGCATCAAGACGTCCAAATGTTCAGCCTGATTTGATGATCGATGAAAAATCTAATTTTGCTATTTAATTTTTTGATCGAGTAAGACCTTACTGTTGTTTGCGACTAAGTTTTCATCTTTAATCTGTTCACCAGAGAAAAACCATGCTCAACGCCAGCGTTTGTTGCATTGAAACACAAAATTATCTCGGAAAAAACAGTTAAAAATAGTAGTAAATCGTTTATTGTTAAAGGGATCTTAAAAATAGAAACGCATTCATGTAAAGTTGCTTGATATATAATATAATTATAGCAAACAACTAAAATTCGGTTAAACTTCAGCTGAATTTTTCGGAGCCAAATTGGCTCCTTGGAGTAAAATTTTAGGAGCCATTTTCGAACTTTTAGGAGCCCAGGCTCCTAAAATGACTAAAAAAAAGCCTGCTCTTGTGTCATGTTCAGTGACTCGTCAACATGATCAGCGTAATGCAGCTCCCATTTTCTGTCAATTGTGAGTAAATAAATACAAGTGAGTCACCACACATACAAAAAAGCCTTATAACATAACATAGAAACTTCGAATTACAAGGCACGATCCGAAACACAAGAACATAAAAGTCAATTTTGGAAAATTATCGCAGAAAGATTGTGAATCCTTTCTCAAGGGTCATATTGGGAAAAACATTGCACATTTTTCCCCAATAGATTTTAGCGTGGTTCCAATCGGGCGGTTTCGAGCATTTTCGTCACTTTGCCCTGTAGGCAGCGGTACAAGGGATATTTCCCCTACCTGAAATCCTAAAAATTCACTTAATGCCTGATTTTGGAAGAAAATTTCCTGATTTAGTCACGCCGCCTCCACACATTTTGAGCTCTGCCCATAAATGAAAATTTGACTTCGAGAACCTCTGCTTTTCATAATTACGTTGTCAGCATTGTTACTAGACCATTTGTACGACAAGGTAGGTAAGCAGAGCACCCCATGGGAGTATGGGGGGGGCGGTATTACCCCGGTCTTAGATTTGGAAATTCGTTTACTACGCCGGTAAAAACGGCTCACTATTGCAAAAAATTTTGGTAGACCTTATCCTCAGTAGGGTATAGTAATTTTTTTAAATTTTTTTGACCAATAGGATGCGGATTCCGACGACAAACATATTTCAGCCATACGATTGGCAAAGGTTGAGGAAATCATTTATGGGGGATTTTTATTGTACCCCAACTTCATCTATGATAATGATTAATCGACCTTAATTGCATAATAACTCGACCATTCAAGTGTCTACGTTCACAATTAAATGTCTAAAGATTATTTTCAATTGTTTCTGAAATCAGTTTAATGTCAAAAAAGTATCGTTTATAAAAAATGACAAAAATCTTTCATTTTTATCGGAAAAAATTATAATCAAATTCAAATATTCAAAAAATATATCGACAATTGATTTTTTTTGTTTGAAAGTAAATTTTACACATTGGACCGGGTTGTGAAAAAAGACGAATGGCCGTGACTTTGAGACTCCCGACGTTTTACAATATAATGGATTGAAGAAAACAAATAATTTACTAAAAATTTGAAAATTACATATTCATTACCGTCTTCTGTCTGAGTAGAGAAAAAAGAAAAAATAAATACAATACAATAACCAAATTAAGGTGCATATTAAAGTAAGGGGCCAACTATACGTCGCCGCACGCACCGTACGGCGCCGCACGGTGCCGTACGGCGCCCGTACGAGTGGCTGCTATACTTCATGCCGTACGGTGGTAAATGATAAGTAAATGAAAATGATGAGTGGCTGCTATACGTGCCATACGGCACTATACGGCGAAGAAAAGATCTTGTGAAACCCAGCTCTTACTGTTCTCTAAATACTCAGTTGATGACATTGACAAAAAAAGGGCAGTTGATGTAATATATTTGGATTTTTCTAAAGCGTTCGACACAGTACCACATTCAAAGCTTATTGCAAAAGTGGAAAAATATGGTCTCAAGGGAAATTTATTGTAGTGGATTACTGATTTTCTTCATGATAGACAACAGAGTTAAGTTAAAGAATACCCTGTCTACTTCTCAAAATTTAATAAGTGGCGTCCCACAGGGAAGTGTTTTGGGTCCTTTATTATTCATTTTATATGTCAATGATATGGATAACCTACCACGATCACCTGAAGTAAGCATCTTTTTGTTCGCTGATGATATAAAAATTTTTAGCTGTACTAAAAACAGCGGGGACCTTCAAAAATTTCTAGAATCTATTGTCAGACGGTCTGAAAGATCCCAACTAACTCTCTCTACTTCTAAAAGTAAGGTAATACATTTTGGATTTAATAACAAAATGAAGAAGTACAAAATTGATGATAGAATAATTGAGGATACCGATAATTATGTTAAATATCTTGGTATTTTTTTAACCAAAAACTTTAAATTTGATGAACATATGGGCCATATTATAAAGAATGCTTACTAAAGATTATATCTTATATTTCGTCGATTTGTAAGCAAAGAATAATTCTTACTGACTAATGCATACAAAACGTACGTCAGACCTATTCTGGAATATGCAACTACCATCTGATCACCCCCACTCAACTAAGAACATCAGAGCCATTGAAAAAATACAGAAATACTTTACAAAAAGGGTTCTCAACTATCCTGAGGTTTCTTATAATGATCGTTTGACTATATTAAAGTTAGAGACACTTAAAAGTAGAAGACGTTTGAATGATTTGGTTATGTTAAATAAGATAATAAACCATGAAGTAGACATAAACTTGAGTGATTTCTGCACCATTACACATTCTCAGACTCGGTCCAGCCATAATTGGAAGTTAAAAACAGATATTCCAAGGACTGATATTGAGAAATACTTCTTTACGAATATAGTTATTCCTACCTGGAATAAACTTCCTGAATCGATAATAACATCTAGAAATAGTAAAAATTTTCACTCTAAATTGGATAAGTTCAATTTTGGTTAACTGTAAGAGCTATCTGTCTTTTTGACCATGCGTAGCATATTTGTTCATTTTTATTGTATTCCCCTAACATTGCTTAGTGCCGTTGAAAATAACATCATCATCATCATCATCATCAAGTATAGTTGGCCCCTAAGACTTGTCGTTAAACATGACTTCTACGAAATTACTGGTGCTTTGGTATCCGTGTTCAAGAACATGACACCCTCGCACCGAAGAATGCATAAAGTGGATTTAATAACGACAAATCTAAAAAAATTGAAATAAGCATGCAGCTAAACAGCCATTAAGTGTTCAAGGCTAAATTATAGAAACCATTTTTACAGGCCTTGTTTTTAAAAGAGAATGACTCAAATTTCTAATAATCTCATAATTGTGAAAATTGAATTCTTTGTATGAGTCAGACTGCACCATGGGGAGGGGTGTGATGGAGATATTACCGCTACCTAAAGTCCTTAAAATTCAGCATTGGTTGCCTAATTTCGAGACAAAATGAAGTGTTTGGTGAACATTCAGCTACACTACCCCTGAAAATTTTCAACTTCACCCCTAACTGAAAAATCTGAACTCTTAGACCTCTGGTGGAAGTAGATATGCTTGATAGAAAACAATAATTATCATTAGTGTTGTCAGATCAAATTTTAGAAAATGACAGATCTTTTTAAATAGTGTCAGAAAAATGCCGGATTGATTTCTAATAATGGCAAAACAATACCAGATTTTCCATGCTAAAATAGCGTGACTTTTTAAACATAAATTAAAATCAGAAATTGATACTACAATAGAAACTTTATTCAATAACTTGCAGGTAATAGAAGCTCTAAACATTTAAATGCCAGCAAGCTTCATAAAATCAATTTCTGAGCAAGCATCACTAGTTGCAACATCACATTCTTAATTTCAGCATTGAACAATTTGAACATATTTTCTGTAACAGCAAAGCTTTTGCACATTCTTTTCATTAGGCAAAATAATGGCATGTAGACAAAATAGAATCAAACATCCTGATTTGTAACTGGTTACGTAACTTTGCAACATTGAACTGATGAGCATGGTGACAAAGTGCTAATTCAGGTTCAAAGGCTTTCATAATCTCTAGTAGATACCTTTAAAGAGACTACCCAATAGGGAGGGGTATGGGAGGGGTATTACACCTACCTAAAGTCCTAAAAATTGACCACTAGTAGTCTTATTCTGGGACAAAATCACGTGTTTAGTGGACAATTAGCTACACTACCTGGACAAACTTTCAACTTTACCCCTACGTTAAAAATTTGACCTTGGGGACCTCTGCCTTTGAAGGATTCTTATTTAAGCCATAATGGTTTAAACTTTTGAGTTTAATTCTTTTGTGAGGACATTGCAATTCGATGTTATAAACAGAATGCACAAAAATAACAGTTGGGAACGCAGAAGATCAAGATGGACAACGAAACGAATCGAAAGAAATTCGGAGAGCAAAGTATTTTACTTCTACTGTACTTTGAAAAGTGTAAAACGTGAAAAGTACATTAGAAAAAATTTGTCAAACGCAGTATGTAAAATTATTTAATATACCCTATTTTCGGGTATGATTGATTTTTAGCTTATCATATTCAAGATCCAACTTCTCACAACTGCATTTTAAAATGGATGTGAGAGAAACAACATCATATTAAAATTGTATGGTTTGGTTGAGACACAATAAATCGATTCGAGTCACTAATCTCTCGTGAATTTTGATCCTTGGATTAATATTATAAATAAAAATCAAGATTGAAAAGACGACTACTACGAGGAAAACAGCCGAAAGCTATTTGTGAAATATAACTTAAGTGCTGTAGATTTTAAATCCAAGTCAGCCTCAAGATGACCTAAGCAATAAAGTGTTGATTTGTTACTTCTCATATTTCATTAGTTAATTGATGTGTCATCACATTGTTTAACATAATATTTTTTAACTTTAATAATCATTAATTATTACATAGCTCAGGCGCGGCTATTAGCATGTTCACCTTCACTTACCATTTAGTGCTTAATAGTTTTCATCATCTTAAACGTATTATCTCATGTTTAATTGGCAATCTTCAATATCATATTTTTATATTTAATAAAGACCCGCATTTTTTCCTGGGTACATTTTTTGAGAAAGATCAACACGTCAACTTTCTAAACTTTTCGGAGCGTTTCTTCCTATATTAACGTAAATTGAATTGAAAAGCTTCATGGAAGTATTTTTGGAAAATTTCTACGCTTCTGATTTGTAGCTTTTCGGTCAAATTTATGAAAGGTTACGAATAAATTACTGGTTTTAAAATTTTTGAAATGATAAATTTCTATGAACTAAGATTTATGAACAGAAAATTCGAATGTAATTCTTGAAATGACTGTTCCAAAAATTCATTTATGAGCGTTGCAGAATGTCAATATCTAAAAAAATTTTCTGGTGCGAATTTTCGGGCTCTCACTTATCATCGTTGAGGCCTTAACGGTCAACTTTTCATACAATTCAAAGTCATGCTATTGAATAGTTTGCTGGAAAACTTTTTGCCACAACGCTTGTAAATTAGACATCAAACTCTGAATCTGAAATAGGTATAAATTTTTTGTTGAATTTTAATGAACTAACGGCTATAAAAGTATCAGAATGTTTTTAAAAGCTTAAAAACACTAAAATAAAGTATGCCTGTAATTGGGAGGACCCCCGTACGTGGCCAACCCTGTCCTAACCCCCCAAAAACTCGGAAAAATTAGGAAAAATTGGGAAAAAAGTGGCTTTTTTGGGAAAATTTTCGACTTTTTCGAGATTGAGCCCCCCTCCCCCAAGTGGTATGTTTCATACCTGTAGTAAGAAGTCCGACCAGTTAAGGAGGGATAAACCCGAAATTTGGGGGGAGATCGTAAGAAGTTAAAAATTTTCCGAAAAAAGGCCAAGAAAAGGCATTTTCTCCCCAATTTTTCCTCATTTTTCCGAGTTTGGGGGGTTGGGTATAGGCTTGACCAAGTTGGGGTGGTTTCTGACATTTGACAATAGGGTTCGATCAAGTTGGAAGGCCCTCCCCCAACCCAACACCCCGCCCCAATTAAAGACTGGTGGGACACTGTTTTTTTTTTTCCACGAACTTTTTTCCACAAATGTGGAAAGGGGTCAAATTTTTTTTCCACATGTGGAAAAAAATTTTTTTTCGTCTTAAAATCCTCGTTTTTTGGCTTAAAATTGCTCACAGACGCTTTATCGCACTGTTTTTGAGCTTTTTCAAGCCTTCTGGTGTTTTTAGAGAAGTTAATTCATTAAAATTGAAGAAAAAATTGAAATGTTCGACTTAAAAGCCTAATCTACAAGCATTGTTGAACAAATTTTCTAGAAAACTAGAGCAATTGACTTGAATTACACAAGAAATCAATAGTCAAGCCCTCTATGATGACCATCGAAAGCCCAAAAAAGATGGTAATTTTTCCGGCGCGGAGCGCCGGAAAATTTTTTGGGTATATTGTCATTCTGGGATGCTGGAAAATCAATTTTCCGAACATTTATTTCAAGAATAAGATTCCAATTTTGTGTTCAAGAGTCGTAATTTCTAGAATTTTACTTGAAAAATTTTAAAATCTGTAATTTATTTGTAAACTCTCATGAACTTGGTCGAAAATATATAAGTAAGAAGAGTATAAATTTCCGAAAGATATTTCCATGAAGCTTTTGAATTGATTTTACGTTAGCAAAGAAATAATCGCATCATAAAGTATACAGACTTGACGTATTGATCTTTCTCAAAAGCAAAAAATGCGAATCTTCATTAAATATTATGATAAAATATTGAAGATTACCAATTAAAACATGAGATAATACGTTTAAGATGATGAAAACTATTAAAGATTAAATGGTAAGTGAAGGTAGACATGATAAAAGCCGCGCCTGAGCTACTTAGTAAATAATGATGATTATTAAAGCTATAACCGGCGCGAAGCGCCGGAAAATTTTGGGATTTGGACCTCCTAAAATGCACCAAAATGCATCTTTTTAATATGAAAACCCCAAATTTTTCTTCCACATTTGTGGAAAGACCTCAAAAATTTTTTCCACATTCCAGATTTTTTTTCCACATTATAGTGCAAATGTGGAAAAAAAAAAACAGTGTGGTGGGAAAAATACGGTGATGCACAATTGATCACCTCACAGTAAACTGCTTGCGAAGACGACTAATTTAAGCACAATGAGGTACTTGGATTTCAATCGATGGCACAAAATGATTCATATTCATTGAACAATCATCAAACAGTAGATATGTCCAGAAAATCCCTGAGAACCATGAGAATACAGAGTGCGTGGCTTATACGAACGTTGAAACGAGGTTGTTCAACGCAAGACATGTCTTTGAATTGGTGATTTAAATGAAAAATTCACTTTTAAACTGCGCAAAATCATAGTTTATACTGCTTCTAGGGCTCATAGTGTAAAAATCGCCGATACATGCGCCGATGTCTGGGACACCTCTTTTCGAAAAATAATTGGCGGGCGGACTCATGGCGCAGCCGTTTAAAGTTAATCGCAGAAAATGTAATAGTAATCAATCACTAGCAATGACTCTTACTCAATGTGAAAAAATTCATCAGCCAATAGGTACCATGTTTTCAACAAGCTCAGCAGTGAATTAACTGCATCAATCAGTTTAAAGGAAATTGATTGTGTGGTCGAACACGCGGGATCACACCCTCAAATGAGCTCGCCAGTCTGACGTGTCCATATCTCTTTATAAATGCACAAGAGCTAAGCTGTGGCTCGCATCGATCCCAAGCAATGCAGTATCAAGACAAGATACGATTTCTGAGAGGTTCGACCTTCCCTATGATGTTGAAAAGTAATCATACCTTACAATGAGATATTTTGGGTAGTTTTTTTTTTATTTTCATGACATTATTGGTTATGATTGAAAACAAAAATGTCGCAGCATGCCAAATATGCTACAGTATGCCAGAGTCTGAAATTTACATGATTTTTTGCCTTTTTTTCAGTGGTCTTGTTGGTCAAGCTATATATTTCAGGATTGGACTGGTCTAATTCGATAAAGAATAATAATTTTACACTATAGAGAAAATAGGTTTTGTTTTGGTTTCATTTTTACAGTAAATTATTGCATATTACAACTATTTTTGCATTTATGCTTACATTATTGTAAGTGTAGAAAATTATGTGAAATCCTGAGCACCGTCCCATATTTTCTTAATTGTATAGCTCGTGCATTCTTACCGTTGGTAAAATTTTGATCAAGATTTCAGAATCGTTTGGGAAGAGCTGCACAGCTCTGAAGTCACTGCATTTTACAGACCGCCCTTGTTTTCCCCTAGCGATAAATCATAGGTGACGCGACAGCGTCAACCTATAATATACTTGGTCCCCAAATTTCATGTCCCCCCACAGAGCCAAAACGGTAAGAGCTAGAACCTTCGGGTTTTTTGCATAATATCGGGCGTAGGGGCAAACTATGAGGTGCCTTTCGTCGTTTCGCCTCTATCTGCAAGTGGTGCTCGGTGGGTCCCCAAAAACATGCAGAAAACGCACTTTTTAAGGGCCTCCAGTCCCACCACGCCACACAATGGATGTGCCATATCCAAGCTTCATACTTCGGCCTAAGCATCTTGGGGGTGCAATCTCAAATGCGATTTTTTATTTTTTTTAAATATGGCCACCATTTTACTATGTCCAAACTCCCGGAAACCTCGAAATTTGGCAATTTTGTTATATGAACTTACGCCTTCAAAAAAATATTTTTTTGCAGCATAATGCACTACACTGTTTGCAGCATTATGCACTACTATTCAATGGAATGGTCACTTTACATTCCGTTTACAACGTGTTTCCATTTTTATGCGGTTTACGCATCTTTCACTGTTACCGAAAGTGAGAATTCAGCTTTAAGATTGTTTTTTATTATTTCTTTGATGTGAAGATGACCAAATTGAAAACTTCAATGCGCTTCTACGAAGGTTTTCATCCATGGTTGAGGCCCACTAAAAAGAGGTGAACTAGTTTATTAGAAAATGCCCCGATGGGGCAGAAAAAAAAAGAATATACTTGCTTGGATAGCTGCCAAGCTAGAAAAAGAAGTGGACTAGATTTTTGAGAACTTGGGTTAAAGTTGGAAAAAATTCACTTTTCTATTATTGGGTTTTCATTCTTTCTCATTAGAAAATTTTCCGTCTGCGAAAAAGTATATTCCGCAGCATCGTGCATTTTGTCCTTCCCCTGGCATCAACTATAGTAAAATTTTTTATATATGAAAATTATACGCAGTGCTGCCCATGGCTGACTTTGCTCAAATGTATAGAAATGGTAAACCAATAGCATTCTAACTCCCGACCGATTCAAAGCTCCTGCCTCAGACTCTGGCCGAAAAACAGCGACGGAGACACATTATAGTCATTTTCAGAACTATAAAGAAACCTGAGCTTGGTTGCACTTACCCAACATGAGGATAATCTCAACATCGGGATTAAATTGCTGATCCTCAGTTTGAACTAATACCGAGATCATTACCTTCTAGTGCATAAACAATACTCACTTCAGGATTAACTAATATTGAGGTTTAAGTTCGAGTTTGGGAATTGCAAACACTTTTATGTTTATTTGCTTTAGAGATTTAAAAAATTATGCGAAAATAGTGCAACCCGACAGCTAGGGCTGGGGATAATTGAGCTCGTTATAATCCTGGTGATATTGAGATAATACGAAATTTGAGATGAAACCGAGTCGCCTTTTTGTTCGAGATTATCTTGAGCTTGAGCTTAGACCCCTTAGTGCGACTGGGCGTTGGGTACAGACATCGGGCACCATATGCAAATAGGGCAACAGAGTAAAGCATACAGAGTCATTAAAAAACTCCTGATTCAGCAATGCCTATATCAGGGGTTTGCGCCAAATCCGGTTCCCGCTTCTCCCCCACTCTACTCGCACTCCCACGGAAACAGTACGAGTGTTTTGAAAGCGGGAGCGATTGGGATGGGTGAAATCCGTCTGCAATCCTACAAAAAGCGCTCTGTCTACAAATTTCAGTGTAAATTCAAAAACTGTGAATAATGTTGTTTTGTTGAATAGTTTCAACAAACACTTGTGATAACTTGATTTCGAGTACCTATATATTAAGAGAATAAATATGTTCATAGCTTGTGATCAGTAAAACTTACGGAGTGAATTTTATACGATATGTTATATAAAATGACTGAATCAAATATATCCTGTACAATCAATTTAGTTCTAAGACGACTTTGTTCTGTGGCTTATTTCTAAAAAAACTGCGTGGGATTTTATGTGTCACTTTTCCACAGCTGATTCCTGTTTTATTAACACTATTTAGTAGAAAAGTTCAACGAATTGGAAGCACACATGTGTGAGGGGGGATCAGGGGGTGCAAGCTACCCCCAGAGTTTCGAAAGTGGAAAATTTTGTATGAAAAAAAATATTTTGCCCAACGTTTTTTGAATTTGTTGTTTCAAAAAAAATCAAAAAACCAGAGTCCACCCTCCTCAAAAAAAAAAAAACAAGTGCCCTCCTCAAAATGTCGGAAACGTGTGTTGATGCACTCAGCTGCAGAATATACTTTTTCACAGACATTGAGAATTTTTTAATGAGAAAAAATGAAAATTCAATATTACAAAAGTGAATTTTTTCAAACTTTGACCCAAATTATCAAAAATCTAGTCCACTTCTTTTTCTAGCTTGGCAACTATCCAAGCAAGTATATTCTTTTTTTTCTGCCCCATCATCGGGGCATTTTCTAATAAACTAGTATAAATCTGATTGAAATTTTATCAAAATATATTGGACATTAGCGACTACACGGAAATCAAGAGACTTTTCCAGTTTATTTCGTCTTCCATGACACTTTAAAATAGCATAAAAAGTGTAAACTAAACGGATTAGAGAATGTCTTTCATACCCGCATATAGAGCACGGTCTTCTACATGTTTGATGATCATTTTGCTTCAGAGTCGTGTCTTTTCTGACAGCAGTGATATTTCGAAACAAATATACAGACTGAAAAACGCCAAAAATTGTGAAAGTTCCAGACTTTTGTTTACTGTGTAGGCATGCGGATTTCGACTTTTATGGAGAATGAATACTGCCACGATACGCAGCCTGTAAACTATCCAAAATATCCCATTACCAGATAAAAATTTTCAACTTTTTTTCCGGACAATAGAAATTGAAAAGTCTGCTCGCGGTGACTGATCATTACTTAATGCTCAATAACATACTAACATCATTTTTGTAGGATGAAATTGAAAACATGAGAAATGATTATAAATCATATTGAATTCGAGCAACGAACCAAAATCAGTATGAAAACTTATTTTCAGTTTAAGATTCGACGTTTGGTATCATAACTACTTTTGATTTTCATTGAACAAAGAGAATCTAAAAACAGCAAAATCCACAAAAGAGTGATTCTCAGATGAATCCGCAAAAGATTGGTCTTCATTAAAGGTAGAGAATGTCCAAAAAGAAAATTCTACACAACTCTTTAACGGTGCAAGTATTTTGGATCTGGTTTGCTGCATACGTCAGAAAACCCACATGCACACCACATTGTGTGAGCAATAATGTCATGTAATTGATATATGAATCCAAGTTTAACACACCAACGTTTTTTGGTATCAAAATGTCAATATCACAAATTTTTATATCAAGTATCAATATCAAAAATCAGTTTTTCATACTTTGATATCTTATTGGTTTTCTCGAAATGATTATGATGTAACATTCAGTTTTCATTCATCGTAATTGCTAGCAATGCTCTGATAGAAAAGCTCTATTTTCAATGAGATCCTTTTAGTCAATATGATCATGCATCTAAATTTTTGGCTGGGCCAGTTGTATCTCACTTTTACAAGTTATGGTATTTTTCGACTTTTGCTTCTGGCTTCAATTTATTCTTCCTTATGTTTTATATTCCATTTCCTTTTATTTCATCGTTTTTCTCCATTTCTTTCACAGTTTCAATGTTACTCGTGATGGCAAAGAGCGATTTTTGACCTAAGACCTATCTTAGATGCACTTTGACATAGAATTATGCCTAAAACTTAACATCAAGGCATGCCACGTCGTTCAATAGGCGTGTCCCCAATACAGCGAAACTCAAAACAGCGATTCTCATTACAGCGAAGTCTCAATACAGCGATTCTCAATGCGACGATTCTCAAAACAGCGAATACTAAAAATTTCTATGCATTAGAGTAAACGCACACAATATGCAAATTAGGTAAATTAAAATCGTTTTTGATGGTTGAGATAGTCTATTTTTAGTTGCATTAGGCCATCTAAATTTCACATGCTTTTGTGCTGCAGTGCGGTAGATATGCACTAACGGACCTCCAAAATTACGAAAAAATTTCTGTGAGAAAAACATTTTTTTGAAACGTTGAAAAAATAAAAGCAAAAAATTATAAGGATTTCCATTAAAGTCGTTTTGTATGCAACTAATTGCATTGCAAAAAATTTAATTGATAGAATAAATAAAATAAACAAATTAGGTGACTTGAATAAAATAATTAACCAGTAAAGGTAGAACAAAAAACGAATGATAGAGACATGAGAAGTAAATTAATGTGGTAAAGAGAAGGTAAAAAATAGAACAAAAGTACACAACCTGAAAAAATTAGACAAAAGGTAGTACAAAATCAGAATATTCGAATAAATAAATCTATAAAGGAAAAAAGAAACAAAAAAACATGCATATGGATATGTTAATAATAAAGAACAAAAAGCAGTAATGTCGTGAAAATACATGCTATAAAGCCATGTTAGAAATCTGGCGATTGGTGCCAAAATGTGACAACCGACATCCACTAGATCGAAAAGGAGAACCAAATAGGCCATGTGCCAAAACGTCTACCCCGCCCAATGTCAATTTTTCCATTCTAAAGATAACTGTTTTGAAAATTTATTATTTTGAGAACCTGTTCTGATACTTCGCTGAATTGAGATTCGCTGTTTTGAGACTTCGCTGAGTTGAGAATCGCTGAATAGGGGTGTTCAATAGAAATTAAAAGAACTTTTACAGCTCTACTCGTACAATAAGTATTTTTTTTATGAACACGTTGAAATGCTACAATTATTTTTAAATTGTACAAATTTCAAAAAGTAATTCGAAAAATCATTTTGAAAAACAAATTTGCACGAATTCGTTGGAAAACGAGGGGAATCCAGCGAAAAATATACAGAAAGTTCATAGGCTCGTTTATTCGACGAATTTCTTTTGCCTATGATGAGCCCACTTGTGAATGGCCAATTTGTGATATCCAACTAAAATTTTGCTGCACAAATTGCATTTTAATTCTTGATTAAATTTGAGACGATGAGCGCGTTTAACGTGTTCCTCTACTTTCATCGGAGTTCTAAAAATAAGAAAATTTTTCAATGTTAAATCATCTCTAGTGTAAACGTGTTTTAAAGAAGTTCAAAAATCAAAATTTTGTCATTAAATTTCGACAAAATGATTTGAACAGAACATTTACTTGAAGTATTTGAAGCATAAGCCGCATTTAGACTTGGTCGCCGAATGTTCTGCGTCGAAATGTTCGTTCAAACCTTGCATGTCGGTGTGGATACGAGCGCAGACGGGGCACGATAACAAATTAATGCCCGGATGGCTGACTTTGAAATGGTTTTTCAACAAGGCCAGAGTGTAAAGAGGTTCGGCGCAATCTTCGCATTGATAGACGGAGTAGGTCAATTCGTGAACCGTCTGATGTTTAGTCAATGTTTCGTAGCTGACGAATCGTTTGTCGCAAGTACTGGAAAGTGCAAAATAAAATTCGATAATATTGGAAAATTACAACAAACATAACGCAAATTCTATTTGTTGTATAGAGTCAAAATCCCTAGACCGAACCTTAACATTTTGTACGTAAGCGACCCACCAGTTTTCCAAAACGAAATTCCCCGACTTTTTAAACGTATATTTTCCACAACGATGTTGCTCACATGGAAAATTCCCAAAATTGCGGAAAAAATTAGAATTTTCTCAAATCGTCATGTATAAAATGAAATAGATGTTGAGAGTGGCCAAAGCAGCAACCTCAACTACGAATTGTTGCAAAAAGAGAGCGCCTTTCCCGTTGCTTGGTTAGCTCAGTTGGTTAGAGCATGCGGACGGTAGTTGCAAGGTCCTGGGTTCAAGTCTCAGACCGAGCCTAAGTTTTACTGAAGTCCCGAGTAGCGGGAATAGATTGCCTCAACACTGGTGGCCCTTGACGGTCCGTCAAACTCGACGGCGGAGAAATGTTGAGAGTGGCCAAAGCAGCCACCTCAACTACGAATTGTTGCAGAAAGAGAGCGCCTTTCCCGCTGCTCGGTTGGCTCAGTTGGTTAGAGCGTGTGGACGGTAGCCGCAAGGTCCTGGGTTCAAGTCCCGGACCGAGCCTAACTTTTACTGAAGCCCCGAATAGCGGGAACAGGTTGCCTCAAAATAAGATGTTATAGATATATAAAGCATCTCATAAAATTTTTATGCGTTTAGCAGTGCTTTTTCTGTACAGTGAAGACTTTTTAGGCTTCGTGCAAATTTTTTTTTGTGATTTCTACACTGGTGCAGAATTTTTTGAGTCATGTGTTTGATCACATATATTCTTCTATAATGTTTGTCATTGATTCTGAACTTTTAAAATGAATTATTTTTCTTATTTTTTTGATATTGGTGAAAATATTTTGTCAATTTATTTTGAAATTCATTATATGAGAATGAAAAAAAAATTGATATGTGTACGCACTTATGATATCAATGAATTACACATTTAATTTGCTTTTTTCCTATATTCACTATTGTTATATTGTAACAGGAGAAAACAGCAGTGCAGAAACTTTTTTTGACCTTCCTGCACTGGGCAGGAAGCCGGGTGCAGAAAAAACACTAGCGTTAAAGATGTTCTTCGGTTATAGCAATAAATCTAATTGCATATGTGACGAAAAAATCGGAGCGAATCGCCAGAAATTTCGCAAAATTCAAGTCAAAAATACGTACAAAATAAAATTTTACAGCAAAAAAACATCAAGTGAAATTTGTTATAAATTTTAAAATTTTAGTTGAAGGAACGCAATGAATTGGCTGCATGGACACATTTCAAAATCTATCTGTTGGAGCCAGGACACTGGAAAAATTGAGAAGTGAGTTTCTAAAATATGTTTTTGTGTTCATTAAACGAAAAAGTTGAGAAAATCGCCTATTCCAATTTCCTTGATTGTAATAATTCAAAATATTCATCAAATAAAGAAAAATAAGAATAAGATCAGCAGAAAAGCTGGCATTCTAACTGCTCTAGAAAAAAACGGTGTTAAATATTAATGTTTAGAGATGAATTTAGAACATAAACATTTGCACTAAAACAATTGAATGACAATTGAATAATGGTTCTAGACCCCCTAACTGCCGGGCTCGAGCCAAATTTACATACATATGGTTTGGCTTAAAATCGGGAGGCGCCAGATAATTTTTAGATTTTGGCCTTCTTAAACGCACCATAATGCACCTTTTCGGTCGTTCGACCGTCTAATTTTCCTTCAAAAAACAACTACATCGTAAGAATCAGAGGGAGCATTTCCTAGGTTTTCCTAACATAATTTCCCTCCGACTTTTCCAGCTTTTCCAGGTTTGGTCAGCTTGTGCATGAAAAATGCAAATTTTTCTACGGTATTCTCCTAAAATGTAAACAAATATCAAAAAGCTTTCAATTTATCGCTTCACTTGCGTCCAGGCCTGTAGGCAGGGGGGTTGGGGAGCCATGCCCATCAAATGTTTCAGTTGTTAGAAAACAAAGGTAGCTTTGGTTTTTTTCTTCAAGAAAAAGTCAAGTCAGAGATGCCAATTTCACAGTAAATTCAGTGAGAAAAATGTGTGCTCCCTCGAAAAAAATTTCTAGCTACAGGCCTGGTTGCATCTTTCGAGCATAATTTCCAAGATTAATCTTGCTCACTTGCAATAAAACTTGGACAAATCGTGCCGTTTCAAATGACGCCGCAGACCTTTGGCCGTCCAAAAACTTTTGCCGCAAACGTCGCAACGCGTCTGACGCCTATTACCGTGTTTTAAATGGAAATGTTCGCGCAAGGAGCTATCGTTTTCGAATTGTAATCTACAAACGTGACACGTCGAATAGCCGGCCGTCGTGAACATGGGCGCCGTTTTGACCGATAGGACGAACGCCCGCGTCATCGTCTTTCCGTCGTCGTCGTCCTGCGATTTACCGGCGGCGTCCTCATCGGCAATTTCGGCTGGTTTCTCTAAAGAAAAACAGAAAGATAATTTTAGCAACTTTTTGCCTGACAACAGGAAAAAATGCACAAAAATTCGCTAACGATTGCAGAACAGAAAAATCTTCACTCAAGAAGTTTTTGACTAAATTTCGACATCAATCAATGCAGAACTCTTAGCAGCCCAGATACAGTAGGATTGAGTTCATATACATATTCCTATTTATAATCCCGAGAAACATAACTGGGCCTGATTTAAACAGGTGAGTAGTGAAGTGATCATGAACATGTAACGGGGCCTCGAGGTCAGACGACTTTTTTGGCGCCGCAGGTCACTGATTCCATAAAACTTTGAGGTCTCTGCGAGAGAAAAACTCGAATTTTTCACCAAAAAGGTCTGAAGAAACAATTCAAATATAGTAATTTTTGTTTGTTTAAAAATTCACATTTTCGAGTATTTTCCCGATATTAAAATTGCATATTAAAATTTTTTGAACATCCATACCCTCTGTGTAAATCACTGAATGACAACGTGACCTAATAGATAATATTTCGAATCCTTCTAAAAAGTTCCTCCTGAAAATATCAAGGACAAATTACTCTATAGTGAAAAATTCCACTCAAAAAAATTTCGAACGCATGGCCAAAACTTGGGTAAAAAGCACGAATATTTAAGGATAAAAAGAGGAAGTATTCTTCATTTATTCCTTAGGGATTTTATTTTGGTAAGCATCAGAGATGTATCGCGTACACGGACCCGAAATTACCCGACCATCTTGTTGGATCCGGACCCTACTTAAAATTTTGGACCCGGATTGAATAAAAGCATACCTGTACTTGGGAGGGGGGGTTGGGAAATTACCCCCCCCCAACTTGGCCAACCCTGTACCCAAAATCATTTCCCCCCCCAACCTCCCCCCCAGTTTGGAAAAAATTAAAAAATTTCCAAAAAAGTGTATGTTTTTTGGCCTTTTTTGGGAAAAATTTAGACTTTTTCCTACCCCCCCCCAACTGGTCGGAGGTCTTACAGGTATGAATAAAAGAAATATACTAGATTACATCTCCACCAAACATTATTAAACCTGTAATGGCAAACTGGAAAATTCTCCCATTCTGCAACTTTTCTTGTTTAATTTTCGAGTCTCAATTGACATGTCTAACAAGATTGAGCCAATGAACATGGTATAAATTGATATTTCATCATTTTTAAATTTTACTATTTTCTGAGCAAATTTAAAAGTCACGAAATTTTACACTTTTGAAGAAAAAGAATTTGTACATAGTTTCTGAAAAATAGGAAGTAAAATTATTAGAGGATTTATGAACTGATGTTTAGAAGGTTACAATTGAACGTTTCCTGATAATAAATATTCGAAAATCGTGCGATTCGTAATTTTGCATTTCTCACCTTCGATCGCAAAGAATTCCTCATTTCTTGACTTTTTGTTCCGATCGCCGATTTTTCCACCAATAGGTTTTTCGACGTGCGTTTGCACATGCAATAATAAACTCGTAAAATCGCCCAACTTTTCTTTACAAGTTATGCAAACGTACGGATTGGAATCGGAAGTCGTTTTATTGGTGTCCCAGGCGACAACGTAGGCCTTTTCGGGTAAGTGGCCGACCGGTTCGGCGTTTTGTCGTTCGGGTTCGATTTCCAGACAATCCATCATATCCGGATCTTCTTCTCCGACATTTTTTTCTATACTAGGATCGTCGTCGTTGTCGAAATCGAAAAATTTACTTTTCGACGGTTTTTTTCTCATTTTAGGCGTTTTACTATCAATGATGAGTTTTTCAACGGACGATTGTTCGACATCAACGACATCTCGTTCAGTTATGGTGGTAGTAGTAGATTTTTCAACTACAAAATTTCGTAGACGGCCGGCTCGTCGAACTTTTCTACAAGTCAAAAAATGGGCGGCTAAATTTGAACGATTGAAAAATTTTTGCCCGCATTCGATGCATTTGTGGAACAAGCGGCTAAATTGCGAATTGTAAACGTATTTCGGAGTTTTAATTTTAGTATAATCTATTCTCGCGAGTTTTAAATGCAAATTCCAATGATCGCTAAAACGGAAGACGCAATCGAACCTAAAAGTCAAATGGAAAGAATATGGAACCGTCCATTGTCAAAGAAAAACCGAGTGAATGTCTCAGAGGTCAGCATAAACTGGTCTCTGTTGAGGTCTGCGGAAGTTAAAAGACTTTTTAATGGGTAGTCGTGGACGTGGAGAATCAATTTTTGCTTAGAAGTGCGAAAAAGGTCCAATTTTCGTCCAAAAAAACATAAAATGTAATTGTGAAGAGAAATTGACCCTTCTTCAACTTTTCTTGTTCAAAAATAACCTTTTCAGCTCCAAAATTGACATTTTTCAGTTTTTTTCGACCAAAAGAATGGGGTTTGTTTTTTAAGGCTAGATTAACTCAGCCATATGATTGGCAAATCTTGGGGGTCACTATATGCCATGTCGTCGATGATTACTTGAGGGGTTCTTATGGCACTCCCCTAATTACACGCATAGAGATAAATGGTGCTCCATGACTGGAGTCATTAGATGCCATCCATGGAAAAAGAATTTGAGAATTTTTCCTCAACGGTCGGTTGACCAATGTGAATCGTTTCAAGTTGAAAAAATACATTTTTTCATCACATATTAGCTCACCTATTGACCTTATTGATCAAAATCCCAAGGTTGCGATATTCTCAAGATTGTATAAGAATTGTGACGGAAAATTTATAATTTGGAGATTTGGCTCTAAATTTTCAATCAGTGTTAAAAGTACATGCAACGCCTAATGCATAAGATCGAAAAACCAAAAGCTAAATCAATGTCGTCAGGGTACGATTGCTCAAAAGCACCAGGTGGTATGGATTCATTTTTTACTGCTCCTTGACTGTTGTTCGAAGGTGCTCTTTCATCAAGGAAGGGCTAAAGGACTCCTTGAACTGGCCACTTCGTCAAAACCTTCCCTTAGCTGACGAGAAGCTACTTAAGGAGACTTTCAACAGTTCCTCAAGTAAAGAGTTAATTTTGGTTCAGTTGTACACCTAAAATCTCGTTTGAGCAACCGGGCCTACATAAGGTGAGAAAAATAAAACGCCAATTAAGCGTGGCTTCCAGGGAAACAATTAAAATACAGTGTTTTTTAAAAGTCAATACATAACATATAATTTCGGAATTACCCGGAAGAAAACACTTTTTTCATTCATTAATCAATCATGTGTGCATTCAAGTATTCCTCATTAATTTCAAGAAAGTAAAAATGACCACGAATGGGGATCAATAAGGAAGCACATAATTTTAATTCAGCAGTGTGATAGTGAGACAAGAAAATTTGACGGGTGCACCTGTGATTCAAAAGGCGTAATCAAATAATTGATTCGACTTTTTGAATCTCACTTTTTATTGCAAACTGGACAGGTCGTCAATAAATAGGCGTCGTCATGTTCGTCGAATAAGGAACGATTTTCGTCGCATTCCGATTCGATACCCGATTCAGAAAAGATGCTGTATTCGTCGCCCGAACCGGCATTATCGTCCAATTCGTCATCTTCCTGAGCCAACTCCATCTCTTTGAGTCGCGTAGCTACGTCCAAACTGGGATCGTAACCTTTTTGAGCCAATTCTTCTTCAATATGCGGCATATTGACGCTAAAACCTGTTTAAAGCACGAAAAGGGGGAAATTTGGAAATTTCAGAAAAAGCAATAAAATGTCAGAAGCGTTGAAAGTATCAAGTTTAATACAGAAAAATTAATAAGCTTACTACTGCAATTAATGAGAAAATGTTTTTCGTACACCAGCGACAAATATGTAGACCATCTGATAATTTTGTCAAAAACCCGGCCAAAAGATCTATCTGATCCAAAAATGGATAAGCAAAATCTTTGACTTGCACCTTTCTTTTTTAATTCATATTTTGTGTTCTGTATAGAGTTGTTCACTTCATTAATTAATTCTATGTCACATATAATTCATATTTTCTGTCATTCGAAACCAACCGTAGAAAATTGTTACCTTGCTCTTTATGCTGCAACATGTGCGCTCTGTACAAACTGCTGTCGACGGCGGACGCGATGCCGAAGGATTGGCCGCAAATTTGACAAATACGCGGTCGGTGCGTGCGCAGATGGTTGATGTACAATAGATTGTTGCGGAACATCATACCGCAATGATCACATTCGCGCGGCGCCCCCGCGTAGGCTTGGGGACCATGGGCTGTGCGCCGATGGGCGATGAAAAGGTGCCGGTCGTCGTAGATTTCGTCGCAACAACCCCACAAAAACCGGCCCTAAAGAAACTGTGCATAGGAAAACAATGCTGATTCTAATATAAAATGCATGCATGGAAAATGGACAGAAATCAATATCGCCATTATGGTCGTAGAATTTTTCACACCAGAAAATTTCCAAGGTTAGATGGTTCAGTCAGCTTACAAATTTCTTGATCTACCAATTGGACCTGATTTAGGACAAAAATTAAAAAAAATATTTACTTCTCAGTTTTACTATATCATTTTAGTAGAAACATTCCAGGTGGATAACACAGAAAAATTGCGCCTCGATCAGCCTTATCCAAACACACAAAATTCAATTTTCTCGATATTTTTCGTGTCAAGCTCAAGTAAAATCGACATCATCAATAGATTTCTTAGAAATTAATTCAAAAACATAACGTCAAGCTTCGTACTACTGGCCAACACAGGTAATAGGAGGTGTGAAGTATGAAAAGAAATACTATGAGAAACATCCCTAACGAAGGGTCATCATTGGCGGCGTGGACCGGCAGTTACCTGAACTCTGGAAAATCAAAGTGAGTGTCCGAACTATCTTGATTATAAAGCCAGAACGAAAAATTATTAATAATAGCCAATTTTAAGCAAATAAATGAAAAAAATTGAATTTTAGGCGCCTTACACCAGAAATTTTTTCTAATGACTCTTTGGACTAAATCCCACTTTCTTGAGATATTTTCAACAACTTCAGTGGTGAAAATTCGTTTTTTGGATAAATAATTGGGCGAAGTGTTTATAAACCATCCAGAAATCGATGCCTATATTGAAACATATTGTGACCTACATATTCTTTTGCTCGATAAAAACTGAAAACAGTCAACTTGCTATATGCGTTTCGCATCAAAAATTATGTACATATTTTTGTGTTTTCAAATAAAAAGTACCATTTTTGGACTTTAAAACGAGGAAAAACTGAAACCAATGGAAACCCACCTCAGAAATCGTCGACTATATGGCTAGCCATTGGGCGACCGCCCCCCCCCCAGGATTTTCTAATCCTATGGCTAGCCATATGGTAGCCGTAGGAACCCCCATACTTTTGGTCGGAAAAATACTGAAAAATGTGAGTTTTTGAATAAAAAATGGTCAAAAATGTAAATTTTCTGGGCGCTTCGCGCCATAAATACATTTTTTCAGTCTTTTTTGAAAAAATTAATATTTTTCAACTATTTTTCGGACTTTTTTCGTGAAAAAAATCTATTTTTTTCCTTAAAGAGACCCCTCCCCCCAAAATTTTGGGAATTACTGACTAGTGACCCCCGGCCCAAAAAAGTCGTCCACCCCCCAGACTTCGGGGCTCCGTTACATGTATGCGATCTACCCCCCCCCCCCGACTTCGGAACTGCGGTATACATGAATGAATATCGGACTAAAACTTGAAAAAATTAACAATTTTAGAGCTTAAAATTACAAATTTTGCTTTTAAAAAATTCAAAGTCTCTTTGGCATAAAGAGACCATGAATGAACTTTTTGCAACTCAATCGCGCATGTTTGAGATATTTTCAGGAAAGTTTAAAGTCAAAATTCGTTTTTTGGATCACTTTAAATCCCATGGCGTCAAAAAGATTTGATGAAAAATTTGGTCGGCTATACCTCCAGTTTTTTGGTCTTAGATTAAACAGCTGGAATACAAATTTTTTAGCAAAGTCTAAAATCATGTGTAAACAACTGTAATAAACATACTTCGGTCGCATCAACTTTGAACGGTGGCATGCCTTTTGTTTCGACTTGAGCCGTAAAGCTCGTTCGGTTATGAACCTGTTTCATGTGTCGAATCAAATTACTCGGTCGCACCATATGCATACCGCAAACTTCACACGACGTGTGGCAAGAAAATTCTTCAGCGTTACCGGCGTCGCCGACCAACGACGACGGGTCGTTTAGCGAATCGGTTTGGTTAGTTAGAGAAGGGAAATCGGAGGCTGGTCGACGATAGCCCGTCAAATCGAACATATCCGGGTGACGGCGATGGCCTAGAAAAAACTGTAAATTGGAAAAAGCAGGTCTGCAAAATTGTCATGAAATTACACAACAGAACATTTAGCGCTGGAGACGTTTTTTACTGCTAGATATTATCGACCCACAGCAAAATTTTGCATAAGGTAATCGCCAGGCCAGCAGAAGATTGAAAAAATATGGGGTCGTTCGTTGGAAAAATTTAAGAAGGCCATTTTTTCCGTACTTCTCGCCATAAATACAAATTTTTGATTGAACTACAAAAAAATATATTTGTCGAATCCTTTTTCTGATTTTTGAGACTTATGGACGTGAGCCATGAAATTATATTTTTCCTTGAATGACTTCTAAATAAAACTACATAAAAAGCCGCTTTAGCCCCCTCGCTGAATACTCATTAATCTTACCCTCAAAAGCGTCGTGTCTACGCTCTTTATGCAAATTGAGATCGCGCATATTGCGAAAAACGTCACCACAAAAACGACACAAAAAGTGCCGTCGTCGAACGTGAACATTACGTCGATGTTGTTCGAGTTTTTCTTCATCTTTAAAAACCAGATTACACTCGCGGCACGTGACATTTTCGACGTAATTCGGTCCGTAGGTGCGCAGTAAATTATGTCTGAAAAATTGTAAATCACAGGGTTACAAATAAACGACAGACAAGCTAAAGCTTAAAAAAATGATACTTGATTTTTGAAATACCTCAAATCCTCGTTTTTCTTGTGAGCTTTAGTGTGGCTTTCCATAGCTTTTGGATGATCAGTATTGATCAAAATACCACAAATTTCGCAGGATTGATATTTAGCTTTTGGAGCGTGGAGGCTACGGCGGTGACGCCCGGTAGGACGTCTCGTGGTGAAACGCGCTCTCCTGACCATGGCGGTTCTTTGCCTTCGAGCCAACTAAAATTTTTAAAAATTTCAAGATTTCGAAAGTTCGATCTTAGGGAAGCAAAAAGCAAGGAACAGATTTGAGGAATTACGACAGACAACTTTTTAGGTTGACGTCAGAAACGACATTTTCTAGTCAAAAACTAAACTTTTCGATCTGTCTACTAGGGATGCAACGGGTAGTGAATTTCGATTTATTCGGGTTCGGGTAGTCCTATTTGATTTATTCGGGTTCGGGTATTGATCCTAAAATTACTCGGGTTCGGGTAATTCAATAAACATAGGTTAATTTTTTTTGTATTACTGCATTGCAGTATGCATACATACTTGTACATGGGTTATGTTCATTGTGTCAATGCTTCTCATATAATAAAGTATCAGTACTTTTGTTGACACGATTTTTGAAGGTATTGAGAAACAATTTGGGAGTGTAAAACAGAATGAGTAAGAAAAAATTGCAGTAGAAAGTAGAGCACAAGTTTAAAGGAGCAATGACATTTCAGAATGCACATTGTCACATCCAAACATACCTTGATCCATGTTACAAGAATAGATTTTTTCCCAAAAATTCAATGGTAAGACTGGTGACCAGTCTCATTGAAAAATACATTGAACAAAGTGCAATAGACATAGAACCTCAGCCAATGAAGAAATGAAACAAAACAAAACATCTACAACTTCCGCAGGCTTGAGTATAGAAGACATTGCTCATGAATCAGATAGCAGTTCAGAAGAAAATACTCAACAAGCCAATACACTTATGCTTAATATGGTAATCTTGAACATGCTTCCTCAATCATATATACTCCAATATAGCTTTTTCAGGAAATGAAAAATTACAAAAAGAAGAAATGACTTAGGATTCAAGAAGACCCTTTGGATTGGTGGCCATTTAATAAAAAAACTTTCTCATTTTGGTGCGTGTTGCAAGAAGATATTTGGCATCACCACCCGCATCATTGCACTCAGAAAGATTGTATAGCCATGCATGTCTAATTTATGAATCAAGTCGAAACAGAATGAAGGGTGAAACTGCTGAAAAATTATTATTTGTTAAAATTAATTTGGTAAAATGCAATTACAAATATTGATGAGTAAATATTGTTGTTAATGCACTGATTTTCCGGAATATAGGTGCTCCAAAGTCTCTTATAAACCCGAATAAAACCCGAAAAAAAGTGTCAAAACTATTCGGGTTCGGGTATCTGAGAAGCGTTTTATTCGGGTTCGGGTACCCGTTGCATCCCTACTGTCTACCGACATGTGAGGTAACTTTGGAGAAAAATTCAATTTGAACTCGTAACGTAAATTTTGTCTTCAATATCCGTAATAAATAATAGAATTATTAAAGGTCGAAATTGAGCGATTCCCAAAAGGTTTGTTGTCAAAAAAGCCACTTGAATCAATTAATTAACCAAGCATGATTTCATGAGTTGATAATACAATGAAAGCAATTGACAAACTCATTTTCAGATCAACAAAGTATTTTTCAACCGTGCTAACTGTGCTAATGAAAAAATATTGATGAGACTCGTGCTAAAAAACTCTGTCTATAAGGTATGCTGACATTATGTACAGCAATTTATTTTTCGCTTTTGGCCTAAAAATGATAAAAACTTCCTTATTTTTTCGAGCCGGTTATTACCCTGTTGGAAAACAAAAATCTCGGTATTTTCCCGGTTGGTAGCCACGCTGAACATATGGCCGAAAGGGCTAGCCAACCCAATCCTTTTAGTCGGAAAGCGTTGAATTTTTAGCAGGAAATAATAACTTTAAACACAAAAAATCGATCGAAAATGTCATTTTTCGACAGCAAATATTTTTTTCTGGGGTTTAAATAAAAATTAATATTTTTGAAGCTTTTTCGGACTTATATGCAGAAAATAGATTTTTTCTTTGAGGCCACCCCCCAAATTTTTGATGACTTCCGTACACGATCCATAAATTTACCTTATGAACCATAGGAGCTTCATCATCGTCAGTTTGATCGCTATACGAATAATCATTGTCGACCGCGGTCGCGCCACCGGCGGCGGCAGCTCGTTGCGGTTCATTCTCTTTTTCGGCCGCCGAATCGTTACTGGCCGCCGTCGTCGATCGACGAGGAGCCGGAGCAGGAGGTAACATCGATTGACGCGATAATAATTTACCGGCGGCGGCGCCGCCGAAAATTGAGGGGCCGATTCCTAGCGAGGCCCCGCGGGCCATCGAGGAGCCGATTTGCGGCCCGACAGCACGACGCGCTTCTTCTTTACGTTTGCGTTCGTCTTGTAATTCTTGAATTTGTTGCTTAACCTCAAAATAAGGACGGGAAAAAGTCAGGAATTCGGACTTTGAATTGGAGGAAAAATAACGACCAAATGGCACACGTGGATTCAGCTGTGCAGTAGAAGACTTATCTGAAAATTAAATCATCAATCATATGTTCAAACTTTGACACTAAACGAAGTATTCCGAATTTCCCTAGTGGGTATTTTCGATTCGTGATATTTAATTCAGTTTAGCTTGACTAAGAAACAATTAATTTACTCTACTGCTTTTTGATTGATTTTCATTGAAAATCAACATGTCCATCCGTGTGCGAATATGACCTAATCAAATGTCGGATGTCTGAATGTTGGTTGCCTGTATTCAGCTCGGAACTGATTATGACTAATGCTGATTTTGTTCTTATGAAAAAAGTTGATTTCTTTGCTGATTTTTTGGTCTTCAGGTGGTTGAAAATATCGGCACATCGCCTAGATAAGATGTCCATACTTCTCAAAAAACTTTAATTAATATAGCCCGATAAAGAATTGACTAAAAAATGCAAAAAGTATACATATTATTAGTGTAGCAGAAGCCCAAAAACACAGAAAACTGCGACACCATTTTCATATATCTTTCTGGAATTCTGGAGAATCCGCATTTTGTCAGTTTCAAAAACAAAAGGAACAAATGGTAGAATCATTCAAGAACCGGTGTTGAAATAAATGATATTGTGCCTGTTCCAAAGTTCCAACCGCTGATATCGGTTATACTCACTTCTTCTATACTTTCTGGATGAACTTTCGTCGTATGTAACGTTAATCCTAACGACGTCAGAAAAACTCGTCCATTTTCGCACAATTTACACGGATAACTTTCAATATCGTCATCGTCGTCGTCCTGAATTTGTAATATAGGGTCGGGTACCAATTTTTTGCGATTTTCAGACGACGATGGCGTAGGTCGCGATGACGACGGCGGATGCTGCGCGGCGGGTGCCTCTTTTTTAGCCATCATCGCTTCGACCGCTTCTTCTTGCTCCATTTCGTCCTCTTCCATTTCTAAACCACACATGACGCCTATAACGCCTAATTTGGGTTGCTGTGGCTGATGTGACTCATCGGGATCCGGTTTAACGCCAATTTTGTACGGCGGCTGTATAGATTCTTCTTGTCCTTCGTCCGACGACGGTTCGGACGCGCCGTAAACGTATTCGTCGTTTTCGGACTCGTCGCGATCGTCGATCAATTGCGTCGTTTGTTGGGCGGCGCGATAGCCCCGCCTATGTTTATGAACGTTATGAGCCGTCAAACCCCTTTTCGTACTGAAAACGGCCCCGCAAATGGTACATTTGAAAGCTTCTTCTTCTCGATCGCTAGTCTCTTCCTCGGAAATCTCAACTAAACGCCTTTTGCCGCCGGCGAGACTTACGCCGCGTCGCGGGCCCGATGACGCTTCAACTTCCTCCTCTAATTCTTGTTGGTCGTCGTCTTCTTCTTCGAGATCGTCGTCATCTTCGTCGTCGTCGCTATATCGAGGTTCGCGTTTCAATTTTTGAAAGGCCAAAAAACGAGCGGTCGGTTTTATACGGCGTTTGCCTTCGACGATCGGCTGCGGATCGTCCTCGATCGGGTCACGTTTGACCCGGGGTGATATAGCTTGAGAGGCTTTCGTTGGTCTTGGCGGCATAATAAATTAAATTCTAAAACGATATATTGAGATTAACGTTCAGCATCGAGTAGACTACACAACAACCAAAATTGTCGAAGCGCATTTTTCTTGGAAAGAATTTAACCTTTTTCAGGTCATTAGTAAAAAACTTTTGATTTTAAATTATCAAAAATTGCATTTTAGGAGGCCAGAATCTCCAAGCAATAAACATTGAGAAATGCCTTTCTACTAATGTGGCTACTCCTTTGAAGAACAAACTCTTCGAATCAGTAATCACCTAAGGTAATTCTTAGATTTATGGAATTGATTGCTGGCCTAATTTTTCAACTTTAGTTACATAATTTCAACATGATTTTAGCGTTTTGTTGGACTGAAAAATCTTTGAATTCACTGAAAGATTAGACCTAGCAAATAAATGTAGGAAAAATTTCCCCCTCCAAAGTTCTGGAATATCAAAATCTAAAAATATTTACGGCAGAATCAACGATATTCAACCTTGAGATAAAAAGTCTGCGGCTGAATTTTTTGGCTTTTGCCATTTAAATTAATTATTGAAAACCTACCTCTCAAGATGTATAACGATGACTATTTCACCAAAAACTTAAAAAACTAAATTATTCTTGATTTTTAGATAGTTATTAATTTACTCTAGATATATTAGAATGTTACACAAGCCTGAAAAAGCAAAGCATTATATCGACATTTTTAGAGCGAAAAACACTCGACAGAAATAGCAACAAATCTTACTTCTTTTATCAAAAAAATGAATAGGTCATAGCTGTAAGAGGTCCGAATAGTTGAGGGGATAAACGTAAAATTTTGGTGTGGGGCTTCCAAAACTTCCAAAATTTGACGGCTCTTCTGCAGTTTGGGTGGTACAAAAAAATTTTTTTTCAAAACTTTTTTAAATATTTTTTCGGGTCATAAGGGTAATTCGATGCTGCTGATTACGAACATGTTATTCTTTCCACCCAAATCGTGAAACTACTCGAGATAGTCTGTCTTTTTTTCTAAAATTATGCTAATTTAAAGTTTAACTCAGCCCGTCTGACAATTCAAATTTAATGAAACTAAAAATGTACAAACACCGTTGCCTTGAAGCCTAAGCCCATCAGCAGCATCGAATTACCCTTATGACACGAAAAAATATATAAAAAAATTCTTTTCTGTACCACCCAAAGTGTAGAAATGCCGTTGTTTCGACCCCCTCGCACGAAACAATCCCCAGATAGTCGAAAAAATTTCGAAAATTTTCACAAAAAAGGCCACTTTTTTCGAGTATGGGGGGGGGGGGGTTCCGACACTTGGGTATTGGGTTCGACCAAGTTGGGGCACTGTTTTTTCCACATTTGCACTATAATGTGGAAAAAAAAATCTGGAATGTGGAAAAAATTTTTGAGGTCTTTCCACAAATGTGGAAGAAAAATTTGGCGTTTTCATATTGAAAAGATGCATTTTGGTGCATTTTAGGAGGTCCAAATCTCAAAAAAAAAACTTTAATAATCATCATTATTCATTAAGTAGCTCAGGCGCGGCTTTTATCATGTCTACCTTCATTTATCACTTAATCTATAATAGTTTTCATCATCTTAAACGTAGTATCTCGTGTTTTAATTGGTAATCTTCTACATTTTATCATAATATTTAATGAAGATTCGCATTTTTTCCTTTTGAGAAAGATCACTACGTCAAGTCTCTATGCTTTATGATGCGATTATTTCTTTGCTAACAAAAAATTAATTCAAAAGCGTCACGGAAATATCTTTCGGAAATTTATACTCTTCTTGCTCATATATTTCCGACCAAGTTCATGAGAGTTTACAAATAAATTACAGATTTTAAAATTTTTCAAGTAAAATTCTAGAAATTACGACTCGAACACAAAATTGGAATCTAATTCTTGAAAAAAATGTTCGGAAAATTGATTTTCTAGCATCCCATAATGTCAATATATATACCATCTATTTTGGGCTTTCGCTTGTCATCATACGGGACTTGACCATTGATTTCTTGTGTAATTTAAGTCAATTATGCTCTTGGATAGTTTGCTAGAAAATTTGTTCAACAATGCTTGTAGATTAGGCTTTTAAGTCGAACATTTCAATTTTTTCTTCAATTTTAATGAATTAACTTCTCTATAAACACCATAAGGCTTGAAAATGCTCAAAAACAGTGCGATAAAGCGTCTGTGAGCATTTTAAAGCCAAAGAACAAGGATTTTAAGATGAAAAAAATTTTTTTCCACGTGTGGAAAAAAAATTTGACCCCTTTCGACGTTGTGGAAAAAAGTTCGTGGAAAAAAAACAGTGAGTTGGGGTGCCTGCCCCCCCATCAATTACAGGTATGGCCTGTGCGAAAAAACAAGTTACGATCGACATACCTGTAAGACCTCCGACCGGTTGGGGGGGGGGGGGTAAATCCGAAATTTTGGGGGGGGGGGGTAGAAAAAAGTCGAAATTTTTCCCGAAAAAGGCCAAAAAACATACACATTTTTGCAAATTTTTTCAATTTTTTCCAAACTGGGGGGGGGGTTGGGCGCGGAAATGATTTTGGGTACAGGGTTGGCCAAGTTGGGGGGGGGAGGGCTCCCCCCCCCCAAGTACAGGTATGACGGTCGATCATGGATGGTTGAAGAAAAAGGCTTGAAAAATGCATTTTACATTTTGGAATGCGCAAAATCAAAATTTTTTCGCAGCTATGCGCCAAATAAGGTAGTCTTGCTTACTTCCATGCCTTTTTATTTTTCTTCAATACTCACAAAAATCTAAATTTACTGACATGAATTAGACGAAATATGAGAAAACTAGCTTTTAATTGTTTTTCAGCAAAAACAAACAAATATATATCAATTTTAAAGTAAAAAGCCACAAATTTCTTTGGGCAGCTAAATTCGCTTCCCAGGTTGCTGCACGTCACGTTGCAACCTGGTTCAAGAAAATTCTGGTTGCGACTGCGAATTGCGAAGCACCGGAAAAATGTGAGATTTTGACTCCATAACGCACTTTTTTGACTAGAAACCGCGAAATTGTGGTTTACGTTTCAAAAACCAGGCAATAAATTTTAGCTACATGCAACATGTCAGTCCCCAAAAAGCTCGATATGGGAAAAACAGTGATTGGATGGGCACTTAGAATCTTAATCCCAAAGAAGGCACGATCATACGCGATGACTGACGTTTACCTCTGGAATAAATTTCATGTGTAAAAAAATTGCTATGAATAAGCGCCAATCAAACACTGGTTGAATAATTAATTACTTGACTTAGTTGAAATATGGCCCGAAAAATTCGAGCGCTTTAACCCACAGATAGTAACACTGTAGCCAAAAATATGACGAACGTAACGTGCAGATCGGATTATTATTTTTGAAAAATAAGTCGATCGATAAGGACAATTTCGGAGCGCGATAGTTGGCGTGGACTACAGTAATCAACGCCTTTCAACTCTCGCAACGAAAACTTGTACCTACAGATTTTTCGACAAGTAAATGTCGAAAGCACCTGCCGGACCAGTCGTAGGCTTGAATGACTGCTGCGTCATATTTTACTTCGTTGAGCGGTCGCATACACAGTACAACGCGTTCAGCAAAATTTAGAGCTTACAATTTTCATAAACTCGTTTACTAAATGTAGAACGAACCCGAAAAATGTAACATTACCGTATAATATCCTCGGCGTATATAAATTTAGGAAGAAAACAAACGTCCAGGTGTGAGTGTAACATGAGTCGTTCGTTTGAGAAAAATCATCATTGGGCAAAAACTGAGAATGTACACCAAAAATTGATACCGCTAAAGATTCTATACATATACATAAAACTTGTAAAGCGAGTACAATAATAATAACAACAGAAAAGGACGAAGGGTGAGAAAATTGTTAATTAATATACCAGCTTGTTGGCGAGGGTTCAAAAATTTTGCGTTTTTCCTGATTTCGCGCCTTCTATGGCGTTGGAAATTTTCAACGCCGGACCCAAACGTACGTTCATATACCGAATCATCATGTCGGCCGTCAACAGCAATAGGGCTTTACCGTCGATTTCCTAGCAACAAAAAAAACAGTGTAAATAGAAGCATGAAAATTTCAAGACGAGGTATCTGACCATGGAACATTTCCAAGTGTAAAGCGCATACTGTAGTACATTCGATAACGCTAAGCAACTGGAGTAGCGTTACACAAACACTTTTCCTCCTGGAATTTTTTTAAAAGGAATTTGCATACATAAGCAGAACAAAGTGTCACCCCTATCCAGCAAAACACACAACAGCGAAACTCAAAATAGCGAAGTCTCAAAACAAATTACCAAAATAGCGAATTTTCAACAAATTTATCTATAGAATAGAAAAATGGTGATTGGGCAGGATAGAGGGTTTGGTGCATGGCCTATTTGTTCCTCCATTTCGATCTGATTGGTGCTGGTTACATTATTTTACTTTTCGTTTCTTTACCGCAATTGCAGCAGAAAAGCATGTGGAACTTAAATGGCCAAATGCAAATAGACTATCTCAACTAGCAAAAACGATTTTAATAGACCTAATTTGCATATTTATTATAAACATGATGTGTGCGTTCACTCCAATGCATAAAACTTTTTACTATTCGCTGTATTGAGATTCGCTCTTTTGAGAATCGCTGTTTTGAGACTTCGCTGTTTTGAGACCTCACTGTTTTGAGAACCGCTGTATTGAGAATCCCTGTTTTGAGACTTCGCTGTAATAGTTTCGCTGTTGTGGGTTTCGCGGTACTGAGGACACGCCAAGAAGAATACAAACTTAGCCTACACTTGGTCTCTGCTTATTTCACAACCTATAGTCTGCTTTTCTTGAAATGCTTCTAAATAATGAAAGTAGAAAACAAGTAGTATTTCAGACTTTCACGATTTTCTGATAAACAGGAGTGAAAATTTGGCTGCATCTTTAACAATTTTTCAAGGCAAAAATTTTACGGTAAAGCCGCATTTATACTTCACGGCACAACCACGGCCACAGCAGCCGCGACCAATTAGACTGCGCCACGAAAAACTGGCGTTAAATATGATTGGTTGCACGTCACATGCACTGAAATTCGATTGGTCACGGCTGCCGTGAAGTATAAATGCGGCTTTAGAGCTCTACGTAAATAATTTTGACGACAGTACTTACTTGTGTCACGTTTGTATTTGGAAGCATTTCATAAAAAACTGACTATAATTGAAGTGGATGGTTACTCGCAGAATTATTGCAATTTTCACAATGATCTATCGAACGCATGCTTTACCATTAAATATGCTTCAGTGCTCGCTGAGATTGAAAACAGGCTAGGCAAAGCTTCCATTTTTTACAATTTTTATGCAAATTTTAGACGGTTAGTCCATTTGCTATGCAGTATAGCATATGGAATTTTAGAATTCACAATTGAATACGTTTCTCCATGAAATGTTCGACCCTACATTGTGGAGCATATTGACAAGTAACAAAATAATATCTATAAATGACATACATCAGTCACTGACCACGTTGATGATTTTCATTCTTCTCAAATATATATATTTTCGCAGGGTTACAGTAACCCGAAAATGCAAATTACCGAATTTTGAGTAGTTTTGATTCTAAGCATACTGCTCGATCTAGAAGAGATATCGTGCAGACTTTTTGAACAGCTGTTTACACATAAGTTAAGACAAATGACGTCGAGAACAGAAATTTAGCTTTTTCAGTGTCTCCAGAACAAGCTTGAAAAGAAAGTTCGGAATATAGTTTTGCAGATATTCATCATGAAACGTCAGTAGATTACCGATTCTGTATATGATTCCAATTTCAGAAATATATTATGCACGACTTTTCACTAAATTTCAAATTTGATATGTATAGCCTAAGAATTCTTAAGAATAAGTAGGTATAGTAGATTTGACTTCAAGTGAGCCTTGGCGATGCAAGACTCAAGACGAGGAGAATGAGAAATAAATAGTAATTATAAGAGGAGCAATGGTTAACTGTATCTGATATTAACCACTTGGCCCAAATTACAGAAAGTGGCTTAAACGTGGGTAAGAGTAAGAGTAAAATGGCGGGTTAAATCGTAGCTGAATAAAATAAAAGTCGAGTAAAATCTCGGGTAGAATCGTAGGTTAAGGCTGGGTAAAAATCGGGTAGAATCGCGAGTAAGATCATGGGTTAAAGACGGGTAAAATCGTCGGTAGAAAAAAATAACCCATGATTTTACCCATATCGAGATTACAGAAGGTGGGTAAGGTAAAAGTTGGGTGAAAAGTTGGTGAAAAAGACTAACCTATGATTTTACCCTCCTGTCAGCAGGGTTATATTGACAAAAAGTTTATATTTTTCACGTAAGGCTCGGATTTGGTTGGTTCTTTGCATGCCGTCGATGTGTTGCAGGTTAAACTGAATCTGATGTTAGTGATGGAAATGACCAGGAGCCCGAAAATTAAGATTTTCCGGAAATGGATTGATCATCAGTGCACATATTTCAGTACAACAGCATCAGCATAAATTTGTGATACCAGTGGGTTATTGTCGAAGATCACTTTTTCGAACTACACTATTACTCGATAGTGCAACAATTTTTAAACACATCTTCTGCTTTTCAAACTCCGTTGAGATGAATCAACAGGTTTTTTACATCAACATTTTGATATGTGAATCTGATGAAAATTGTGGCTTTTGATGAGAACGTTTGAAGCTTGAATAATCTTCCAGAAACTTCTCCTTAGGCTCAAAAAAACAATGACTCATACGGTTTTTGACTTAATAAACAAATACCATCTATGCTATAACAATTGAAATATAGAATGCTTGTAAATCGAAAAATTAACACTGTCTTTGAAATCGTTTGCACTAAGTCTTTGCTGAAGAATTTTTTACTCAAAAATTCTTGTAAAGTTTTACAAATTTTCACTCTTAAATGACATATTGCTTAGCAGAAAATCTTAAAAATATAAAATGGCTTGTCTTATGGTATTAGAAGTTGCCATCAAAAAACACAGTGAGTTCATCACTCTGGTGCATGGCGAATTCTAAATAGTGATTATTAAGCAAACCAATACCCAGGGTTCATACAAAGTTGGAGAAAAAAATTCCCTGTGTCTTCCAGGTTCTCCAGGTTGACAAATAAAATTTTTCCAGTTTTTATAATGATGAAATATACTATCCTGAACAAAAATACCGAATAATAGAAACATGTGTGAGCTAAAGTATCATCAAAAATAGAGTACTAAATCAAAAAAATTATTTCAAATTATTGCGCAACCTAGCGCCGAAAAATTTTGATTCCGAGACCTCTAAAACGTCGGAAAATTAATTTTTCAGCACATTCTTATGCAGCTACCAATGATCAATCGTGATCTTTTCACCATTTGATTGGCGGAAGCGTTAAAACATTTTTCTAACATTTTCGTATATCAAGAGTAAGTAATTTACCAATCATAATTATTTATGATTGTTTTCAAACGTATAAACCATAAAAAAGTGTGATAGATATTTTACTTCGAACTCGGATATCGGTAATTAATGCCGGTGCTGAGCATCGGAAAAAATTTGGATTTTAATATTCTATAGCGTTGGAAAATGACTATTTTTAATATCTATTTCCTGCCTGAAAAGTCTAATTTTTCAGTGAATTCAACATGTTTTTAGTCAGGCAGACTAAAATTCAAAAATTAGGCAACCAGCAATGGATTGAATGACTTTTTCAGACAGAAGAACCTCTGCTATTGTCCCACGCTTAATCATTTTCCAAATGCAAGAAGTTATCTTCCCGAAAGGTTAAAATTCTAAAGAACCACAAAACGATTTTGTGGAAATAATCTGAAATCTGTAGGTTTTAGTCAAATATGTGAAAAAACAATACAAGGTCAAACATTCATCCATAACATGCTGATGTTTAAAAGCTGTAAGCCAGCGTAAGCTAGGCCGACATTCTCCAACCGCACAACAGAAATGATAACAAGAATCATAAGTGATTTGAAATCCGGCGCAAAGCGCCGGAAAATTTTCGATATGTTTTCTTAAAAACGCATAAGAATGCATCTCCGGACAGGAAACTCATCCAATCAAAAGGGTCGTTAGGCTCTAATTTTTATAAGCCATGTTGGCTTGTGCCCCTAAATTTTTAGGAGTCAATCAGAATTTTTAGAAGGCATGGCTCCTAACTGACCTAAAAAACCCTGACCAGACGCGATTTTTTTTTGCTCGCAAATATGAATGCTCTATATAGCCGAAAACATTTTGTTGATTAGTCTCCAATTTTCTGGCATAAATGAGGAGTTTGAATGTTTTCTCGAATATTACCCTTACAATCCAATTGAAACGTTGACTTTGACATAATAATTTAAAGGCTAAATTAAAAGTTGAAGTTGAAAAACTAGAAAAACGATCTCAGATACTCGATGATTTTAAGCAATTTCACTTTCAATGTGCATAGTAGAATAAGAAAACTCGCCGCAGTGCGGCGAAAAAATTCGACGATTTTCCTCTACTATTCAACACTAAATATTTATTTTTCCATAAAATTCCCTGTGTTTTCCAGGTTTTCCAGGTTGTGTATGAACCCTGAATACCCTTTACGCTCACAGTAATCCTGTCAGAAAATTCCCTTGTATGAATTTTATTGCTGCACACAATACAGTAAAGCATAATTATTATTTCAGGATAGCTACAGTTACAGGAGTATGAGCGGATGGCTCACATAATCGGGAAAGTAGCGCCTAGTCATGAGAGCTATTGCTTTGAACCGTAAGAAATGTTTCATTGTGAGATATGGGCATTTTACTTTTGGGATATCCTGTTCATAATATGACTAAAAACAAGCTCACCATGAAAAACACGTATAAAAATGATGGGTTGGGTAACCCGCCACTTACCTACGTTCTGTAATATGAAAACTAAAAAAGTCGGGTAAATTTCCGAGTTAAACATGGTAAAATCGTTGGTAAAAGACGGGTAAATTCATGGGTAAAATCGCAGGTAAAACTTCGGGTTAAAGATGGGTAGAATCACGGGTAAAATAGTAGGTAAAAGGCGGCTAAAATGGCGGGTTAAACATGGGTTACATTACCCGAGATTTTACTCTTACCTTACTTTTATTTTACCCGCGTTCTGTAATTTGGGCCTTAATATTCTGAAACTGGAATCGAATAACTTGACATTTCTGAATCGGAACCGATATTTTTTATAAGATAACGCTTTTAAACGGTACCACCGCGAATTTTCCGAAGTTTCAGGAGGCCAAAATATAGAAAATTTATGGCATCTGGCAATGATTCAATGACAATAACTCAAATGTAGCTTCTCAATCTGTTTCATAGTTTTTTAATACATTTATATCAAAGATGCTCTGTTATACTTCCAAATGTTCATTTTGAACATCACTTCCAAGCTATCTATTTTCTCTAATTATTAATAATTGCTGGGGTTTCGAGCACATAAATGTAGATTGATGTGAAAATATTATAGAACTACAATTTTTTACCTTGAAACAGCAGAACCCGAATTTTCGCCCATTTGTACTGGTGAATTCCTACTTAATAGGTCTCTAATAGTAGGATACAGACCTTCCAGAAACGAAATCATTCCGAAAAAAATTATTTTTTATTGGAAATTAACCTCCAAAATGATTAACTCTGTCTAAAAATTTTTTTACTGTCAAAATTCCGAAAATAATTGTGTAAAATGTCTAGATCAGACATGATATTGAAATATAGATCGAAAATCGATCAATGCTCGAAAAATGTGGACGACGCAGTTTGATGGCACGATAATTACATACAGCATTTTCTTATAAAATATCAGACTATATGATTTCCACCGGATCCGCAACCTTTCCGAACAAGTATTTCGAAAATTCTAGAATCGGAACCGATATTCCGAGAATCTGGAACCTTAATAATTTTTTCTGAGCAAAAATGTGTATAACATAGATATATTTGGGGGGGGGCATCTGGAAATTATACATAGCTTGAAACGGTATTATTTTTAATTTTCTGGTGCACTTAAAAGTTTACATATATTTAAAAACGTTGTTTATGTTTCTACCTGTCTTTTGAACAAGTCAGCCGTCGCGCTATCCGAAGCATTGTACACGAATCTGGTCACTTCATCTACCGTCCACTTGCTCACATCGTTCAGCGTTACCGAATTCACTAAAAAGAAAATAGCGTAGGAAATTGTAAAAAAGTTGGGATAATTTCGTCAGCAAAATTAAACCGACCATTGGGAGTGGAACCGCGCTCCGTACCCGTACTGGAACTGCTACCACCCGAAATGTGACGTCCCCTGATTAAAACGGCGCCGCCGGTCGTCGATCCAGAAGGCGCACCGTTTGTATCTAAAAATAGCGCGTCCACCGTCGGCGATAGTTTAGCTTCTGAAAAAGAAAGACGATCGATGGTTTTTGAAATTTGTTTTGTTTTAATATGCATTTTTTGGTATATCGGTTCCAATTTTAAAATAAGGAACCGTACGTTCACGATTCTGGTTCCTGTGTAAAGTAGACAAATTGACACTTTGTATCAAAATTACTTGATTGTCGTACCGAATGAACAGTATCGCACGTATAAGTAGTTGAGTTGAGGGAGAATACCATAGGATATCTGCATATCATGGGGCTTAAATGGGCAAGCCATAAGAATAACATGCCTGTTTTGGTGGAAAATAGTTACGTTGCACAAAAATGATCGAAAATTCAAATTTTTAGGCGCTTGGAGCCATACTATTAATAACTATATTTTTTATGGTTTTTAGGCAACAATAGCAATTTTTGACAATTTATTGGACTTTTCAGGCTCAAAAATCGAGAATTCAAATGATCACCGTGATATATTGTGGTCGATCGACGACGACCATACACCCTCTGCATAAAAAAGCCGCTTGATCTCCCATAGACATTAGACATCTATTGCATATGTGCATAGCACCACATAGAATGCTCGCTCGAACGTTGATCGATTTTTCCAGTTGTGTTTCGATATCCTACCGAATCCGGGCATTATTTTGAAAGAAACGCCAAGTCATAAATTTCTATTTGTATACATATTTGACCTGGCCTTTGACATTTAAAAAATGAATGATATAAATCATTTTGAGGATTAATTTTCCATTGAAAATACATTTTTCGAATTGATTCGGTTTCTCGAAGATATGTGACACTTATCTCATTATAGCTTCGTCAATGAAACTTAGTGAAAATTGTCGGGGAAGTTTGACCAAAAATATACTTCTTCTGTCGTTTCAAGTAAGAAAAAATTGGTTGTTGCATAATATTATCGCAGTAATTCACTTCACATGTTCTCAAAATATACTAAAGTTCTCGAGTTTTCCATAGCAACTATTAATAGTAATTAGAGAAACGAATAGCTTGGAGCTAAAGTTCAAAATTAATATTCACAAGCATAATTCATCAACAAGAATGAAATTGATTGAGAAGCTTAAATTAGATGCTATAATTGTTCTTTACATGCAGTTAGTAATTATCTGGAATTTTAAAAAATCTAGTCTACGCTTTTGTTTGTTGCGAAAAAAAGAGGAACTAAGTGTGAAACCATTTAAAACCGGTAATTTTCCGTGGAATAACATTGATTCCGATTTTGAAACGACGTCTTTCGGTTCCATTTACAGTTATAGTTCGAAAATTTCAACCGGTTAATATCGGTTTCAGTTCTGAAATTCCTAGTTATTCGGTATCAGATAAGGAGCTGGTCCCAGAATTTTGACCAGTTGATATGGGCTTCGATCGGTTCCGTTGTCGATATGGGTTTGGATTCCGGTTTCAACCAGTTGATTACAGTTCAGGTACTAGAATTTTAACTGTTGTACACCGCCGGGGTTCATTTGAAGCTAAATCGACTTCTTCAGGATTCCTGTGCTATATAAGATTTGGAATCTTGTAAGAAGTCAGGCAAAATATAATATCAAAATGTAAGATCTCATTTTTAAATTTCAAGTTATTCGGTTCCAATTCGAGTATTCTAACTGGTAATTAGCGGTTCCGGATATTGGTTCCAACTCTGCTTGAAATAAAGCTGAAGAAACTATCGAGTTTCATTCAGACTCGAATTTTAGACATCCAGGATGAAAAATTTGTCTCACTTTTCGACAACGGTTGACTAGGATGAGCCGGTTCACAAGCCGTACAAGAATCGTATCTTTTGGCCAACAAATGTGGGCACGTTTGCAAACGATCTAAAACCTGAGCCAAATATTTCCACGCGTCCAATTGACTTTTGAAAACGGGCAAACGGCGCATCAAAGTCGAGCCGTTCGAATCGGCCGACAGGCTGGGGCCGCTACCGGAACTATCGGACGTGCAACAGTCTATAAAAAGGACAAAATGAAAAATCCACAATTCTGAATCAATGTCAAAAGTTGTCCAAAATTCACGCGATTGGTTTTGGACTGAAATTTGAACTTCTACAATAGTGTTACTAGAGAAATAATAGTTTTTCCTCAATTCTTGTAGATTTTTCTCACTCAAAACGTTGGCAGCGTCTCCCGGATGCGCCGAATCGATCAACATTTGCAAACAAGCTCTCATCACGTGATTAACTCCACTGGGACCAAATCGCGTATTTCGAACGGATAAAAATTTCGTACGATCCAAATATCGACCCGTCGAACAGTGAGCATTCAAATAAACAACGACTGAAACAAAAAACTTGAATCGGTATAGGAAATTTTATTTCATCTAGAATTCTTTATATTTTCTAGAATTTTTCATCAAATTGGATCATTAAAATTTTAATAAAATTTAATTTACTGTGATTGATATTTAATTTCTAGCAATTAAATTTGATGCCTATCGGCCGTGCGCCCGAAAAATTTTGAATAAACATGTTTTTGAAGCTATTTATGCCATTTGAGGTCCTAAATTTTCAGTAACTGTAGAGGATTTCGTGTTTCATATTCTCGAAAACTTTTCAATGCTTTACGATGATTAACGGTGCAAATATTCACGAGAAATTCATCCCTGAACTGGAACAGGGTGTCTCAACACATTTTCGAAAATTATACCTGGCGTATGGTATAAGGACAGTTAGTTTTGTGCCACATATGAAACTCATCTAAAGGTATGCTTCTTAATGTCAGCACAATAATAAATTATGGGAATTTGTTTGCGCTTAATGCGCATACTCCGAACCTTTGAAAAGTCAAATCTTCATTACAAGTTATTCAATCATACCTACATATTCTGAATTTTCTTGAAAAGCTTCTTCTGACAAGTAAAATACTGTTTGAATAAAATTAAAGAAGAGATTCAAACCCGAAAAATTTTGAAGTTCATTGCCAAAACTTGGGTAAAAAATGCACGGCTTGTCAAGGGGTAATTGTAAAATTTTTCGATCTGCTTTCCTTAAAAACTTGCAAATGATTTGAGTTCAATTACTATAAATTGGAAAATTGAATTTTCTCACAAGTTTCAAAAATTCTATATAAACAAATCATGTCATTTCCAGAAAAGTCGACAATGTGAACAATGTATGTAAGAAAACATTGAAAATATGTAAAGAAAATAATTAATATAGACGTGTATTTTTCATTATACATTATATAAAAGTCTTACAATAGTTGAACATTCCACTTGGCCCAAAAATTTTCATGGCTTTTTTATAAGGTTTTCCTACCAGATATTGCATCATCAAACATCGCCTTTTTGAGCCAAAAGCCAAAAATTGAATTTCGAGGCGCCGTAGAAAATTTGACTGGACCAATTTTCAGATTATTCGTGAACTTTCGGTCTACTACCGTTCTCCAAGTATAACCTGTTGTTCAATATGTGAATTTTTGATTCTAAAAATATTATGCTATTCATTTTCTAATTTGTAGAGGACAAATCAAGTTATTAACATTCAAAGAAACCGTTTTATTACACTTTCCTGGAGCGTTTCATACAATTTATTGAGAGACGAATGAAAACAAACTAAATACTGCTAGTGGGATTTTTTCCATTTTAGAGGTTAATTCGAATAATTTTCGTTCGTTTACTACCCACACGCAAAATGAAATTTAAAAAACTGAAGCCCTAAGGCTACGTAAGAATACAGAAAATTTAGCCTCTTTAATGATTCAAAATTGGGGATTCAAATGCAAAAAGAAGCTAACTGTACATTCGAATAATATTTAAAAGTATGGGACTAAATTTTAATTCCGAAACGAAAAAAAGCTCATCGAATTCGATCGAAAAAGTGAGCATTATATATGCATTTTCCCAAGTCACTTACAATCGCAAGTGTCCGGCGTACCGTCCAAAGGCGGACTATTATATATCAACGAGAATTGCTGTTTCGATAGCGCCGCCGCCGAGGACGATCGATGACGTCCGTTAACGTCCAATTCGGCGGCCGACGACGGCCGTTGAACGGGCGAATGTAACCGTTTGATATTTTGACTGCTGTTGTTGTTTGTCGTCGATTGCGAACCGAAAGCGCCAGAAGCAGCCAATACGGATTCCACGGCATCCTCTATGCTAGACAACTGACCGGCTGATAAAGATGTGTTGTTACCACCACGTCTTGAAACGGGAGTTTCGGTGATGTACCTGAATCAATAGTGCTTAAAACTTAGAATGACATTTTTCAGTCTTTATGGAGAAATTCAAAATAATGAATTTTTAGATTATATATATCAAAAACTGGTATGCATCTTTGATTTTCTAGACATGAAACTTCCACTCGAATTTCTGTTCGTGTTTATCCAATGTGCTCAAGTATCAGATATCGTAACTTCAGATTGTAACGGACAAATTTTTCGTCGATTTTCAACAAGCATATAAATTGACCTATTAGACGGAAGAATATCAGAAAAATCCAAATAAAAAATCAAAAATTTTGAAAAATCAATTGTTTTCACAAGATTTCAACAAGAAAGCAGTTGGAAGAAAATGAGAAGTGACCACATACCCTGGAGACGATAAAGGCGGCGTTATACTTTTCGTTGGTCTCATCATGGGCGCAACGGAGGCGGCGGCTATCGTTTTTTTAGCGCGCGGCTTGACGATACCGAAACATTTTTCGGCCGCTGTTACAAGGGGAAAACTTGGCATATCGGATTGATCGGCCGGAAGGATCGGCGCCGATGACCTACATATAATCAAATAAACATGAACCGTAAATTCTTAAAAAACAAAACATTGGATGAATTTGAGCAGGATTTCGAGTATTATGGTACGAAAAAATTTGAAGCAAGGTTGGAAAAGATTCAAGTCCTTAATATACGAAAAGCAAAGAAATTAAATTTCGATTCGTTTTCATCGATTGTTCTAGGAATCGGAAAAGTGGAAAAGTATTCCAATTTTATACAGGAAAAATCAGAAATTGTTTTTCTGATTCTTTCTGAAAATTTCTGAATTGAAAATCGGAAATAGATGAATATTTTTTATCCAATTTCGTTCTGGAAATAAGATTGACCAATGATCATAAATCTTTCTCTTTCCCCTATACTTCTTCGTGAAAATTGCTAAATTATTACTTTTTCTTCTAAGGGAAAATTTCAAATGGCACCCAAACATCTACCATGTTACACTAGAAACTTTTGCTCGCAGGCATTGTTTAAACTAAACTTTGCGTAAATGCGGTAAACAATGGAAACTTCGCCTACATATCCGATCTCAACATGCTCAAATGACTAATCGTCTACTTCAGACTACCCCATAGGGAGGGGTATGAGAAGGGTATTACCCCTGCCTACAGTTCTAAAAATTGACCACTGGGTGCTCAATTTTGAGACAAAATGAAATGTTTAGCTATGTACACTAGCCCCGCAAATTTTCAAGTTTACCCCCACCTGAAGAATCTGACCTTGGGGACCTCTGGTCTACTTCTAAAAGTTTCTGAAACGCAATTCCGAATAACTGTGAATTTGGGAATGTTATAACTCCATTAGACTTTAAAGTTAGTCTTTCATCACATGAGGAGCTGATTCTATAAAATGTGGCAAGTTACATATTCACAGGGTGTCAAAAAAGGCTATCCCTAATACTTTTCTATAACTTTACTTCTGTTTGATCGTTTAACATGTGGTCTCTTGCATTACGCACGCACACCACTAAGCTACTTTCGGACAAGTTTTGGTTTCGTTTCATTATCTGTAGAATTAATTATTCAAATTAAAGTAAAAACATTTTTGCGTTGTAATTTTTCAAAGTTTTTTTAGCTTAGCCAGCAAAAAAATAATGAAGCCATTGATGAGTTTTCTATGCGGCTGAAGCTCGTTAAATGTTTGGCCTATCTATCGCAGAAAACGGCAGGAAAAAATGTTGAGTTGGAGAAAAGTTATGCAACAGAGACGAGGACAGCTTTTTTTGAGACAACCTGTATATTAGGGATAGGCCAGTTGCTTCAATGGATCCGGATCTTAAATGACAGATCCGACCGGATCTGAATCGGATCTCGAATAATAGCGCATATATTTGTATATACTCAGGAATAATTATGGATTATGTTTAATTATTCTAAAATTAAATTCTTTGAATTTATATTTTCTCGGTGTCAATATGTAAATTATTGATGATTATGCTCAGAAATTTAGGCAGTAGAAAAATCGCTTCATTTGTTAAAGCCTTCACAGGTGATCTCAGATTTGTAAATTTCGAAACAATGGAGTAATTAAGAAATGGAAACAGAAAACGTGATACTGTTGAAAAATTGCTGTTTGTTAGGTAAAATTTAGCTACCGTTGGCTTAAATCTTTTGTGAAACTCAATGCAAACTGAATTGAATAAAGATCTGATTATGACCAGAGCTTAATCTTTGACAGCAGCAGTTCCGCATCATAAAATATTTGGTTTAGCGGTTTCGGATTCCCGATCCAAAAATTTAGGCGGATATCAACGAATTGGATACCAGGCCCATCTCTAATTTATATATTTCGTTTGCTATTCCCGAGGCCAAGTTTCAAATCTTTGCACATTGATGCAAATTTCTGAATAAAGAATTAATGTAATGTGGACTATAAATGCACTTTAACACATGCAATTTTCGAATTTTCGCTCCGAAACCTACGTCGTAAGTATAATGTTTCTCGCTAAAAAATTTCATTGAAAAAAAATTTCATTTCTATCATTTACATCTTCTGATTTTAGAAGATTTTAATTAAGAATATCGCATCATCCACTTGACACTTACGGTTGAACTTTCGATGCTGAATCTGAATTCGACGTCGTGCGATCGAACAAATTTCCTATATCGCCGTTCAATTTATCGACGACGGATGAATTTTCTTTCGTCGGGACGACAATATCGGGCGTCGTCGGCGTTTCGGATGATCCTGCCGTCGTCGTTAAACTGTCTCGATTTTTTTGACCCTGATGACCGCCTCGCTTACGTTTCGAAGGAACGTTTTGAATTTTGGCGCCCGATCTTTGCCACCAGCCTACGGGGAAAATGTCGCGAGAATCATACCTGGAAAACGGACCACAAATTTTATGCATCAAGTTTTTTTACAACTTTAATATTTCGACTACCAAGCGTATTAGTGTAATAGTACCGAAAAAATGACAAAGTTCGCGCGAGTATATTTAATGTATAAATATGCCATACGTGGCCCCGAGTCTTAGTTATCATCGGTTCAAAATTCTAGGGGGTCATTGAACTGGAAAAATTGAGAATTACGAAATATTATTATAGTAGTGGTAATTTTTGAATAAAAACCATTTACACAAAAAACTGGAATTTGTTAATTTTCGGCAAATATAGGAAGAAAAATTTATTTGGGGTTCTTATAGCATTCCCCCGCCCTTGTTCCATGTATATGGTATACCTGAGCCATTCTGATGTATTCCAGCCGTCAAATTCAACCAATATTTTCTCTTCTTTGACGTCTTTGACAGTCGCGGGGCATACGAATACGGGATCCCTGGTGTCGCAAGCCTCCAACTTTTGGCCAATTTGAAACATATTGCACGCAGGTTTAAGCGGTTCCTAGGATATTTGATGTCAAAATTTTAATAAAATTTTCAAGAACCCAATGGATTTTTACATCGATGAAACATTCGGGCGGTGCGTAGTTCCCTGCGGCGAGGGCTGCTTTTTTCATTTTAGAAAATCTCGAAGCATCACAGCGGCAATCTGAAAAGATTTGAAAGCTATAAGCGATAAACGAAAAAATAAAAAAAAAACATTTGAAAATTAATTTTTATAATTAATAATCCATCAATTTTTGCTCGATTTGCCCGCTTCCCCCCTCCCATAAAAAACTTCTGGCTACGGCCCTGTTTAAATTTACTCCAAGTGAAAAACTATTACTAAATATCATATTTTTGTTCAATTCAGCATGAAGCTCATTCATCGTGTGACGCAAGAATTTTTGTTCAGATGGGACAATCGTGGTGGTGCAGTCGAAACTACTATACAAGGTGAAATTCTTTTCATCATCTTTATATATCCCGTTTTACTGTAATTCTACAAATAACTATATATCAACAAACAGGTAATAGGCAATATAAGAAATACTTAAGTCACTATATATTTATGTCTTCTGGTTCAATTTGATCTTCTTCATCGTCACTGCTGCTGGCTATGATGTCATTAAATGAACCAATTTCGCGTTTATTTTCAGTTTTTTTTTGCTTTTTTGCTGGCGTCTCAAAAAAGGCTGCCCTCGTCTCCGTTGCATAACTTTTCTCCAACTCAATATTTTTTCCTGCCGTTTTCTGCGATCGATAGGGCAAACATTTAGCCACAAACCTGCCGAATTTTATAACTTTCTAATTCGAGATACATTTTGCAAACCTCAACAAGACTTTCTAGCAAAAAGTTCAATTATCAATATTTTCAATTGAACGAGAAAAAAATTTCATCTGACATGAAAGAATAACACGTCAAATATGCAACATTAATAATTCAAAAATCGACCTGATGCTGGTCAAGTGCTATTTTTGAATATATACCCCAAAGCAGCGTTTTTTTGTGCACGGACACTTGGTTAATTCTTAACACCAAAGTAAATAAATTAAGGATGTCCATAATTGCTTTCTCCTGAAAAAAGTAAGCCGAAAGTCATGTCGCCTAAATTTTTGTTTGAAAAATTGTGCCAACAAGGTCAATTTTTCTGTTCGAATCAAACACTAAAAATAAAAATTTCGGTTTCCAATCACATTGAATGAATAGTGGAAGTTAATTTAACTATTTCTATTCATTTTTCAGTCATTGACAATCTCAAAGTTTGTTGCGATCATACAAAAAACTATTCGAATACATTTCTCTCAGATAGACAAATAAAAGTAACTAATATTTACTCAAGTATTCAGTTTATTCATTATTATTCAGTAACTAATATTTATTCAAGTATTCGTTTTCAGCCCATAAAGAGACTAAAAATCAAGGAAATTCGGCCTTCGACCAGTCAAAAAATTTGTGCCAATTGGCACAAACGCCCAAATTTTTTTTGTGCCATTCCAAATTTTTTTGTGCCAAAAACCATGTTTTGGCACAAAAAAACACTGCCCCAAAGTACACCTGTTTTTTGGTTGGCTGTTAAAATGAAGAATTTACTGTGGTGTTGCTCCCAGATGTCCCTAAAAGGCTTTAATCGAGATTTTTGATTCGCTTCGCTGTGTTCTAGTCGCGCTTTTTTGCATACTTCTAATTGGGGCGGGGGAGATTGAGGGGGACCCCCCAACTTGGCCTAACCATTATACCCAAACGTCGTCATCCTTGCCCCCAACTCGGGAAAATTTTGAAAAAAGTGCAGCTGTTTTGGCCTGTTTTGGGAAAATTTTCGACTTTTTGGCGATTTTTGGGGACTCCACAAAATTTTGGGAACTTTTGGACGCCCACCCCAAAATTTTGGGTTTACACCCTCCAATATATCATCTCGTCTAACTAAAAATTCTCATTCAAAAATATTTTAGAAACAGGTAAAGAATATGTATCAACGACAACAAAAATTCTACAATGGGCAGGATTGAACAGTTTAAAGTTCGAATCTAACCTCTGAAAGCCTCTATGTCTTCTATATTTTGCATTTGTGTATTCGTAACAGGATTGTCAGCTATAGATTTTTGACGTTGAAAATAAATAGCAGGACTCACAGTGTCCGAATAAGTTTAATCTAATCATTAGAAGAGATATTTTCGAACTGCAACGCAAATTTTCATTAAAAAAAGAAAAATTATACAGTCAGAAGATTTGTGCAAAAGTTAATTTGATAACTAAAGTATGATCGATCAAGGCTCTAAATGCTAAATTTCGGCATAAGTCTATTTTTGGAAAACTTTCCTGCCGGGGCCGTTCCTAAAGGCCGGTTCATACTTCTGCTCGGCGAGCAAATTTACCCCGAGCATGCTCGGCAAGCCCCTCGAGCACAGCTCGCCAAGCATGCTCGGAGTTGGTTCATTTCGGGAGCAAATTTTTCCCCTAAAATGCATACTTATTTCTTTCCATGTATGAACCATAAAATCAGTACCTTGGAGACATGGCCTTTTTCCTAAGGTCCTTATAATCAGGGGATCAAACTGAAACAGGAATTCTCTTTCACGAACAAGTTCAGTAGATTCAAATTTTTCATCATCTGATAATTTTTTTCGAATAGACATGACAAAAACTTTACAACAAAAAAATGAAGCCCCACAAATAAATCTAGCGATTAGGGATGTATCGCCTTTTGACCAGGTATGCTACCCGATGTTTCCTGACCCGAAGGATGAAAAAAGACTTGAACTTAGCCGTTATCCAGGATACCTCTGTGCCTTGAAGGTCACGGGCCAAAAAAGTTATTTAATCATTTTCACTGTTAGGAGAAAAAACAAATAGTACTCTGCATGAGATTGATTTCGCCATATTACATATATTTTTAAAATGAAATCAGGCTTTTTTTTCGTCAAAAATTTACAGGCCAAATGGCTCCTAGACCTAAATTTTTAGGAGCCAAACAGACATTTTTAGGAGCCATAAATAATCAATGCACACTTTTGATAAAAATTAATGCATTATATAATTCGTATAGTTTGATTGTATTTAATCCAAATTTATTTGTATCACAGATAGGGCAAATTTTTTGAATTTGCTTTTAAAACGGAACTCATCAAAAAAGTTTATTTTCAATCAAAACACGACACGTTTATTCATTACGTTTCTTAGCAAAATCACCAGTTTTATATCGCGTTTCTTTAGCCCTTATTTTGTAAGCACTTTCGAAATCAAAATTATTACAATTGCTGTGGCATTTCTGCAAACGCATCAAGACGTCCAAATGTTCAGCCTGATTTGATGATCGATGAAAAATCTAATTTTGCTATTTGATTTTTTGATCGAGTAAGACCTTACTGTTGTTTGCGACCAAGTTTTCGTCTTTAATCTGTTCACCAGAGAAACACCACGCTCAACGCCAGCGTTTGTTGCATTGAAACACATAATTATCTCGGAAAAAACAGTTAAAAATAGTAGTAAATCGTTTATTGTTAAAGAGATCTTAAAAATAGAAACGCATTCATGTAAAGTTGCTTGATATATAATATAATTATAGCAAACAACTAAAATTCAGTTAAACTTCAGCTGAATTTTTCGGAGCCAAATTGGCTCCTTGGAGTAAAATTTTTGGAGCCATTTTCGAACTTTTAGGAGCCCAGGCTCCTAAAATGACTAAAAAAAAGCCTGAATGAAATTTTTTCGGTTATTTTCCCACGAAGGTAAGGAATGATCGATGTATTGGCATCGGCTGAGAATCGACCTTTTAAATATTGGTCGGTAGTTTTTTGGGCGAGTTATAATCGTTAATATCCTGTTTTCTGCGGCAATTCTTACATTAATCAGCTTTGGATGTGATTACTTACTGGCCAAATGTAAATCTTAGGCAGGGTTTTTTTCATTTTTCCTCAACAGGCCATTTGGCTCCTAGGGTCAAAATTTTACAGGCCAATACGAATGTCAACAGGCCAATACGAATGTCAACAGGCCAAAACTAAAAAGTTTGTAAATAAATGGGGTAGTAAAAAATGTTCTTTTTCAACAAATTTAGTCAAAAGCACTCTTCAAAATCACAGTAGAAGCCCACATAGCGGATCAATCATTTTGAATGCATTTTCAATCATGCACAGAATAATAAGGCTCACATATTAGATCGGTCATTATTCAAATCAATCATCAAGTTTTTGCGCACAAGCCAGGTTGATCTGTAACTTGCGGAAAAAATTTGGTTGCACAGATTAATTTTTAGTTCCTCACTCTAAAATTGATAAATTTGCTTAATTTTATCCGAAATATGACTAAAAGTTACTTCCCGTGTATTTCATTCAGTGCCTGACTTTTAAAATTGAATTCCTGAGTTTTGGGTGAGAAATCAAAAGTCTGGCTAAAGTAACTTGTTCGATAAGATTTTGATTTAAAAGCCTCTAAAACGTCGGAAAATGCATTTTTTCAGCACATTCTTCTGCAACTGCTGATAATGATCATGATCTTTTGGCCATTTGATTAGTGGAAGAGGGGATCTTATATGCCTGGAACCAGTAATTTACCAATCACAATTATTTATCAAAAGCTATTGTTTTCAAATGATATACATAAAGCATATAAAAGCGCGATTTCGGACTTGAGGATCTTTGGCGCTTAGCAGCAGGAGAAAATTTTAGATTATGATATTCTATAGCGGTAGAAAACGAATATTTTTAATACCTTTTTGCTGCATGACGGGTTTATTTTTTTCAGTGAATTCAATGTGTTTTCAGTGAGGCAAACTAAAATTAAAAAATTAGGCAAACAATAATGAATCTGGATGGCTTTTCAGATAGCAAGAACCACTACCATTTTCCAAAACCGATGGAGATTTAATAATTTTCCAAATGCAAAAAGTTATGTTCAGCAAAGCCAAAAATTATAAAATGCCGCAAAACGATTTTGTAAAAATAATCAAAAAAATCTTGATTTCCGTCAAATACAAGGAAAAAACAATACAAGATCAAACATTCATAAATAACATGCTAGTTTTTCAAGGCTATAAGCATAAGCTAGGCCGACATTTTCTAACTGCTCAACAGAAATGCATAGATGATTTGAAATTTCTTTTCCATTTCAAAATGCATATAAATACATCTCCGCGCAGGAAAACCTAATCAAAAGGGTGGTTAGGCTCTAATTTTCACAAGCCAATTTGGCTTGTGCCGCTAAATTTTTAGGAGCCAATCAGAATTTTTGGGAGCCATGGCTCCCAATTGGCTTAAAAAACCCTGAAGGTCACGTTTGGTTATTTGTGATAAGAAAAACGTTGAATGTAATGACAATGTGATTTTTTCCTTCAATGCATTATGACATTATGGTTGACGAATAATTTTTAGTCTTCACCTCCTGAAAAAGTATGCTTAAAAATCGTCCAATTTCCATAATTAACGAAGAATTATTCAATAATATTATGTTAAAAGCAATGATATGGTGTCCAAAACTTTTTGAGATAAAATACTGTTTCAAATTGAGTGTTCTATATAATTTCTATTGTGTTCAAAAAGTTCTATAGTAAACCTTCGTGTGAACAATGACTGATGTTGGTCATTCCTCAATTTACAAGCATTTAACAAAATAAAAAAAATAAATCTTACATCTGAGAGAAAGTTTTCAAGGAGCTGTTTTGAGATTAAGCAAAAAATGAAATTCTAAACAAATATTTTTTCGGCAGACAAGAAGGGCATGCTATCTCTGGCTACCATTTCAGATTTTTTGACCCATTTCCAATAATCGTAGATCGGATTGATTTTCGTTTTTTGTCTTAAATAACAGAAAGATTTTGTTTATTTCTCATTCCCCTGTCTCGTTTCATTTCTCCTTTTTCAAAACAGCAATTAGTATTTAAAAGTAATAAGATGGGTCATTTTTTATTTTCAATGTTAATTTACAATCAATAATAGACAAGTAAACAAGTATGTAAAATGGCGAGTGTGTGCGCGTGCTACACTTTATGAACTGAACATATTTTTTTGACCCTTGACCAGGTTTGTTAGAGGTCTCTGACCCAACCCGTGACCCGACTCGGTATTCTCTGGCCCGATACATCCTTATCATTGGTCGTGCGCGCATTGTTCAATTTTTGATACATTAGCCCAGTCTGGGACGTGCCTATAGTTACATATAATGTGTGTTGCTCGCCGAGCATCCTCGGAGGAGTAGAAAAATTTTCTAATACCCCGAGCATGTTCAGCAAGCAAATTTTTTGTGCTCGGGGTTCTGCTCGCCGAGAAGCTTGCTCGGAGGTGTGCTCGCCGATCATATCCGAGCACAGCTCCAAGCATGCTCGACGAGCAACGAGCAGAAGTATAAACCGGGCTTTAGTATATAAGCAAGGAAACTCACTAAACGGCGCCTGTATCAAAATGCCTTGATTATCGGCCGTGCCGATAGGCCTAATTTGGTGGCTATCGACTATTATCCAAATATCGTCGTTATCGCCCGCTCCGAGCATCCGTAAACGTATTTTCGGCCCATAGACGGCCGTCACTTCGGCTATGCAACGGATGGATGGAAAACGTGGGTCGTAGGCTTCCAAAATCATTTCGTCGTCGAATTTATTGGGCGGTGGATCGGGCGCCTAGAAATATAAATAAGATTGAGAAATAAGACATTTTTTTCAAAACTAGCCAAATTTTACCTGCCAAAAACAGTCGGCGGGAGCAGCCACGGCGTTAGTTTGCGCCAGATACGCATCCCAATTGAAATCTTAATGATGAAAAGTATTGTAATAGCGCATTTTATCAAAAAGTTATGATTGTCAACTCTAGATTCCATCGATCTTAAATCAACGAAAATTTACATTTTTGTGACACCTTGTGTTTCAATTTTTTCAAAGAACAAAAGATGAGCTACAGCTTACACTTTTTCACCTACCTTCCGCGATTTTCTTCGTATTGCTCATTTCGTTGTTGAATTAGAGACGTCAAATGCGGTCAACAACATGTATAGATGAACAAAACATAAATGCATATACAATCGATTTCTATAAATGTAAGGGCAAACCGAGATATGTATAGAATATCAGAATATAAGACGTTCAAAATGGCATCCGTAATGACAATGGTAACGTTTTCAAAACTTTCGTAAAATATTTAAAAAATCACAAAAAAATGGGTTCGCACGCGGAAAAAAAATGCTGATTACTCACTCCGCCTTCCCCCGATTCTCTCCTCTTAAGAAAGAGGTTGAAACATTTTTCCCATTTCCGTCAAGTCATTTTTCTGCTAAAAAATACTGACGAATGATTTATTTTGGCGCTTTAAGCCTAGATTTGAGCCTTCCGATGTCTTTAGAGACGCTAATTCTCTAAAAACTATAACAAATGGAAATTTTCGAGCTTGAAGTCAAGTTCTGACAGACAAAGCGAAGTGATTGTAAGACCATCGAACCAGAAGCATAAAAGCAAAGTGATTGTAATACCATCGAACCAGAAGCATAAAAGCGAAGTGATTGTAAGACCACAGCAGAATTCGGAAACTAAAGTTTCTGCATTCGCAAGTGAACAGTTTCAGATACAGGCTTTATTTGCAATTTTTGACAGTTGGCATTTCAAAATTTGATGTATTTGTCAAAATTTCATAATTTGATGTGCCATTAGTTTTTGGCACAAAAAATTTTGAGTCTTTGAGCCAATTGGCGCAAACTTTTCGACCAATAAAAGACTAAATTTCCTTGATTTTCAGGCATTTTAGGGACTTACAACGTTAAATGTACTGGGAGCTCGAGTCACTGAATGAATATAGACTTGATCAACTTGTACTTTTGTTTGAACCGAGAGCGAGCGAATTCTCTACGAAAGTTGGGAAGTAATGGTCCTACCAAAAGTGCAGGTTGTCAATGACTGATAAATGACGAACTTCCTCTGTTACTGGAATTTACACTGGAAATTGAAATTCTCATTTTCGGTGTTGAATTCAAATACAAAAAAGTGATAATGCTTCGACCAAAAATTAACGCAACTTTCGACGTAATTTTCTCTAGGAGTAATCACAGAAATCCTCAATTCCATCTCAACATCATTGTTTGTTAGGAAGAAATTGGTAGCCGAAAATTAAAAGAAAACTTCATAAACAATTCTACAGAGATAATGAGTTCCTCGCAAGATTGCATTCCTTTTTGAATCTTAAACCATTTTCTCACACAGTTTTTCTTATTTCACTGACGAGATTAGATAAACAAGAGGGTTGACACGATTTGTACGTAGTGGGTACATGTAGCTTCCTATATTTTTTATCAAACTACTGGCCTGAAAGCTTACTAATGCGATGAACGTCTAACTACTGTAAAAATCTTAGAGGAAAATGATGATCCAAAGTCAAATTTCTTTTCCTGTGGATTTTCCGCTCAGAATTTTGTTCTAGGATTCTTGTACTGGCACCCGACAATTTAATTTTGTTTTTCAGTCATCAGCGATAAATTTTGGTATACTTCCATTTTACATCTTTACTTCGTGGACCACATTCTGGATTCTAGCCAAATATTCCCTATTCCAAGATTTATCCTCAAAAAAATCACACCTGTGAGAGGTGCGACCAGTTGAGGAGAGTAAACCTAAAATTTTAGGGAAGGGGTCACAAAATTTCCAAAATTTTGAGGCCCCATAGAAATCCCAGAAAAAGTCGAAAATTTTGATAATTTTCTCCAGAACAGCCAAAAAAGCTACTTTTTCGAAATTTTTCCGAGTTGAGGACGGGAATGCCAACATTTGTCTATAGAGTTAAGCTAAGTTGGGGGAGTCCCCCAATTCCCCGGCTCCAATTACAGGTATGCAAAAAAGCACGGGGAAAACACAGCACTGTTTTACCCCCAAATCGTGCTTTTTAGGGAAAAATATTCGGGAAGGGAATTTTGGGGATCGGATACAGAAAAAATGAAGTTTGGTGCATTTTAGAAGGTTATAATCTCAAAATTTTCTGGTGTTTCGCGCCGGTTATAACTTTAATCATTATTAAAAATGTAATATTACCTAGCTCAGGCGGGGCTTTTAGCATGTCTATCGTCATTTATCACTTCATGTATAATAATTTCCATTATTTTAAACGTATTATCTGTATCTCATGTTTTAATTGGCAATCTTCAATAGGTTATCATTATATTTAATGAAGATTCGCATTTCTTCCTCGACAGTTTTTGAGCAACGTCAAACTTTTTGAAGCGATTATTTCTATCCTAACGTTACACAAAAATCCCAAATTCCTCATGGAAGTAGTTTCCGGAAATTTCTACTCTTCTTACTCATATCTTTTCGGCCAAGTTCATGAGAGTTTACAAATAAATTATTGGTTTTAAAATTTTTCGGATAAAATTCTAGAAATTACGACTTTTTAACACAAAATTTGAATCTAATTCTTGGAATAACTGTTCGGAAAATTGATTTTCCAGTGTCGCAGAATTTCAATACCCTAAAAAATTTAGTGGCGCATCGCGCCGGGAAGACTGATATCTTTTTTGGGCTCTCACTTGTCATCATAGAGGAACCGTCGATTTCTCACGTAATTCAAAGCTATTATGCTCTTGGACAATTTGCTGGAAAATTTGTTCCACAAAGCTTGTAGATTAGACTTTAAACTCGAAAATTTCAATTTTTTCCTTAATTTTAATGAATTAACGGCTCTAAAAACACCAGAAGACTTGAAAAGGCTCAAACACACTTAAATGCATAAATAACTTGGCCAACCCTATACCCAACCCCCACCCAAACTTGGAAAAATTAGGAAAAAATGCCTTTCGTCCTAAAATCCTCGTTATTTGCTTGAAAATGTTCATAAACGCTTTATTTAAGTTTTTCTGAGCTTTTTAAAGCATTCTGATAATCATTTCTGGTCCATACCTGTACTTGGGGGGGTTGGGGGACCTCCCCCCCCAACTTGGCGAACCCAGTACCCAAAATCATTTACGGCCCCTCCCCCCCAACCCCCCCCCCCCCAGTTGGGAAAAAATTAAAAAAATTCGCCAAAAAGTGTATGTTTTTTGGCCTTTTTTCGGAAAAATTTCGACTTTTTCCTACCCCCCCCCCCCCCCCAACTGGTCGGAGGCACCGTTTTTTTCCTCAAATGGGGTGTTTTGAGGAAAAAAATTTCGAAATGAGGAAAAAAATTTTGGGTATGGTTCTCATTGAGGACAAAATTTTGGGGAATTCAAAACCGAAAAGATGCGTTTTGGCGGACTTAAAAGGGTCAAAATCTCAAAATTTTCCGGCGCTTCGCGCCGGTCATGGGTATAATCTTAACTATTTTCTATCAGGCGCGGCCGGCTCAACAGTTTCCATCAATCAAATTAGCTCATTTCATTTTCTAATCGTTAACAGTCCATTATGTCGCCCAAAATTGAGATTTTTCATCTATTCTCTCAATTTTTCCCAGTGTTTTTTTGTGCCAACATGGTTTTTGGCACAAAAAAATTTTGAATGGCACAAAAAATTTTGAGCGTTTGTGCCAATTGGCACAAATTTTTTGGCTGGTCAAACATTAAATTTCCTTGATTTTTAGACGTTTTAGGGGCTGAAAATGCAGAATATTTTCGGCGCTTCGCGCCGGAATCAATTAATATAATATTTCCTATTCGTACATTTGACCCGAACGCGAACGATTTCTCTTTGAACAGTGTTGTAGTATCGTTGCAGCAAACTTTATAGGCTGTCAAGACTGATGAGTAAAAAGAAATTCTGAATATTCTCTCTTCATTCTGTCAGATTCGGATTTAAAACTGAAATTGTTACTTTTTGTGTTTGATTGATTCAAATAGAAAAATCGATATCGTTGATAATGGCACAATGTTTCGATCGAAAATTAATACTATTTTCGACTTTATTTTCCCTATTCTTTACATGGTTGTTAAATATACATAACAATGATATTCGTTCGTAGTCGAAAATTGAATCAATTTGAACTTCCTGAACAATTCTAGAGCTATTTAAATTGTCTCAGCATTCCATTTCTTTTTGGGATTTCGTGAACTATTTTGTTGCACAGTTTTTTTTTCTCACTGACATGGTTAGATGAAAAATAGGTTGGGCACGATTTTTACAAAAAAATTAATGCGTTAAACGTTAACTTTTTATCAAACTTTCGGCCTAAAACTTTTCCGCAGTTTTCATTAATGTCTCTAGCAAAAAAAATTTTTTGTGCCATTGGCACAAATTTTTTTGGCCTCTTGTGCCAATTGGCACAAATGTCCGTGCACAAAAAAAAATCGCTGATTTTTCCTCTCGATGCTTGGAAGTTTTTAAACGTTTGCAACCTGGACTTTTGCGTTTATTGAAGATGGAAATTGAAGACATCATTTTAGACTGCGATTTTAGAACTTCTATTCATAAATATCTGTTGGAGAGATTTATTTTCTAGCGTTTTAGAATATAAAAACCCGTAAATTATAAAAGTAAATTATAGAAATATAAAAACCCGTAAAACAAATTACAGTTCATCAGTTTGATTTTAATTTATTTCTCAACGTTGTGAAGGTTCATTTTCCAGCGTTTTAGAAAGTGAAAATCCAAAAAAATTTTCGGCGCTCTGCGCCGGACCAAGAGCTAAATAAAATTAGATGATTCTAATCGGAACCACCAAAATGTCAATAGAGCGGATAAATTCCTGAGAACTCTATCGTTGACATGCTTCACCTGCTCCTGTAGAACACCAATATATTCTTCATGAGCTCATTTTTAACAAACATAACCATAATTTTCTCAATTTTTTCCTCATTTTTGCAGGTTTCTGACTCCGAATACATCAAAATGCTTGGGTATGCTCTTAAAATGCATAAAAAAGCATCCATAGCCACATTATAAGCGTTTTTAAAAATGAGGAAAATTTTTGGAAAATGAGGAAAAAAATTTTGGGTCTGGTTCTCATGTGGAAAAAATCTTCGAGGAAAAAAAACGGTGGTCGGAGGTCTTACAGGTATGTTCTGGTCATGTCATATATCTCAAAAATTAGATTTAAATTTTGTGTTCATGAATCATATAATCGTAATTTTTAGAAATTTAACATTCAACAAATTTTAAAACCATTAATTTGTTCGTAACCTTTCATAAATTTGGCCGAAAAGCTATGGAGTCAGAAGCGTAGAAATTTTCCAAAAATACTTCCATGAAGCTTTTGAATTGGATTTACATTAAGAAAAGAACAAACGCTTCAATAAGTTGAGAAAGTTGACGTGTTGATCTTTCTCAAAAAATCTATGAAGGAAAAAATGTGGATTTTCGTTAAATATGAAGCCTAATATGCAAAATTGTCTATTAAACATTAAATAATACGTTTAGGATGATGAAAACTATTAAAGATTAAATGGTAAGTGAAGGTAGACATGCTAAAAGCCGCGCCTGAGCTTGGTTATTAATGATTATTAAAGTTATAACCGGCGCGAAGCGTCGGCAAATTTTGAGATTTGGACGTTGGACCTCAATGCACCAAAATGCATCTTTTCAATATGAAAACCCCAAATTTCTCTTCCACGTTTGTGGAAAGACCTCAAAAATTTTTTCCACATTCCAGATTTTGTTTCCACATTATAGTGCAAATGTGGAAAAAACAGTGGTGCAAATGTGGAAAATAGTCTGGCAAAATCTGATGGCGGGCTAGGGAGAAGACAACAGTAAATCTCTCATTTGGACAGCCAACCAAAAAACGTGTGTACTTCGGGATATGTATTCAAAAACAACACTCTAGCAGAGGTAGGTCGATTATTGAATTATTAATGGGAAATAAGCTCTTAAATGTAAAAGGCTTCTTGGCACTAAGTTTTAGTGAATGATTTAAATATGCGAAAAAATTGTTTTCGTACGGCAGACTAAGTTAATGAGCCCCGGGCATCACGTACATATATCTGAGTTAGGTAATGAGAAGTATGCACGAATGGATTTAAAAAATGGAAAATGAATTATAAAAACATGTACATTCAGACTGAACGGTCAAAACGCTTGTTGCAATCGCATACCTGATTTTCTTGTACATTGTGTCATATTTTCATATTTTAATAATTTTTCCGAAACCATGATTATGCATGCGTCAAGCCATTCTTTCGCAATTGTCACGTGCCGCTCAATTCTCCAACGTCACGTGATTCCGATCATGCCGACATTTTGTTATTTTTCATGTTTCGTTTATTACTCGATCATGCTTTTGTTTATTTCATTTTCACACATGCATTTTGTGTTCGTTTTTTATATTTTTCATGCATTTCTATGTTTCGTTTTGTTGTATTTTTATTTCTTTACAAACGCGGGCTACAGTAGGCCCTTTAGCTAAAAACTTCCGCCAGTCGTGCTCCACGAGTACATGGCTATTTTTGGTGCATTCACACACCTCTTATCATCAAAAATTAGCGTTGTTTTTGTTACGCAAAAACGACTAGCTAAGAAGTTTAGCTAAAGACGTTCATATGCTTAGCATAGGCACTGCAGTCGGCCTCAGTGCTAAATGCATGTGAACGAAAAATGTCTATGTGCTCATAGGCATCTTCTGCATCGCGTCTAGCTGCAGAAGTTAGCTTGAGCGCCGAGAAACTCCGCCCAAGCTGCAGCTGTTTCTTTAGTTTTTCGCTCATTCTTGGGTTCACCAAGCTTTCGTCCGGTTGTAACTCCGCGTCCGCCGCCTTTCGTCAAATTTGCATATTTTATTATACACTTGTGCGTCCGCCGCCTTATTACCAATAAATTTGCATAAATTTACCCTTGTTCACTGCGTCCGCCGCTTACCGTCTACAGTACCCACTGCCCATCAGTGCCAGGTGTCCGACCGCCCCCGGTTCGTGAAGAAAACGTTGGAGAATCGCCTCCCGCTCGCCGCCGCTCGCTACTAGGACGTTTGTGGATCGCATCCCCGCCCCAGTGCCAGAAGACCGAAAGTATCCAGGGACTTGCCGCCCGTTTCGTCGAATCGCTTGAGAAACAGGACTAGGTGAGTCTTCTCAGGGGATTATTGTTATTTGTGGGGTATTTGTTGGGAAATCCTTCCTAAGTCGGTTTCCCAAGGTTTCCACAGATAAGTAGGGCCTCCACCTCTCAGGTTCGGGCTAAAAAGGGGCTGTCTGGTTCATAATCGGGTCCCACAAATTAGGTCATTTTACGGGTGACCCTGTCCCCACTCTCACTGAGTAGGACTCGGGGATTGTCGCACCTAGCCTGGCAGCGTTGTCCATTACCCTACAGCAAGACCCCAAGGACAACACAAGAGAACCAACTATAGACCTCTCTATAGCCACCATTTGCCAGGTTAGGCCCCAACGCCAACCAGGGAAGCCTGGGGAAAATGCCAGTATCCATCAGGAGTCACAGCCTATTACTCACTGTAATAGGATCAATCTGATATGGTTCACCATCAATGTGACGTCTAAAACACGGTATTACCTGATGAGATACCCAAACCTCCCCAGCTCTCCCAAATCCACATGTCATACACGTGACATGCCATAAAATGTGACATGGATGGCGCAATATGTGACACAATTTTTATGCGAAAAATTCAAGAGTAAAAGCGATTTCAAACTTTCATTTCAACAGTTCAAAAAACATTTGATCTAAAAAATGTATACAGAGAACTGTCCCACTTCATTCATTTTGGAATGATCGATGCAGCGTAGTTGCAGCGAACTTTTCTTCGAAGGCTCCTCGACTCTAACCAATAAATTTTATGATAGGGTCTTTACATGATAGGCTGCGTTTGTTGAAACTCCGCCCGTTGCATTGCTCATTTCAGAATCAATAGAGTAATAATAACCAATAGCATCAAACTTTGAAAATATGCATCAATTTTTCTTGCATACAAAATTTCATTTGATATCGATCATCTTCATCAGATCTTGTTATGTTCATAATTAATTTCAAATACTTATTCATTAAAAACATTTTTCATCATATGTTTATTTGATTGGCTGATCGACTCAGTGGCTGATTGGCTGAGAAACATTGAAAAATATAAAATTTTGCGGATAACGTCGATCACATTCTTAGCGTACTTCGTATATTTTCAAATGATGATTGTGTGTCGATTTATCGAATGTCTCTATTTCTCGAACGTCTCGACACCGAAAGTCCCGATTCCTCGAAAGTCCCAGTACTTCGAATAGTGCTCAAGATTTTATCTACAAAGTGTTGTTTTAGCTCGAAATTTTTTTTTTCAAAAAATCCCGTTTCCTCGAAAATAACAAATTTGCAGGTTTAAATTGCCTTGAGCCCAAACCTAAGCCTAAGCCTAAACCGAGTCTTCATGTCATCAGATATATTAATTTTGAAATTATAGTATTTACGATCAAATTTTCAGACGTTTCAAGAAAATCGATTTGTTTGTATGTGGCACTCCGATGAACTGGGGATGCACCAATGTTCGATGAATTATAAATTTTATCTTCTTTTCGAGGAATCGGAACTTTCGAGGAACCGGAAAAGCTAATTCATGATACACTAAAGCATGCTTCGAGGAATCGGGACTTTCGGAGAATCGGGACTTTCGAGGAAAGGGGACGTTCGAGGAATAAGGATACAACCGAAAATTCTTGTGTAAAAAGGGTCGCGGGGAAAAACGGATAGTGTAAAGGCCGATGTATAGTAATCCGTAATCCTGATCCTTAATCCTGAGTTCCTGACCCGATAAGGATCAGGAAAGGATAGGACCAGGTAAAGTCGTCCTTAACGTCCCTAAATTTAAGGATCGGGACGACTACATGACAAATATTTTACAGTAAGATTAGATATTGAGATGCGTAAGTTGTATAAATAAAGACGACGCCAGACAGTAGGTTTTATACATTTTATTGATCTTGTTCATTATTCTGATTATTTTTTTATTTTCGTTCACGTTGCACATGTTTACGTACATGCGTTTACATTATTTTGTTTCGATGTTTTTTGTTTATTTGTCATATTTTAATTCCCCCTTTATTAATTTTTTTAATTTTAAATTTTAAAATTTTTTAATTTTAAATTTTAAAATTTTTAATTTTAAATTTTAAAATTTTTAATTTTAAATTTTAAAATTTTTTAATTTAAAATTTTAAAATTTTTAGTTTCGAATTTTATATCTTTTTAAAATTTGTATATTTGAAATTTTAAATTTTTTAGTTTTGAATTTTTAAACTTTAAATTATTAAATTTTTAGATTTTTAATTTTTAAATTTTTAAATTTTAAATTTGTTAATTTTAAATTTTTTAATTTTAAACTTTTTAATTTTAAACTTTTTAATTTTAAATTTTTTAATTTTAAATTTTTTAATTTTAAATTTTTTAATTTTAAATTTTTTAATCTTAAATTTTTTAATCTTGAATTTTTGAATTTTTAAATTTTTTAATTCTAAATTTTTTAATTTTAAATTTTTCAATTTTGAATTTTTCAATTTTAAATTTTCTAATTTAAAAGGTTTTCAATTTAAAATGTTAAAATTTTCTAATTTCAAACTTTAATTTTTCCAATTTTAAATTTCAAATATTTCAATTTTAAATTTTTTTAAATTAATAGAGTTTGACATTAAAATTACTTAATTTTTTAGAAAGTTAATTTTTTAATAAATAAAAACCCTAGAATCAATCTACAAAAGCCCAAATCTGCCGCTTTGTTGTAAACAAACATGGCTACAGTATTACAACGCGCTGTAGTTGGAAAGTATTGCACTTGGGTAAAGTGCGCATATTTCACCAAAAAACATAAAAAATCTATTTCTTAGCTGACTACTCTATCTTATCTGGTAGCAAATTCTTAGTTTTTGCTAATTTCACTTCATTTTACATTCCAATGGCCGGAAGATGTAACTAGGACTATGCGCAGGCTGAAGCCGTTACGCACTTGATGAGTATTTACCGTAGCGTGTAGCTTTCCCGATCCTTTACGGAAGGCTTGTACTTAGTTCCCGACGTCAGGAAAGCCGATCCTTTCCCGATCAGGAAGACATCGGGAACACCTTTCCTTATCAGGTCGGGAATGCTATCCCGATCCTGATTTCAGGATTACGGATTGCGTCAGGATCGAAAATTTAGGGAACGAGCTTTCCTGACTCAGGAAAGGTCATTTTTTAAGGATCAGGATGACTATACATCGGCCTTAACATTACTCCATTTGCTGCGCATGAAGGAAACCTTCAATGTACTAAATTTAATCAAATTTATTTGCATACTGTTCTGCCCTTATCAATCCTACTGTATTTTAAACTCAACTGTTTCTCATCATACAATAAATATACTGAATCTGTTTGCATATACACTTTCGATGAACTGAGATATGTGATGCACCAATGTTCGATGAATCTTAAATTTTATTTTCTTTTCGAGGAATCGGAAAAGCAAATTCATGATGTTCTAGGATTCTTGAATCGGAAAAGCAAATTCATGATGTTCTAGGATTCATGATCTAAAGCATGTTTCGAGGAATCGGAAATTTTATTCACTTTCCGAGGAATCGAGACTTTCGAGGAAAGGGGACGTTCGAAGAATGGGGATACAACCGAAGTGATTTATGCCGGGACCCCATGAAAGTCAGTTCAACACGGAAAAACTAGTAGAGCTAATTACTGTAATGAATGGAGAAATTTTCTCGTTCATGAGCGACAGGAAGAACGCTAAAAATTTCCTCTCGTAATCTCGTCAAAATCTGTCGAGTAACACTCGAGTGTCAAACGCAGTTCTATCCAAATCAAGAATGAATTAGCAACTTCTCATCGTTTTGGAGAAATTTAACCTTTTTCTACAATAAAATTATCCGCTAGGGAGAAATTGTGTATCAGATTGAATCCACTTTTTTATTCCATCTGCATCTGCCGTTTCAATGTGAATGGACTATAGTATGACAATTTTCTGTGTTTTTTACTCGCACAATTTTGTCGTATTTTCTGAAACTTATCTCCCGATGATACGAGAGAATTCCCAATTTTATAGGAGTGTTGTAGTTTTATCGACTTTTATGGAATAATGGAATCGAACGATGGTTCTACGTTTGTCTGGAGTTGATATGATATAATAATAAGATCCTATTTTTAGTTCAAACTAACTTTGCGGAGTTTCGTCAGTTGCGGATGCAATAACAGATACACAAAAAAATAAGATCGAGAACGAAGATGTATCGTTTACAGACTCTTTGTACTATACTTACTGTATTATTCTTTATTTCCGATAGTAAATTAATTCTAATCTGAAGTGAACAAACTATAACCACGTGATTTTATATTTATTCCAGATTTGATAAGACAAATTTTCGCGTGCAGCTCTGGTGGTGGCAATTTGTACAAAGATGCAGGGTAAGGAGGAACTTGATTGTTTAATTTTCTTTTACTAGTAATATTCATGAACAAAATGCTGAATTTTCATAAATTCTGCTATTCCGCAATATGCTACTGATCAAGTGTTTGTATGTGAACCTGGACTCGTGTAGTTTATTGCTTCCTTGAAATTCCTTTTTCAGTGTGCAAAATTTCATTTTTGTTTCTAAATGCTCAAAATTTTAAAATGTAAATTTCACATTCTGGAATTTAGCAAGATTACTATGCTCATTCAGTCTAAATTAGAATATTCTTTTTCCAGATTGAGTCAAGATGCCATGATGGATCTATTGATCCAGAAACTTATTCAATCAAAAATCGAAAGCAGAATGAGCAATCCTCAGGGTGTCAGAAGAAAGAAGAAAAAAGGTAAGTGGAGTTAATTTTACCCTCAATGTACCAAACGGACATCAAACTTCTATGCAATGGCAAATATTTCTCTGAAAGTGGAAAACAGGAATTAAAATTATGGCTATAATGCCTACAGTTTTCAGAATACCGTCGATCCTGCGACAAATTCCTGGAATTAATTTTTGATAAGCTTTTTCCCTTCAACATTTTTTCACAATTAAGGGCAATAACGAATCAATTGAGCAATCGCGAATTTTTAAGCAAAATTCAGATCCATTTGCTTATACAGGGTGAGCCAAAAAAAGGGCAACCGATACTAACTTTCATAGCTCCCAAATGGTGAAGATTTTTTAATGCGGTTTCTTGCTGTCGATAGGTAAAACATCTGGCATAAAAACTGCGAAGTTTCGGCCAGATTGCTCGAATATTGACTGAAAAGAATTGAAAATACTAAAAGTCGATTTTTTTGCAAATAAATTCTGAAAAATTAACCAAAATTAGCAAGAATCAACATGTCTTACAACAGAAAAGTACAATACATCCAATCATGAGAACCATATAACAGTTGGAAACTAAAAGAAAGCCGTTCTAGTGTGTCCGGCCTTCTGTTTCACCAATAATTTTAATCGTTTTTCGATCTGGTTAATGACAGAATTGATTTTGCTTTTTTCAATTTCAAAACAAAAGCTCTTGATTTTGGCGGAATTTTGTCCCGCATTGAAACAAGAAATCAGTGACTTTAAATTACGTGTAACTTACAAATCCGGGTGAATTTTAGAGTATTATTGTGTGTAAAAAGCTTTGCAAAACTTTTCTCACAATAGGACGACTTTTACTTTGATTTCACAACTTTTACTTTTTGAAAAATGACCACTTTTACTAAATTTCTGTTTGTACAATTACCATAAAGGTTAGGGAAATAAAATTTAGCTTTTTTGGCAAAGATAAGCAGTGCATTCTAATGCAGCAATCCGCATTAAGAAAGCTTTATTCGTTCAAAAGTTATGGAAGTCAGCACCGGTCGCCATTTTTGGCTCACCCTGTATTTAAAATTTTAACTTCCTCAAGTTTTGGCCTGATCACTTCTGACCTCATAACCGATTCCGATATTGATCAATTATTGCGCATGTTCCTCAATACTGAGCTGATCTGTTTTTAGAGAAGTTCACCTCAATAGTCAGCTTTATTTCAGCATACGAAAGGGATTTGTCCTCATGCTTAACATACGTGTTGGGTATCAATCGATAGACCTCATTGAGCCAAATTCAAATCCACGATTTCAAAAGTCATAACCTCATTTCTATCACATTAAAATTCATGTCAAATTTTTATTGTTCTTACAATGGTTTTTACACTCTCCAGGTTCTTCTACTGACAACATGATGAAAATGATGACCATGATGATGCTCATGCAAGGCGGCTCTATGGACATGGGCGCCCTTAAAGGTCTATTGGGTGGTTCCAAATCATTGCCGGCGGCAGCGGCGGGTGTGCCGTCTCCCGCCGTCGCCGCCAAGCCGGCCCCGGCCGCCGTAGAGCCTCGTTCCGCAGCAGGGCCCGAGGATTCGATATTTGACGGGCCGGCGCCTGGACAGGGCGACGATTTGGACGTCGCCGCGACCGGGCCGCCGCAAGGCGAAACGACTCGCTACAAACCGCACCCGACTTTTACGGACAAATATGGCAAAAAGTTGCCAAAGCCAGCGTGGCACCCTTGAGAAAAGGCCTGTCTGTCGGTCAATCAAAATGATCACTTGATGTTTGATTCCATGTCAATAATAACATATGCATACGAGATGTACTTTTTACACAAAATTTACATAATTATCGTGGTAATTTTGCCTGAACCAGGTTGGAGGAACTGTTGGCCCTATGTACGTATGCATGTGATGAAGCTCATGACCAATGAAAATCGCCACACGTGGTCACGTGACGGGTTCCCATTCACTGCCACGTGATCTTTGATATGCCAATAAAAACGATAACATACACGAGATGTACTTTTTGCATAAAGTTTGCGTAATTATTATGGTAATTTTGACTCAATCGAGTTGGACGAACTTCTGCCCCTATCTAGATAAAGCATGTCATGCAGCTCATGCTCAATCAAAATCGCTATATACATAGCCACATTAGCATATGCCTCGGTATCTCAATTATTGTCACGTCATAACCTTCACAAGTGATCTATGCATCAGTTTTCTAATCACTTTCATGTTATCTTGGATATCATGTCAATAAAATAGCAAAGTTGTGTGTTGCTTGCGTGAGTACGCTAAAGGATCATAATTACTGCTTGGCTAAGCCCAAAAATAGAACTTCGTACTTCATCCAATAGAACTCATGATCAATCGAAATGGCGACGTGACATTGAGTGAATTTTCAGTTCCAGATCACGTGATTTTCGCTATTTTTGATGCGGCCTGTGAATTCATCTGATGGATCAAAAAACCGTAGAAAAAATTTAAAATTTGCATGTGATAGTTTTGGCATGAATCGGATTCGACGATGAACTACAGATTTTATAAGCATGCAATGTTGTTCATATGGTCATGTGACCTTTTGGGTGCGGTACCGTGATCATTAGCTGGTCTATTTTTGTCAAGTAACCTAAGCTATTTCGTCATAATAAACTGATTGTACCCTTGGCAAGAAAGTAATGTCGAAAATTTGACTATATTTTCAAAGTTTTTTTAGATTTGCATGAAGCATGATTCATCATCAAAATATGCCCCCATTATAATCAATCGTACTTTGCCATTTTGCAGGTAGCTTTGCAATGCCTACATAATAAAAGGCTTGGGGGTTTGAATCAAAAAAGTTTTATATGAAGGTTTCAAGCTGGTCATCATTTTCAAATTCCATATCAACAATGCTATTCTGCAATGACTAGAACAAATAGTAATCTGATGGTGAAATATGGTGGGTAACAACTCCCAATTTAATTTCTGGATTTTTGCCTGACAATGGCACTGGTATGAGGACAGGCATTTTCATGGACCAGAAGTACTTCTTTGCAGTTTACCAATGCAGGCTGCTTTTGGATCAAGGCATTTTGTACATGTACTTTAGCAGTTACGATCTCACCAAGTGGAAACAAATCAAAGTGGAAGATTCCCAAAGGTTGACCACTACACTTATAGCATAACCTTGTGTGGGTGTAGATTGGGCCTTGGCACTTGTGCTGGTTTAGAGTTTTTACTGACGCATTGTCGCCTCCTGATGATGTTAACATACACAACCCACTTTTCGTCTCTGGTGAAGATTTCATCAAGAAAAGGCTCGATTTTGTATGGTGAAAGTAACGACATGGAAATGATAACATGCTGTTGCATAGCATGATCACTCAACCCGTGAGGCACTCATGTTTGGGGCTTGCAAACCTTACTCATCTGCTTCATTCGATTTTCAATGGTAGTGTGTGTAACAGCAAGGACTGCTGCTATTTCCCTAGTGGTTGCTTTTGCATCGAGGTAGAGCTGTTCTTGAATGTCTACTTCTGATACTTCACCTGGCCATCCACTTTGAGGTTCATGTTTGATACTGTGTGTGCCAGTCCTGCAGTTTGCAAACCATTATTTGATTGCACGTTCGGACACAGCAGATTCGCCATATACTTTCCATATATTTCTCGTTGCCTCAGTTGCAGTTCTGCCCAAATTATACTCACACAAAATGCAATAATGTATATGGTCAGGGAGGTACTGTTTTAGGTATGAATAAAAGAGACAGTATGAGCCGACTGGAAAGCCGATCCCATTTTTTAAAACAATAATGTTTGCTCTTCCAAATAAACAATCAGTTTATTTGGCTGGATTTTAAGAAAAAAGTTGATTGATAACATGACCAAAAATCGACACTACTTCCTTGCCAACCCATACAAAATGTTCAACTTGTAAATTTCATATTAAAACGATAATTTTTAGCTATACCATGAACAACTGCTGCATGTGATTAAACTTATGAAAAATAATAGTAGCATGAGACGACGATCAGTATCTGAAGATTATTTGAGGATTGCAAAACCAAGATAGTATAGTCGACTGATTCTAGGTTATACGCAAATCTTAAGAGTATTGCTCGAATCTGTAGATTTATATACCGTTTCTTCCTCAGATCAAACAATTTTTTGTATACAGTAACTTTTTATTCTTACACGCAATTTAAAATTAAATTTTGTCGGAAACCTTTCGGAATTTCAAAGTGCCCAATAAGGTTTATGTTCACAAGCTTTTCATTCCATCAATATTTTTTCGGGGAAGAAAAAACCGAGGATTCAGTTGTGCTACACTTTGGTGGTCTTTCGCCAAAATGCAAATGACTAATGTTTTTCAAAAATATTTTTCTATTTTATGTTTTTTGACATTTTTCCCTTGTAGAATTTCTACCAATGATTAAAAACTATCGATAATAATCTGTTAGTTTTTCTTCTAGAGTTCCGTAGAATTTCCAGGTGAAAGATTTATATCATCATCATTTATTCATTTGGCCATATTTCTTCTAATTTCTCGTGTTGTGTGGTTTTATTATAAATTTTCGTTTCCCTTTCGCAGTAAAATTATAAATGAATTTGATGATCAAGAATGTAAGATTCCACATCGAAAATCAGCTCGAGTCAAGTTAGGAAACATTCTACAGTAGGACAGTTAAAAAGTTCAAGTTGAATTTTTTAAAATTTATCTGATTTTCTAGGCTAGGACGAGTCAGGGAATGGTTTCTTTGATATATTTTTGATTGATTTGATGTAATTTTGAAAAACTGTTTTCAATTTCTTGCAGAGCCGACTATTTTTGATTCTATTCCTCATTTCGGGATTTCGATGCCAAATTCAAGCCAGCGGCGATGGTGAACTGGAAAATTCCGATAAAGTCGTTGACCTGAATGCCCAGCTTTTGACCGAAAAAGAACAAGTGCCCTCAACAACTAAGACGATTCCATTAGCGGTCAATGGGGCCAGGAACGGCTTGGCCGGTTTCGGAAGACAATTAGCATTGCTGAGCAACTATTGGCAACTTCATTGGAGGGCTTGCGCCATAAAAATAACGAAGTTGCTCCAGGTAAGAGAAGAAAATAAAAACGAAACATAAATAAAACAGACGAAGGTAAAAAACAAAACAATGAGAAAAGAATAGAAAGTAAAACAAAACGTAAGCGATAAAGAGTGCAAAAAATCGAGAAAGAAAACGAGATAAGACAAAGCTATGTAATGCCGAAAATTAAAAAAAAAGAAAGAATAGCTAGCGAAAGCAAAACTGAAACAAAACAGAAAAAACGAAGCTAGGCGAACATAACAAAATGAAAAGGGCGAAACGGATAAGACAAAAAATATGACACCATCGAAACAAACGAAAATAAAAAAATTGGACACATAACGAATGCAAAATGAAAAAAGGTAAAAGTAAAAAAAGAATAGAAAAGAAAGCAGAGAAAAAATGCGAGAATGAACAAAACAGGTCGAGACAAATCAAGACTGAGCAAAGCAAAGTAAGGCATAAAAATAGGAAGAATATAAGCAAAAAATTAAAGAGAAAAAGACAAAAAATTAAACAATACACAATCGAAATACACGGAGATAAAACGCGAAATACAAACAGAAAAAAATAGATAAGAAAAACAAAACGAAAACTAAATAAAAGACAAAGAAAAAACAGCCTGAATCAGAAAAAAGAAAAAAAAGCATGACGAAAGATAAAAATAAACAAAACGAGTGAAAGAAAACAAGACGAGGCAAAATAAACAGAGATAATAAAAAAAGATAAAGAAACAAAATAAACTAGAAAAAAGCCGAACAAAAAAGTAAAACAAAACTGAATTAAAATATGCAAAAAAGCCATGTGAACATGGCAAAGAAAAAACGACAACACAAACATAGCGAAACACAATAAATAGGCAATCAAAACAGATTAAAACAAAACGAAGCAAAGCAAAACAAAACAACACAACACAAAACAAAACAAAACAAAACAAAACAAAACAAAACAAAACAAAACAAAACAAAACAAAACAAAACAAAACAAAACAAAACAAAACAAAAAAAACTAAACTAAACTAAACTAAACTAAACTAACAGAAGAAAATCAAACGGATAACAAAAACTAAACGAAAACAAAATAAAAAAATAAAAAGCAAAGCAAATCAGGAAAAGTAGAAAAGAAAGCAGTAGAAAATATGACAATAAGCAAAACGGGTCAGAAGAAATACTAGGACAGACAAAACGAAACAAAACAAAATAAAGCAGAGAAAAAAAGCAAGATGGTACAAGACAAACAAAAAACAGAAAAAATGTAACAAGAGAGGACAGCAACAAATAAGGCGAAACAAAACAGTAGTAGTATAATAGAAATAACAGGACAAAATTAAATCGAGAAAAAACAACAATACAGACGAAATTCGAACAAAAGGGAACGAGAAGTCAAGTCAAAAAACATAAATAACAGAAAAAGAGCACCACAAAAGAAAACACGAGAGAATGAAACAGATAACAAACACAGAACCTAAACAAAAACAAAACTGAAACAAAAATTAGGCGCAGCAAAGAGAAGAATAGAAAAGAAAACGAAACATTAACAATGCAAAATGAGTGAAAAAGAAGAAATAAGAAAATGAAGCAAGAAGGAAACAAAACAAGCCAATAGAAAAGAAAAAAGAAAGAAAATGGAAAAAACCTTCACATGAACGAAAGAAGGTGAGCATAACAAAGAAAAACAATGGCCAAAATGATGCGAAACAAGTGAAAGTGAAACAAAACAGGAGAAAGGCGAAAAAACGAAAACAAAAAAAGAAAAAGGAAACCTAAGAAAACGAAACACCGAAATCCAAAAATTCCATCATTTTTCTAGGATACGTTAAAATCTTCCGAAATCGCCAAATTAGCCATCAAATTGCCGGCTGAAGTTTTAAGCATCAACGCGACGTCAATGAAATTGGAGAAAATTACCTGGATCGACACTTTCCCCAAATTGGCCTTAGTTTTTGATCCGATTTTCGGTATACGATTCAATTTGACGGCCAAAGGTTTACTATTCGTCGGCACGGCAAATTTGTCCGAAGTTTTCGGCGGACCTTTTTACCATGGTGAATCATTTTTTTCTTTCTTTCCTTTCCTTTCCTTTCCTTTCCTTTCCTTTCCTTTCCTTTCCTTTCCTTTCCTTTCCTTTCCTTTCCTTTCCTTTCCTTTCCTTTCCTTTCGTACAAGAGATGGAAAATAATCAAAAAATTTGGTAGTAATACCAAACTAAAAATGTACGCAAATTATTAGGAAAATCCAGAATAAAGAGCAAAGATCAGGAAAGGTACAACAGAGAAAAAACAAAAAGCAAAGAAAAAGGAAACTTACAAAGAATATGAACAAAAAAACAAACTTTTACGGAAAAACATGACATTTTTTTCATTCCAGGGATCGGGTCATGGTTCGACAATTTCACCGTCGAACTTTCAAATGTCACTTTCAAATTCGAATTGGCCGAAAACGACGACACCGCCGCTGGCGGCAACAACAACAACGTCATTCAACCGGTGAAAAAAATCACAGGCAACGGCGATCAAGATCGACCGGTTCACGTCGAATCATTGAAATTCGCAGTGGCCAACAAACCGAACGGTTACGAAGAAAATTTGGACGGATTGACGAAAATGGCCAAAACGAAATTCGAAAATTATTTGAATTCGGTTTTGGAGGAGAAATGGCGAGCATAAAAAGGAGAAAGGTAAGAATTATGAGAGCAAAAAAGATTCAGCTATTCAAAAAACGAATAGGACATTGCGTTACAGTAACTGCATTCTACTGACAGATTTGGCACGGATGTAAAAAATTTCAGTTTAAGGGCTTGATGATTCACAGTGTATTTTTCGTGCAATTTTGACATCAGCAAGTAATAGGTATGGTAAAAACACGAAATCAGTTCTCATTTTGAGTTGAATTTCAGCAGGCATTCATCCTTTTTTCAAAAAAATTACAGTAAGATGTATAAAGTTTGATTTTTTGCAAAATAACTTGGTGATCAAATTGTGAAAATTGTTGAATCAAAATTTTGGTTTTGCCAGTGGACGCCCAATTTTCTTCTTACTTCAGTATAGTTTCCCCTACAGCGAGAATTTCGTATAATGTCGAACCACTTGCTTATTCTGCAACTGTCAACCTGCATCCAGCAAGTTCAACAAATAGCAAATTACAATTTCATATCACTGAATTCGAACTTTTCATTAATTCCAGGGATGATATAGCAGCCAAGACTATGAAAATTTTTTTGCCGTATTTTACTGTTATTGTTCGCTGTTTTTGTATTCCTTTTTTTTTAAAAATAAATTTTTTTCCCGTACCAAATATTCAAAAATCGAATAAAAGAATTCGACAATGTTGTTGTCGTAAGGTTGGTTTCATCCATATTCAGTGGAACTCAAAATAACGAGATTCAATACGGTGATTATACAGCGAAATCTTAATACAGCGATTCTCAAAACAGCAGTTCTGATTACAGCGAAGTCTGTGAACGAATTCTCAAAATAGCGAATTTTCAAAAAAGTCATCTTTACAATGGAAAATTGGAGATTGGGCGGGGTAGACGTTTTGACGCACGGCTTATTTGGTCCTCCATTTCGATCTGCAGGGTCGGTGCCAGATCCGCTACCTAGTGCACATCTGCTACCATAGTCAGATCCGCTACCTAGTGCACATTCGTTACTTTCTGCCCAGGTATATAAGTAACACGTTACGTTTACTTTTTGCGTTGAATGACCTAGGCAGGATTTCATAATGGAAGAATGTACAGTATACATTAACAAATTACTAGGATCATTTAATTTTTTTTTACAGGGTTGCCACCGAAATGCCAAAACGAAATTCCTGGTTATTTCCTGGTTTTCCCGGTTAGTTTTATGAAAATTCCCGGTTAGAAATACGACAAAAATGACTATAAATGTTAACTAATTAAACAAATTTATTGACGCTAAAGCAAGCAACACGACTACTAGTGAAATAGTAATAAAATCATAACATTTGACGCTTCAAAGATTCAATACGATTCTCCAGAACACTTGAGTCGGCCGTCATCTGCTTCTTTAAAATCGACTTTTGTTGTTCCAACTCTTTAATTTCAACAGCCAATTTCCGTTTCCGACTTGCTTCTGCTTCTTGCATGCTGTGCTCTTTCTTTTTCCGCTCTAATTCGTCTTTGTATCGCGACGATGCCGATTTTACGTATTTGAGTATTTCCTCAAGAATTTAAATTTTCTGAACAGTAGGAACCGGAACATTCAAATCTGACATTTAGCATGACACTCTATACTGAAATTAAGCCTACATCTAAATTTCTACCTATCTTTGAATACTTTAGTAATTTCGATATTTGAATAGCCACCATTGCACTTCACACTATCGTAAACGACCCGTTGGTTGACTAACGACGATTCATGAAGGTTTTCGACCAACAAGTCGGCGTTTACACTGAATCCGCTTTCTACGATTGCATTTCCATGCGACAACGTTAAAACCATTTTTATCACTTTATTCAACGGCGATTCGGTGTCACACTTTGACCAAAACTCGTCTAAACGACCACTGTTGTCATCGAAATCGGCCAACACAAACCACTGGGACTTGATCACACGCTCAAAATCGTTCAAAGCCCGATCACATTCAGAAGAAGTAAGCCAATTTTTCTCCAACAGAATCTTAATAAGTGTCAGTAAGCAAAAACTACTAGGTTTCAGACAAATATCTATTATGACATACTTCCAACAACACTTTCAAACGACAAGTTGCAGTTCCAGGACATTTTTTAATCAAATTTGGCAAACAAAAAGAAATTGCTTTGGTCAACCGGTGCTTCAAAGGTGAACGCTCCAAGAGTTTATCGATGCACTTGTTGACAAAATTGAAACAATCATTATAAAATACTGTTTTCTGTAATTCAGATGCGTTTTTGGGGAGAGATTTTTTTGCTCCGAAGCCTATAAAATAAAATCATCTCAATAGGTAGTTTATTTGTTCACAATTACAAAAAATTATTACCAATGTCAATTTTAGCTTTATCCTTAAAATTTCCCTGATCGACCAATGCGGCTATCAGTTGTGTAGAACTGTGACAGGTGTCTAATACTGACGATTTTACAATTCGGCCGGCCAAACTTTTTACCACCGTTGATAACTCTTCGTACAAATAGGGCGCCAATGGTTGGTCAGATTGAAATTTTTTTTAAAATGGCTCCAATTGCATAGCCACAGCCTGGTAGAATTTAAAGAGGATATAAATTTACTATATTATGATTAGCAAGCGATGTATCTTAGTTTAGGCTAAAGGTAACACCGTAAGATTAATTTATTTCAAAAAGAGCGAACATATAACTTAACGCGTAGAGTTGCAAAATTAATTTATGTTTTAAAATGCGACGAAAATAAACCTTAAAAAATTCCAACCGAGCTTCTAAAAACGTGCAGCGCAACTCGGCCTCTAACTGTTCGAATGATCCAACGTCGGGTTTTTTGACTACACATTGTACATATCGTTTCAAACTAGGAAGTATCAAAAGCGCCCGCTCAGTAACTGAAACGTTTTCGATCCAACGATGAGTACAAAATTTTTTTGCAAATGTGTTACACCCTTGAAATAAAATTTTTGTGTCGAATAAAAAAAAGTAAAATGAAGTCCTCTATTTTGCGAAATAAACCTGTGATTTTTGTAAAATCGGCACGTCGAGCTGGGGAATCTTTAAACAAATAATATATTGATTGTAAAAACTTTGACAAATCCCATGTTGTTGCTTTGGCGCCAGTTCGAAAAGCGTTGTGAACGACGTGCAGACTACATGTGCCGAACTCCATCAACTTTTTATCGGACGATTCGTCAGCCATGTAATTCTAAAAGCGAATTACACATATAGATTACAATGTAAAGTTAATAAATGTAATGAAAATATTACTTCAAACAATGATGAGAATTTTATATTCACATTGGGGCCATCCATTGAAATCTGTAGAATTTTTTTCTTGTCCGAAGTGCCCAATGCTTCGACAAAACTCTTCAACAGGTCGTCGGCGGTAGTATGGCCGAGGAACATTGAAGTGAGGTATCTAAATCGTGAATAAACGATCAACCAACACAAATATATACACAATGTCTAACAGTAGAATATAACCTAACCTAGTGCAAACCAAAGTATTAGGACCAATGTATCGTACCAGAACATCCATCTGACATCATTGGGCAACCTTGTTTAAAGCTTCGTCAAAACAAACCGTAAAAAATTCGACATTTTTCAAATGCGTATTGATCTGTTGTACAAAATACGGGGTCAGACCGAACGATACCATATAAGTTAGTTTCGTTCTGCTCATTGAGAACTGTTTGGCGATGTCACTGTCCGGAAACATATCTTTGAACAGGTCGCCCATTCCAACAACACTATTATGGCTGAAACGACAGGATACCGACTTCAATGCCCACTTGATCTCGGCCGTTAAAACTTGATCTTTGATGATGAATGGGTTGGGCTTTGTCTGACTAGAGGTAGGCTTTTCCACCGCAGCTTAAGTTGAAGAAAGACTCAACTCAAATAACTATAATGATAACCAATCATCGTCACCCATTTAAAATGTATCTTAATTAGTTAGAAAAATTTGTTCCTTACGTATCATGGGCATCACGTCATTTGACGACGAGGCTTGATTATTGAGCACTATCACATCGGCTTGTGGTGTTGTTAAATGATGCTTAATCGATGGGGTTTGTTTTGAAGCTGCATATCAAAAAAATTCACGAATTATAAAATCAATGAATTTCATTCAACATTTTTATACCAGTCGCAAGTTTTATGTGTTTTTGGCTTTTTAAATGGCTTGTTAAAGCTTGTTTCCCCATCGACGAAATGTCAATAATTTTATTGCAAATGGCGCAACACGCCGAGTTCCGATCGCGCCCCGCACGAACCCACAATGCTAAATCTGGATTTATATCTGGATTCAACCAATCATTTTGGAAAGTTGACTTCCCAACCATCGTTGAATGAAAGTCACTGGAAAATTTTTATAAAGTAGCACATGATGGCAGCTGATGAAAACGACTTTGCATTTAGAAAATAATAAAGTGAGATATCAACAATCAAAAAGCAAAAGTCAAGAATATAAAATTTATTAGCAAAAACAAATTTATAGTAAAAATAGCAATTGCAAACAATGATGAAAACATTTTTACTTTTCAAAATTCCCGGTTATTTCCCGGATTTCCCGGTTTTCCCGGTTCTAAAAAAAATTCCCGGTTTTCCCGGTTCGGTGGCAACCCTGTTTTTACCAATTACATGGTGCATGTTTCATGAAAATTTAAAATTTCATTCGTGAAAAATTGGGAAATATGCGGTTGCAACCGATGCGACTCAAAATTTTCAATTTACCCCGTATTTTCAGAAGTAAATGCAAGAAATTGTGTTCTGCCAAATGCGTGCCACGAACCCCGGTGAGATGCAGGGGTTTGTTGTTCTAAACGCAGGGTTATCCCAATAATTTTCGATAGAAATCGGATAATTGCCATGGATCCAAGTTTGCTGAAAATATTCAGTCCTTGGTCTACTCGGGAGGTAAATTCAACAATTTTTTTTTTAAATGTTGAACTCAAAATGATAAAATACTTGAAAATAATTTAAAAGTGTTTGAAAAAAATTAAAAAACAAAACGAAAACGATATTTCCATCACCCGAATTGGTACAGGTGAAGAATGAAAATCGTCGGGTCTAGGCTGATTATTCTGTCACTCGAGGTGCTTTGTTATATAAATAAGAATTTTTCACGCATTAGAATTTGGTTGCGTGGACATTTTTATGATTTTATTACGTATCTTTACTCATTAGCGACTTATCTTAAGTAGACTCTCTTTAGTATTACGTTTTTTAACAATTATTGCGGTTCCATAAAAGTGGCAAACAAAATATTTTTTACCACGCAGAACGCCTACCGTATTCCATTTTCTTTTATTCTTTTGTCTTCGGAAAACCCTCATGAAAACAATAGCAAAACCTTTTTCACATTTTTTGCTGTCTAGTAGCGGATCTGACCAGGTAGCGGATGTGCAGTAGGTAGCAGATCTGCTACCCAATCGATCTGCTGGATGCTGTTTGTCGCACATTTTGGCACCAATCGCCAGATTTCTGACATTATGACCTTATACCATGTGTTTCCACATTACAGCTTTTTATTCTGGTTTGTTAATTATTGACATATCTACATGCATGTTTTTTATTTCTTTTTCGCTTTGTTGGCTTATTTCTTTCTACATTCTTATTTTGAGCCACTTTTTGTTTGATTTTTTAATCTATTTTTCATTACATTATTTTACTTTTCTTTTCTTTATTTTTTTTGTTCTGCCTTTATTGCTTAATTATTTTATTCATTTCATCCCATTTGCTTATTTCACTTCGTTTAATTTACTTCATTAATTTAATTTTTTTGCAATTAAGCTCCATACAAAACAACTTTAAAGGAGAATCCTTATGATAATTTTGTTTCAAACGTTTTGCAAAAATGCTTTTCTGACATTTTTTTGTGATTTTGGAACGATCCGCTAGTGCATACCTACTGCAACAGTTGCACAAAAGCATGTGAAACTTATATGGCCAAATGCAACTGAAAATATAATATCTCAACTAAAAAATTTTAATACACCTAATTTGCATATTTATTATGAAAATGTACCCACAGCCGCTATTCGCTGTATTGAAATTCACCCTTTTCAGAATCGCTGTTTTGAGACTTTGCTGCTTGAGAATCGCTGTATTGAGATTCACTGTAATGAGAATCACTGTTTTGAGACAATTCGCTGTTGTGGCTTTCGCCCTATTCGGGACACGCCATAAAGTTAAATTCTTACTGTAGCATACTGCGACAAAAAATCACATTCTTAATAGAAGAGCGTAACAAGAAAGAATACAATAAAAAATAAGTTAAGTTGACAATATTTAAGTAAGACAACATGGTAGAAAAGGGCACGTTTTTACCCAAATAGCAAAAGGGGTGAAAATAGGGAAATTTCCGGCGAATTTTTTTAAGGCGACAATTCAACGTAATTGGCCGGAAATAAACCGTAACGTCCGCGGCATTCGCCTCTCCACCAACCGGGGTCGACCTGATGAAAAATAGCTATGGAGTGAAACTGTAGCTGCAGACAACTTTACAAACTATAAGGCGAGAAATTGCGGAATTACAATAAAAAATTCATTTAATCAAGCAAAATGTAATCCAATACTGTCAAAAAAATCTCGTTTACTATCTACTTAAACTTGATTTCTAAACTATTTTGGAAACTTTTGAATTTTAAGTCAATGAAAACGTACTAGAAACGATATTCTTATTTCTCCGGACACAAGTGTACCGAAGAATGAGATTCATTAAAAATTCCTCCGCTCACCATGTCGATATTCGTGATGACGTCGTCCGGTTCGAAAGATATTTCGTCGGCGGCGGCTAAATTAAAACGATATTACGTCAAATTTGGAACCAAAAAATTGACCGTACCAGGGGTCGAACCTGGAATCTCCTGCTCCGTAGGCAGGCGCCTTATCCATTGGGCCATACGGCCGTGAGACCACAGGTTACGAAAGTAATTAAGAATGTGTAGAAATGCACAAAAACAGATTCAAAAAAAGAGTTACTTCCAAAGAACAATATTCGAAACTTTTTCAATGTCGGGAATAATTAGAAAAACTGGAAAATAAAAAAAAAAACAGATCCCAAGGAATAAAAGGATTGCAAATAGAAATAAACAATAAAAACAACATTGAACAAAAGAAAATGCACGAAAAATACAGAAACAACCGGATAAAAGAAAATTCACATCACGAAAAAAGTAAACAAGGTGGAGAGAAATAAATATCAAAAATCAACAAGAATAATCAAGAAAAAAGCAAAAAGTGGAAAAAAGACAAAAATCAAATAGGCACAAAAGCAAGGGATGAAAAATACAAGCAAAAACACCACAGAATTCGTGATAAAAAATAAAATATCGCATCATCTTAAAGTAGGAAATCAACTAGGAATCGAAAAAGAGAAAATAAAAAACAAACAAAAGAAAATGACAAAACGATAGAAATACAAAAATTTGAAAATAAACACGAAAAAAGAAAAATTAAAAAAAACAAATTCAAAGGGAAGAAAAAATTCAAACACAGAATGATTAAAACAAAGAAACGAGAGAACAAATAAAAGACTAAAAAGATGACAACGAAAACGATTACCTGATGGTAACAGAAAAGACGTAAAAATAAGGAGTGAAAAAATAACAAATAAACAGAAACATGACAAATGTAAATTTTAAAAATGATACAAAAACAAGGAAAAAAGAGGAAATCAACAAATATTAGAAAAAATTTCAGACAAAAAATGAAAAACAATGTCGACTACCTCACATCATCAAAAATTATCAAAAAAAAGTGAAAAACAAGAATCTTACCAAAAGAGTGGTTTACAAAAATGAAAAATCAACGAAACTAAACTAAAGAATGTATAGAAAGTAAAAAGAACCTGAAAAATAAGACAATAAAAACGATGTCACCTAAGAAAGCGAAAAAAATTCAAAACTGAAAATAACATAACATGAAAAAGCGTAACGAAAGGAAGTAGAGAAAATCAACGAAGAGATGAGAAAAACGAAGAAGTAAAAGCATATACTCGAATGAAAAAAGAAATAAATTACTTTAATTGTTACACATCATTAAAATGACACAAGGAAATAAAATGAAAATGAATTAAGGAAAAATGTAAACTACGACAAAAAAATTAAAACGAAAAAAGGACAAAAGAACATGAAAAAACAAAGAATTAGGAGTATGAAGAAGCAGAAGAAAAAATAGAATACGAAAAGAAATAAAGTCAATTTTGATTGCTTTTTATATCATTCAAAAGTTATCAAGAAAGGTGAAAAATAAAAAATCAACTAGAAAGTCAAATAAAGAAAAAAAACAAAAAAAACAGCTATTTTTCATTGTATAAAATGCTTCATGACGAGCATAATAGTGCAGAATGAAAAATGACATATAGAAAACAAGGTAAAAAAAAATAAAGCGACGTGAAAGAAAGCAAAAAATCCGAGAAGTCAAAAAGCAGGAGATGAGAAGAACGACCAAGCGTGTGAATAAAACTGACCAAAAAAGGCTAAGTCATTTGTTTCACATCAATGAAAAAACGAAAAAAACAATAACAATGAGCGGGAAAATATACATACATAAATGGAAAATAAAGATGAGAAAAACGGGGAACAATGTTGATTTTTTTCATGTTACCTCGATGCGACAGGTAGAATAATTAGGTAAGAAGATAAAAAACAATGGAAATAAAATAAAGTGAAGAAGAAGCACAAAAATAAAAAATAAAGAAATAACGGAAACACACAAAAAAGAAATGGGAAATGAAAAACGCGTCATTACAAAGACATGAATTTAATTACCCGCTTGATAATCGTACAAAGCCGTGGCCTTGATTTTCGTGTCAGCCATTGGATGAGCGGGTGGCGCCAACGGATGATCTTCAACATAATGTGCAGTTTCGTGAGTCAAACTTTGATTATGATTATTGAGCGTCGACGAAGATGATTTTACGATATCCGGTTGATGATCTTCGTCATTTTTTTGCTGTTCTTCATTTTTGTGCTCATATTCGAAAATTTTCGAATCATTTTGTTGTTCTTTTTCTTCTGGGATTAAAGGAGTCGGTTCAATTTTGCTTGGAATCTGGAAAAAAATTAAAATTTGAAGAAAGTGAAAAAAATTAAAAAATCATTGCTTAATTAAAACTAAGTATGTGGGAATTTTTTCCATCGGGAAAAGTCAAAATATCGAAAAAGCAGGCGAAATATACAAATAACAAGAATGTAAAAACAAGAAACTACAAAAAAATACTATCTTAAATCCTAGTTTCGACTTTTACGAAAATAGAAACACTAAGAAATGCAAAACGATTCCGATGCTGGAATCGAATTTGTATGTAATAATCCTTCAAAAGGAAGAATTAACAAAAATTTTCTGGAAACAAAGAATCGAGCTCAATTTACTTGATGTTCAACCGGTTCATCGGTCCATTCGTCTTCGTTTCCATCGTCGTGAGCCGACGATTTCGAATGCCTTTTCATTTCGGGATGCGTTACAAACCGGCCCATCAATTCGTGAGCGATTTTCGACGAGGAAACGGCGCCGGGGCTAACGGGAGATTTTAATGTTGGTGGCGCCGCCGGCACAACGGTCGATTCTTCACATATGGACGATTCCTAAATGAAAAAAGGAAAAAAATTTATTGTCAACAAACAGATATTAATCTATAGAATATATCAAAAATATGGAGAAAGTAAATTTTGATGGAAAATTGAACAAAATTCGTAAGATTTTGAAACTTTAAATTTTGTAATCAGCTAACAGAGAAAAAAATTTGAGTGAATGATGGATCTCAAGCAAGATAACTTGATTTATGGCAGCTAGAAATCAAGTTATAATTACGAAAATCTTCACAGTCCCTGATCATTGCACAAATTTAACTTTTTCTGGTCATTCTTGCCTGAATCTTATTCAAATCTAGAACTAAATTTTCTTTTTTAGCGTAATCAACGGGCGTTATTTCGTTCGACTCGATTTCTTTGATCATTTGAGCACGTTTTGTAGCGCGTACTTCTTCGGCGCGGATTTTTTCGGTCTAAATGCGGTACATAAAAATGTAATCACAAAATTTTTCGAGAAAAGCAAACATCCTGAAATTTTGTACAATTTGTTGTTTCTACAGCAAAAAATGAGCCCAAATTAGCATTCAAAACCATCATTTTACATATTTTAAGCAAAAAATATATTCCATAAAACGAAGAGAAGTAGTTTAAAGAATTTTTACATCCGGGTTTTTCATGGCTAATTGTTCAAATTTTTGACGCAAACCCGTCGCCCGACCTTTCTCAATTTCTTGAGCAGGGCTTGATTGTTTAGCGTTACGATTCTCGTTATCAACATCTTCTTCGGGCAGCTATTTACAAAAAAACGTTTATATTTGAAAAACAATAAACCATTATTCATTACTTTTTTGGCTCTGGCGTTGATTATTTCAGAATCCTTTTGATCTATGTAAAAAGTAATTTATAAATGTCAAAAAAGCGCGTGGAATTTAATTGAAGTTATTACGTTGCTGCGATTCGTGTTTCGCCAATTTTTCTTGATAGTCATATCCAACAGCGCACTAAATATTGAGGGATTTTCGAAAAAATGTACAAAAATAAAATTTTCATCTCACCGCATCTTTTCTATCGGTTTGCACGCCAAATTTACCACCAAAACCTACCACATGATCTGAAAATTGAGAATGAAAAAATGTAGCATGATGAAATCATTATGTGAAATATATCTTCACTAATTTACAATGAAAGAGTAAAGGAATAATCAACAATTGAGATCAATTTGAGAGAAAAATGCTCAAAAAAGCACATATGGTTGAAAAACTCCATCATTTCAGATTCGTACAAATAAAAGTTAACCTTTTTGCGATTGATGCAACGGCACATCGCCCTTATAGTCCCACCCTAAGGCACTTTTATCTTGTTTTTCTGTTTCGACGCCGTATTTACCGCCGAAACCTTTGGAATAATCTGAAAAACGGAAAAATACTCAACAAAGCGAAAAGTTTAATGCGAATTTTCTACCTTTTTGCGACTCATGCACGGCCGTTTTCTCTTTATGATCCCAACCGACGGCTGACTTATCTTGTCGATCGGTTTGAACGCCGAATTTTCCTCCAAAACCGACAACGTAGTCTGAAAATATAGATTTTGTAAATTTTAATCGTTTCTACAAATGAAAAATCTATTTTTAGCATAAAAATCCGAGAAATATATAAGAAGCGAAATTTTAAATTATAATTGTTAAAATATTTTCAATGACGTTAAAATTCTTTCTGGAATGAAAATTTCAAATTTGGAATCTTAAAAAGAGAATTAAAGTGTGAAATAAGCATTTAATTTTGGGTTAATGATCGAGAAATTGAACTATAAAAAGGAATAATCCAGATTTCGATTTCTTAAACTAATCCTGGCTCCGAATCAAAATATTTCACCTTTCTGAGATTCGTGCACGGCCGTTTTTTCTTTGTGATCCCAACCGACGGCCGATTTGTCTTGTCGATCGCTTTGAACGCCGAATTTCCCTCCAAAACCGACAACGTAGTCTGAAGATATGAATTTTAAAGATGATTGTCGTTTCGACGGATTAAAAATCTAATTCGAGAGATAAGAAGCAAAATATATACATGTAACGACGACTTTTTTGGGGCTGTAGTGATGGACCGATGGCCAAAAATTTGCCATCGGCCGATGCCGATGCATCGGCCAGGGTCACCGATGGCATCGGCCGATGGCCGATGCATCGGCTGTAACATGTACAAAATGCAACCTGAAGTTGCTACACTGTAATAAATTTAAAATTATTATGAATTATTCACAAAGTTCTACTGATATTTTCAACATTCAATAATTAACAACATTTCATTCATCCAATTTGTCATCAACAATGGCATCTGTTGTACTACCTTCACTTTGATTGCTGAATTCACTAGAAGCTTCTTCAACTTCAGCTTGTTTTTCCAGTTTGCACTATTGAATCCAATCTCAGCAATAAACGGGATCTTTTTCCACTTTTAACATCTTTTGCTTTTTAAAATGATCATTCACTAGCTACTGACCCAATTGGAGCTGATAAAAATTTCACGGAAAGCTAAAGAAATTTTTTTCATAATGAAACTTATTTTCGACTGCACACTATTTTGACTCACATTAGCTATTTTCTGGCTTTGTTGCAGCATTTTACTTCCATTATTCTAGTAATGTATTCAAAAATAATGGCTTTTGCTTGTTCAAATGTTGACATTGTATATTTTTCGGGCTGCAGCTCATCTTCAGATGAACTTGCAATGTCCAAATAGTGCCTGGAATTGGTCAGTTTTGTGTAAATGCTTGAATTATTTACATTAGTATTAATTGTGGCTTACTGAGAAAGTTTGGAGAATGAGTTTGAAGATTCATTTAAATTTTTGAACCATATTTTCAGAAGAGCGTTGATTTCGTTGCTTTTGATCGACAACCATTCTAGCCAAAGCTATAGTCGTTTTTTCTTGAAAGGCTTCTAAATAATGAAAGTGAAAAGTAAGTAGTATTTTAGATTTTCACGATTTTTTGATAAACAATATATTATATAGAAATGGAAATTGGTGAGCATACTGACCTAACCCTTAACAAATTTTCGAGTGGAAAATTCACAATAAGGGTTTTATGTAAACGATTTTGACAATGATACTGATTTGTGTCACTTTTCTATTTGGAAGCATTTTATAAAAAACAGATATAGTTCGGCTTTGTCTTCTGCTTGAGGATCACAGAAAGCCTAAATTATTTAATTTTGATTTGTATGATCAATATGTGTTATATTTCAAATTTCAATCCATCCTTTTTAAATCCACGATCTAGTAAAGATGCCAAAGCATGAAGCCCATTGTCTTCAATGCGTTTAAAGTGGGCTCGATTATCATTTCTATAAAAATATTGATTCATTTTCCTCGACAATTCCTCCTTTAATAAACCCAATCCAGGAAATTTGAAATTGTAGATTGAGTGGCGTAAAATTCTTAATCATACGATTCTTTAATTGATGTTTTTCAAAAAAATTTAGGCACAAAATCTAGCTTACTTTTCTTCAGCTATTTCCTCCCAAATACATGCATTTTTAGATTCATAGATTTTTACAGTTTCTGCAAACAAATTCACAAGCTGCCAAAACATAATTATCTAAGGTGTGAATACATTATACATGTATTCTTACCGCCGCAGCTAAAATATCCCATTCATAGCTTGTCAAATTCTTGTTATCTAGTTCATCAATGGCAACACAGGGCAAATATGCCAGACATTAAAACAACCATTTTCACGTTTTTAAGCATATGCACCTGCATTCATTGTAACAAAAAGTTGCCAAACAATCGGCCATCGGCCGATTAGTTGGCAAAACATCGGCCGATGGCCGAAAAACGCAACAATCGGCCGATGCAGATGCATCGGTCCATCACTAGCTGGGGGTCACTAATTCCCCAAAATTTTGCGGGAGCTAAAGAAGGAAAAATTCGATTTTTCCACCAAAAAAGTCCGAAAAACGGTTCAAAAAATGGTAATTTTTGTTTTAAAAAACATTAGAAATGTATCCATGGCGCAAAACGCCGAGAAACTTGACGTTTTTGACTACTTTTTGTTCAAAAATTGACATTTTTTTTAACAAAATGGACATTTTTCAGTATTTTTCCAACCAAAAATATGGGAGTCCCCATGACTACCATATAGCTAGCCATAGGATTGAAAAATCCTGGGGGTCGCCCAATGACTGGCTGACGATTTCTGGGGGAGGGAGGTTCCTATAGCACTCCGTCCGAATTAAATGTATAGCAAAATTCTAAATTAGGGGGTAATTCATTTAAACAGAATCACTTAAGAAATTTTCTTGATGATAAATGTTTCATTATAATACAAATGACGTCAAAATACTTGACGGGATGAAAATTTAAAACAGAAATCTTAAGTAAAATCAAGTTAAAAACAGTAGCGAAAAATAATCAAGAAATTAAATGATGCAAACAAGAAAAAATCATATTCTGATTTTCTAATGGTTCGAAATAACTTACCTTTTTGAGATTCGTGCTTGGCCAAATTTTCTTTGTATTCCCAACCGACGGCAGATTTATCTTTCCGATCTTCTTGTACACCGAATTTTCCCCCAAAACCTTTGCTATAATCCTTTTGCGAGGCGTGTTTGTCCGTTTGACCCTTATAATCCCAGTTTTCTGCGGCCTGTAAAAACGATGAAGAACATTTAAAATGAAAACTTGATACGAGAAACTCAAAAATATAGAACACCAATGAAAATGCAACAAATTTGTATCTTGAATTCGCCATTTTTACCTTATCCACTCTATCAGTTTGAACGCCAAATTTGCCGCCATAACCCAACGAAGGTTTGGGCATCGTCTCTAATAATTTTTCTTTCAGATGGCTATCGCTTTCGACCACTTCTTTCCTCAACGCGTCCAAAGAAACAGAGCTTTGATGACCGGATTTTTCGACCGTTTTGGCGCCCCAACGGCTGGATTTTTCGTCCATGTCGTTGACGAAATCGGCTTCCGTTTCCCATGAATCTTCATCGTCGTTTTGTTGTCCAGCGATGGGCGTTTTAGGCATTGAAATATCTTTTTTCACTAAAGCTTTGTGCATTTTAGGAGCTCGTCTAGGATAGAAAATCCTTTTTATGAGAATATGAACATAAATTCTATAATCTTATTTGATCTGTAGAACTCATTTTTTTATTTTTGGTAAATTAGTGATTCTAGTAACATCAGAAAGCTAAAAAGTCCACAAGAAAACCATTTGTGGACGTTTTGAACAAAAAAACGACTTTACAAATTTGAAGAAAAATCAAATGAACTTTTTCTTGTTGGCGAAAAAGACGGAGCGAAAAAAAACCGTGTTTCGCGCCTAGACAGGTCTTAAATTTGAGAATGTTTGCTTCAATTAATTTCAAGACTCTGTTTCGGTTAAAAGTAACTAATGTACCTAGTTGAGTACTGGCGTAAAAACCAATTTTAGGACGTTATCTGTAAGACCCCCACATAAGCTAAAAATTCATGGGTGGAGGTACCAACTTGTAAAAAAATCCTTTGAGAGGGTCAGAAATGTTCCCTAAACGTTGAAAAAAGCTCAATTTTGAGCGGAAATTCTAAAAATTCTCTAAAAAGGCTCTTTTCACCTTATTCTTCGAGTTAGGACTTCAACCGAAAGTTTAGGAGAGTCCAAAATTTGGGTATTGAGTCCGACCAAGTTGGGGGGCTCGGGTGCTGAAAACGAAAAACACATTTTCGTCGATTTTGACTCCAAAAAAGTCATTTTTGCCCAATGTATATTTTTCATTGATTTTTAGGGTACCGAGGCGCACGTTCCACTAAGGATAATATGCTACATCATGCTATGTTGTGAAATTGGTGGGCAATTGGACAGTGGACGCCACTGTTTTTTCGCGAGGACCTCATTGCCATCTGGCGAAGGAGGTCAAATTGTTTTTCCATTCATGCCAAATCGTTTTTTCGCTCAAAAATACTCTCACATGCTCTATTTATACTTTTTTTAGCTTCCTGTAACATTTTCACGATTTTGTAGTCATTAATTTACCAAAAATGAATTACAAAATTTTTGAGTTTCAGGTCAGATAATGATAAAAATGTCGCAAAATTAATAATAGCAAAGCGACAAAAAAACTGAAGCAAAAAATATTGAATTGCCTAGAAATTTCACTGCTGTCTCTGTGATCAACCAAAGTAAAGAATTATGGACTGCATTTCAGTTATTCTTTCTTCCGACCTGAAGCGTCGAAAAAATAATTGGATTTTTATACTCTGGAAAATGAATCTTTCTAAGACTAATTCCATGATTTAAGGTTCAGATTTTCAGTCTAGAATGATCTTCAAACTTGATCAATAAGCTGATTCTGATGTCAACGATGTTTCAAAAATTCGAGTGAACTTTTGCGTTTATTGAAGACGGAAATTGAAGACATCGTTCTAGACTGCGATTTTAGAACTTCTGTTTATGAATATCTGCTGGAGAGATTTATTTTCCAGCTTTTAGAATATAACTGAAAAATTTTTCCGGCGCTTCGCCCCGGAATCGGAAACAAGTTATACTTCATCAGTCGGATTTTAATTTATTTCCCAACGTTGTGAAGGTTCAATTTCCAGCGTTTTAGAAAGTGAAAATCCAAAAATTTTTCCGGCGCTCCGCGCCGGACCAAGAACTAAATAAAATTAGATGATTCTAATGAGAGCCATAGAAACGTTAATAGCAGATAAATTCCAGAGAAGTCTATCGTTATTCGTTAACATGCTTCACCCGCTCCTGTAGAACACCAATATATTCTTCATGAGCTCATTTCGGCTAATATAACTAGAATTTTCTCAATTTTCCCTCTCATTTTTGCAGGTTGACTCCAAATACAACAAAATGCTTGGGTATGCTCCTAAAATGCATAAAAAAGCATCCGTAGCCACATTATAAATGTTTTTAGAAATGAGGAAAATTTTTGGAAAATGAGGAAAAGAAAATTTTGGGTCCAGTTCTCATGTGGAAAGAATCTTCGAGGAAAAAAACGGTGCTTGTCATCATAGAGGACTTGGCAGTGTTTTTTTTGTGCCAAAACATGGTTTTTGACACAAAAAAATTTGGAATGGCACAAAAAAATTTGAGCGTTTGTGCCAATTGGCACAAAAATTTTGGCTGTTCAAGCATTAAATTTCCTTGATTTTCAGACGATTTAAGGGCGGAAAATGCAAAAAATTTTCGGCGCTTCGCGCCGAGTCCTTGTCAATGAATATAATATTATCTACTCGTATTTGACCCAAGCGAGCGCAAACGAGTTTTCTTCGAACAGTGTATCAGCATCGTTGCAGCAAAGTTTATAGGCTGTCAATGAATGATAAATGGAAATAAATTCTGAATATTCTCTGTTCATTCAGTCACATTCGGATTTAAAACTGAAATTCTTACTTTTTGTGTTTGATTCATTCAAATAGAAAATTCGATATCCTTAGTAATGGTACATTGTTCCGACCGAAAATTTGCACAATTTTCGACTTTATTTACATTGTTCTTAAATAGGATAAGATCCGTAGTCGAAAATTGGGAGTTTTTACAGATGGCGGTGGCCACGCCGAAACATTTGGGGGTGGCCACACCGAAACATTTGGCGGTGGCCACGCCGAAACATTTGGGGGTGGCCACGCCGAAACATTTGGCGGTGGCCACGCCGAAACATTTGGAAGAGCCCCTACAGCGCTGCGCCCTTCGGGCGCAGCTTCTGTACCCTAAGCCTAAGAATAAAGGAAAATTTTAAAGGTAGGGTAAATTCGGCGGCCACCGCCATCCGTAATTTACCCCAATCAATTTGAACTTCCTGAACAATTCTGCAGTTATTTAAATTTTCTCAGCATTCCATTTCTTTTCGAGTCGTCGTGAACTACTTGCACAGTTTTTTCTCATCTCACTGACATGGTTAGTTGAAGGATATGTTGGGCACGATTTTTACAAAATATTAATGCGTTAAACGTCAACTTTTTATCAAAATTTTGGCCTAAAACCTTTCCACAGTTTTCAGCATGTTTCTAGTAGAAAAATTTTTTTGTGCCATTGGCACAAATTTTTTTGGCCTCTTGTGCCAGTTGGCACACCCCTTTCATCTTGTTGAGAAAATTTTGCTGATCATTTTTCAGTTATGCCCAGTCCGCGGAAACAACTTCTGATAGCAGTGGACACTGCCGCAAATTGGCCGATTTTGATAGAAGATATGCGCGTTTGGCGAAAATGTGATTTAGAAGAATAGAGTAATATTGCTGATTGTTCGTGTCAATGAATATTAATGTGTAACTTGCTTACTTTTTAATAAAATTAACATGCATAGTTTACCAAACACACAGGTGCTATTATATAAGGGCTTAGGCCTAGGCTTGGGCTTAGTCGGCCAGGCGCTAGAAGTGGACGGCTCACTTGGGCTTAGCTTTTGCTAAAAGTTAAAGTTGGCGGCCGCGCTTTTGCTAAATGTTAAGGTTAGCAAAAGTGACCGCCAACTTTAACTTTTAGCAAAAGCTAAGCCCGAGTGAAGTCGTCCACTTCTCGGGTCTTGCCTTCACGCAAATGATGATTTGCAGGCCCAGGTGTAAGGGCTTAAGCTTAGGCTCAGGCTTAGGCTTAGGCTTAGGCTCAGGCTTAGGCTTAGGCTTATTGGAAAAAAATTTGCATATTTTTCATTATTTAAAAATTTGAATAATTTTGCTTCAACTTGGTTTCCGCGCCTCCATTTGCTGTCCATTGATCATTTCAGGTGATAAACTGCCGAAAAATATGTGTTTTGCTCATTTTTGGACTTCACGCCTAAAAAATATTCCGCCCGAGGACTTGACCATCGATTTCTCATGCAATTCAGAGTCAATTATGCTCTTGGACAGTTTGCTAGAAAATTTATTCCGTAATGCTTGTAGATTAGGCTTTAAAGTCGAGCTTTTCAATTTTTTCTTCAATTTTAATTAATTAACTTCCCTAAAAACACCGGAAGGCTTGAAAAAGCTAAAAAACAGTGCGATAAAGCGTCTGTGAGCATTTTCAAGCAAAAAACGAGGATTTCAAGACGAAAAAAATTTTTTTCCACATGTGGAAAAAAATTTGATCCCTTTTCACATTTGTGGAAAAAACTTCGTGGAAAAAACAGTGATTCCACTGAATGAAAAAGAAGGAGAAGTTAACAATTTCCATTCACTGTTTTTTTTCCCCAAATCGTGCTTTTTCGGGAAAAAAAATTCGGAAAGGGGAAAAAAATTTTGGGCTCTTCCCCCAATTGGGGAAGAAAATTTTGGGGATCGGATACAGAAAAGATGCATTTTGGTGCATTTTAGAATGTCATAATCTCAAAATTTTCCGGCGCTTCGCGCCGTTTATAATTTTAATAATCATTATCATGCATTACTTAGCTCAGGCGCGGCTTTTAGCACGTCTACCTTCATTTATCATATAATCTATAATAGCTTTCATCATCTTGAACGTATTATCTCATGTTTTCATTGATAATCTTCAATATTTTATCACGATATTTAATGAAGATTCGCATTTTTTCCTTTTGAGAAAGATCAGTACGTCAAGTTTCTAAGCTTTTTGATGCGATTATTTCTTTTCTAACGTAAAATCAATTCAAACGCTTCATGGAAATATCTTTCGGAAATTTATACCCTGCATACTCATATATTTTCGACCAAGTACTTATGAAAGTTTACAAATAAATTATAACTGGTTTTAAAATTTTTCAAGTAAAATTCTAGAAATTACGACTTTTGAACACAAAATTCAAATCCAATTCTTGAAATTCGGAAAATTGATTTTCCAGCGTCGCAGAATATCAATACCCAAAAAATTTTTCCGGCGCTACGCGCCGGAAAGATTAACATCCATTTTGGGTTCTCACTTGTCATCACAGAGAACCTAACCATCGATTTCTCATGTAATTCTCAAAGTTATTATGCTTTTGGATAGTTTGCTTGAAAATTTGTTCCAATGCTTGTAGATTTAACTTTGAATTCAAAAATTTCAATTTTTTCCTCAATTTTAATGAATTAACGGATCTAAAAAGTCCAGCAGGCTTGAAAAAGCTCAAAAACACCTAAATAAAGCGTCCGTGAGCATTTTTAAGCGAAAAAAACGACTTCGGGAAAATGGGGGAAAAAACTTTGATCCCTTTCCCCATTTGGGGAAAAGGCCCGGGGGAAAAAAACAGTGTTTCCATTCTCTCACCACCCAGTCATTGACAACTTTAAAGCCTGTTGCGATAATACAAATATACTATACGAACGGAATATCGCTCGCCTTCTATACAAATAAAAGTAGTTTACATTATACTCACTGACTCGGCGCGAAGCACCGAGAAAAATTTGCGTTTTCAGCCCCTAAAATTACCAAAATCAAGAAAATTCAGCCTAAGATCAGTCAAAAAATTTGTGCCGATTGGCACAAGCGCTCAAAATTTTTTGTGCCATTCCAATTTTTTGTGTGCCAAAAACCATGTTTTGGCACAGAAGAAAAACAGAGCAAAAAACACTGATTTGTCGAAAAATCAGTGCGCGCGCGATATCAAGCGATTCAGACAACAGTCGAATATGGCGGTAGCAGCAATAAGTAGCAAAAATTATGACTTGCTGACGTTTATCCAAGAAAGACAGTAAGAATGGTTACTATAATACTTTCAAAAAAACGCGTAGCTGCGGGCTTTATGGCAATTTTGATGAAGCGGAAGTTCATGATGGAAAATCTGGAAAATTTAAAATTGATAAGCACTGTGAGCTCAAGTTTTCGGGAAAATTCGATCAAAATAGTCTTGAGCTGTTTCAGTATTAATTGATGACAGAATTGATAAAATTCGTAAAGTTTCAAGTTCAAAATATGTGGAGATAATACAGTATTGGTGGTAGCCAAATATTGGTAGCCAATAATACAGTATTAGTGGTAGCCGAGAAGCAGTTAGTTACGTAATATGATACCCTAATTAGATGACGGACGTGTATTCAGAACTATAGTCTGTTTTTCTTGAAATACTTCTAAATGATAAAAGTGGAAAGCCAGTAGTATTTCAGATTTTCACGATTTTCCAACGAACAATATATCATATAGGTCTAAAAATTTCTGAGTATACTGTGCTCACATTTAATAATTTTTCGAGTGAAAAGTTCTACGGTAAAAGCTATATGTAAACAATTTTGACGACACAATACTAATTTGTGTCACTTTTCTATTTTGGAAGCATTTTATAAAAAATAGACTATATCTTTCTTTTCTTCAGGAGTTTGTTGTCCAATCTTGTTCGCCTACGCTTTGGCGTAAAGTAATTATACTACATTGTACTTGCAGATCACTTTAATTTTGAGTCATACGTTATCTAGGATCACGTTTTTCCAAAAATCATATCCAAACCACAAACATTAATAAAAAATTAAGTACATAAAAATGCGATGTGCATAATCCAATAATCAATGGTAGCTTGGTGACAAAAAGCAAACCGGTAGGAAAATTTTCAAAAAAGATCGCATCGTTAAAGTAAAAAAATCGAAAGATATACAAAAACTAAAATAAAAACAAATAAAAATCGACTAAATAATCAATAGACTTTCCTCTATAATGTAATGTGCTCTCAAAGTTTAAGAAATATCACGCCGAAAGTTTGTATCTGTCGCGAAAAAATTAGAAAATTCATCATTCTAATTGTTCTAAAAAATTTGGCGATTTAAAATATTCGGGTATAAGTTCGTCGTGTCGGGCTATTATTTTATAAATGGTCTTTTTCCACGACGGTTCCACGTCTCGACCTTCTTGTATGGCGCCGAAAAACTGTTTTAGCGTTTCTTCGACGACGAATCGAAATTTCGGCGGCACCTGTAAGGAATTAAAATTCAAATTGGCCTTACTGTATGTGGCTTGGTTTCATAATTTTGATTTTGAAATTTTGTTGCACTACAGTAAACAATGGAGCGAAAATTTGATTGATTTACTGTATCCAGAATCCATAGTTTGCTGCAATCTTGTAAATAACGATGTCTTACTGTAGAATTTTATGCGCAAAAATTTCCTGCTGGGAAGTGATTTATACGAATTTTCAGTTTCTAGTGCCAAAATGTACCTGCTTTGAAAATGGTACAGTAAAATTTGCTACAAACGATTTTTTCGGAACATTCGACACTTTCGAATGGGCAAATATGGGCCCTTACTTGAATATGATTATTTCGATTATAGTGCAAATTCAAATTTCTGTACAATTCGGATTCGTAATTAACCCGCAATTCTTCTTCCGTATGAATACCTTCGGCCAAAGCTTGGCGGGCGAATTTTTCGATTTGGATGTAGTAGAATTCTCTAAAATAGTGTCCAAGCTATATTTTTGATCTTTCACAGTAAATTCTGAATGGCATACTGTGATCATCATGACCGATCTGAAACTGTAACTAAAACTAATCGGCTACATACAGTAACAACTTTAAAATTGACCACTTATTGAGCATCAATTTACCCTCAAAAAATGTCAAAAGCGTGTCTATTTTACCTGCACATCAAAAATTCATAAACGGATTCTCTTCAACGTGAACTAAAATAAACGTATTTATACCTAGATCAGCTTTTTGAGCAGTTCCTACTGTGAATCCCAGAATGTTTTCATGGCCAAAAAATTATCTGTGTCTATGAAAGTCAGGCAGCGTGAATATGAAGCAATTTTGTTGCTTAATGCAACTGATTCCTGATATGAGAATATAATCAACCAATGTTCAAAAAACATCAAGCCTCGAAACTGCGAAAGATCATTTGTTTGACAATAGAAATTCTTCAGATTTCATCTCTGCACTTTTGACATGGCTTGAATAAGATTATGGTCAGGATATGCAGTTTAAGTGTTCTTTAGTTTTTTCGAAAACCAAAATAAGATCGTATAGCTTATTCAGCCCACATAATGTGAATCTATCATGAAATTCACGCATGGAAATTCACTTCGGAGCGAAGCCAAATTTCAATTAAGTTTTTGTGAACTTTGATCTTGCTGCAAAAAGGAAAGCGGGAATGATTTCGCTTCGAGATATTCTAGTTTAGTGCACATTCAGCATGGAATCTAGATGTCGACAATTTCAGTTTTCTATGTGTCTCATCGACATACATCGATCAGCAGATTTTTCCTTTCAACAAATACTAGAAACATTCCCAAGTCACACGACACCAGTCTTCCTTAGCTACAGTATACTGTTTTCCCGCTTTACAGACGATTAATGCCTTGCTTAATTTCCTTGCAGCATCTTCTAATTAAGTTTATTTTTGTCTCTCATGAAAAATCTCTTATCATCATCTTATATAGCGCGGTCGATAAAACTTTAGATAATTATTCGCTGCCCCCTCATCTTCTTCTTCTCTCTTAAATCAATTAAACATCCAGAAACAAAAGGCGTCCGACGGAAAAGCTTCCTCTACTTTTGAGCTTTTGATGATGATCAATCCTCGGGAGGAATTGAGAAAAGAGAAAGAAAGATTAACAATATTATTTTCTACTTCTTTTATGGCTACTGTAGCCGGCTACAGTAAGAAGAAAATCTACTTAGAAAATTGCATTCTAAAGCCCGTAAGGGCGTTTTTATGGTTTCCGGAAGAAAGGGAAGGCAAGTTTATGGTATATCTTTCTACTGTGATGTGTCTACATTCTAATTTCTCAGAAAAGCTCCTGGAATTCCCAAATGTTTGCCTTTTTTAATTTGCCAAAGTGCATGGTCAGCCTATACTTTTTACTTCCCGAAGAAGACGAGAGAGAAAGAGAAAAGGAGGAAATTATGCACGGTTTTCTGAGCTACGCATCATCACCTTGTGATCCGGAAATTATGAACATACTCGCATTGACGAGGCAAGTTGTGTGAGGAGAAATGGAAAGAAGGAACTTACAGTAAGCACTTGCACTCCTCAGACTAAGTGCATCGATGAGCATGTCAAAATTTCCGTTGAAAGCGCGAGAAATGATCACTTTTCAGAATTTCCATGAGCTAGTCATGAAATAATTCTATATGCAATTTTGTAAAATCACAAATTTCACGAGAATTCAGAAACATGATTGCTATTGTCTTGTCAGGATTGCCTAAAACTGATCGCAAATTACAAAAAATGTTTTAACTTTTTGTGAAAGTACGAGACATCAGTGTTCAGCTTGACGTCAGCAAGATACACGCTTTAAAGTCTACAATTCTAATCTTGAATGTCATTCTGCAAGCACAGTGGATTTTCAGTAATCGTGTTCAACCTGGAAGCATGGTTAGCATTAAAATTTGCATAAAAATAAAATCGCGAAAAATCCAAAAATAAACATTGTGAAATTAATAAGATTTCATGTCTGACGTTTTGTGCGTTTTATGAACATGATAAGCATGAGTTATTTCGGAAAATTTACAGTAAAAACATCGGTGGGATATTGCGGGTTTGTGTTATGAAACTAGCGCATCAATTTGGGAATAATCTTCTGTATGACGCGTGTCGCAGCGCATTTTGATAGTCATGAAAAAATATCATTTTTCAATTCAGCAATTTGCATAAACAGTTCGCTTGTTGCATGACTTGTACAGAATGAGCAAAATCGCGAGCATCATCCGGCTCTGAAAAAACTACAGTAGTAAGCACAAATTTCTGATTTTCGAGATCAAAAATGATCCAAAAAGCAACATACTTGATGATCTGCAATTCAAGATCTTTATGAGAACAAAAAATTGATTTAATGATTTAATGCGGAAAATTCGAAAAAAAAATCTCCTTATATATAAAAAAATGTCTCTTCCATGGCATTTACAATGCAAGATCATACATTTCACAAGAATTCAAAGTTGGTGCTTGATGCAATGCTTAGAATGTATGAGAGTATGTAAATTCAAGTGCAAGAAATGATCCACAAAGAAAAGTATGATCTGATTCAATTTACTCGAGTCACTAAAGCACATTTTCGAGATATTGTAAGTTTTTTATAATCAGAATTGGACTTTGATTTTTTCTCTGCAATCAAACAAAATCTCTGAGAATTTTTATGAGTAAAATCCGAGGAAAAATATATTTCAAGTTGCACTTTATGAAGTGTGAACTAAAAAATGGATTTTTCTTGCCCAGGAGAGTGGGGAAACTTGGGATTAAAGCACAGAAAACTGTCATCTGCAAGATTACTGTTGGATTAATCGCTTCATTTTACATAATTTATGGATATCTTGCTGACTGCATTTCTTGCTTATGAACAGAATTTCACATCCATTTCGAAACTTAGCATATTTTCCCGCCTCCACAAAAGGTCTACATGAATAAACATGATCACTTAGAATATGCAAATGAGTCTTATGCTCTCGGATTTTATGGGAATTTTCCTTTTCGGAATAGAGAAAAGCCTGCTTTACCTGCCGAGCATAAAATAAGCTTGCAAGATTGTACATTTTGGTACCCTCATATTCATGCCGAACAGGTGTATCTACAGAGAAAAATTTCCTTTTTTCGACACAACACGCTTTCCTCATCTTTCATATATTGAAGCTTTTCTTGACGAAAAATAAACATTGTCGCCTTTTTCTAATGCTGCATCATCAGAAATTTGGATATATCTTGCTTAAGCTGGAAGGATTACTGTAGCTTATTTTCTATCTTTCCAATCAACACACACAAATAATACAACAAAAAATTTTCTACCCGCTGTTAAAATGATCGAGACTTTTTCCTAAAATGGGCAGATTATTCATTTATCGATGGTCGGCGGGAATGGAGAAATTTTATTTTCGGAGATTTAGATTTACGAATCAACTGCGAGGATTGATGAACACAGAGAGACAAAAAACATTTTTGAGGAAAAAGCTAATTTTCCAAACGCCTAATTAGCTAAGCTTTCCAGCTAGGAAAATTTTTAATATCTTTTTCTAGGTTAGACAAAGAAAAAAGTGCAAATTTTCATCCGTGGGTGGCCGATAGAGCCATTAAATGAACTATAATTAACAGAAAATGAAGAAAAATGTGAAAAATATAAAAAAAGAAGCACAAGAATGTAAAAAATGATGAAAAACAAAATCAGTGGAAAAAACGTGAAATACTTTAAACATACAGACAACTAAAAGTGCGTTTCAATTTTCACCTTCAGAATAACCATTAGTAGTTTTGATTTTAAAATATTACCTATAAAGAAATAAGTCAAGCGAATAGCTGAACAGTAAAGCAAAGAAATCATACCTAAGAACCAAAAAATACAAAACAAATAAACAAAACAAAGCGGAGGAAAAAACAAACTACAAAGTGTAAACGAAGCAGCAAGGACGAAGAAAAAGTTTGACGCCAGCAATATTGCTGTATCCTACTGTAAAATCAAATATTTTTTCACAAAACATAATCCACCGTGCTTATCCTTAAATTGAAATGCTCAACTCATTCAGATTCTAAGATTCAGATTGTCAGATTCAGATTGTCAGATTCAGATTGTCAGATTCAGATTGTCAGATTCAGATTGTCAGATTCAGATTGTCAGATTCAGATTGTCAGATTCAGATTCTCAGATTCAGATTTTCAGATTTTCAGATTTTCAGATTTTCAGATTTTCAGATTTTCAGATTTTCAGATTTTCAGATTTACAGATTTTCAGATCTTCAGATCTTCAGATTCTCAGATTCAGGTTTTCAGATTTTCAGATTTTCAGATTTTAAGATTTTCAGATTTTCAGATTTTCAGATTTTCAGATTTTCAGATCTTCAGATCTTCAGATTTTCAGATTTGCAGATTTTCAGATATTCAGATTTTAAGATTTTCTGATCTAAAGATTTTCCGATTTTCAGATTTTAAGATTTTCAGATTTTCAGATTTTCAGATTTTAAGATTTTAAGATTTTAAGATTTTAAGATTTTAAGATTTTAAGATTTTAAGATTTTAAGATTTTAAGATTTTCAGATTTTAAGATTTTCAGATTTTAAGATTTTAAGATTTTAAGATTTTAAGATTTTAAGATTTTAAGATTTTAAGATTTTAAGATTTTAAGATTTTAAGATTTTAAGATTTTAAGATTTTAAGATTTTAAGATTTTAAGATTTTAAGATTTTAAGATTTCAAGATTTTCACGTTTTCATATTTTCAAATTGTTAGGTTCTCAGATTCTCGAACTGTCAGATTCAGATTCCTGTTTTTTACCAGCTAAATTCGGCTTAATGTCTAGCTGATAATCAATGAACAAACTAAACTAACTGCCTATTTTTTACGCTACAGTAAAATTTTGTTGGAGCAATTTTTGCGACCGAGCTAACTTTTTCTCAGTTCTTATTTTCACAAGCATTTTATAAAAATCACAATATAAGAATGTGCTTTTCGCAAAACTTTTGAAACCAATTGCGTGTTGCTACAAATCACAAAAAAATTGGAAAACTAAAAAATAGACTAAGAAGCTAGAAAAAAGTAAAGAAAAAAAGTAAAAAAAGCGAGAGAAAGCCCCTAGTTGTTCAGAATGTTGTTTTTTGCATATGCTGTATATTTGACGTCATTTTCATAAACATATTGTCGGCTCGAGCTACAGTAAGCATAAAAATAAACAACATAAAATATTCATGGAACATATGGCAACGAATGAGACGCTAGACAATAAAGATGAGCATATCTTTTCCAGGAGAAAATATTTTTTTTTGCCTTTTCTAAAACCAACGTGAGAAAGGAAGAAGAGAATCTACAGGTTTCATGTATAGAAGGTCATTCATTTACTAATTAGAGGACAGTTGAATGAATTGTATGATTAATTACGTTTTTTCTCAGCCGTCGGAAGATAGGTACTGTTTCTAGAAAGTTACAGTAAGCTTTTGTGATACAGGGTTTCTGGAAAGGAAATTTACTCGCGAAAGAGTCACTTAATAGCTTCGAAATTCATGGAAAATACATACAGTAAGTTTTTATTTGATGCTTTTTTTGCAGAAGACATTACAAGCTTTTGAAGGGTGTCTGAAACAGTAGTCTTTTGGGATAAAGGCTCTCTAAAAAGGATATTCTTTCCGAATGTTCTCTGAGGGAAGAAATTTACAGTAAGCTTTATGGGTTCCAGTTTTTCCATAAAATTTTGATTTAAACTGCAGGTTCGGTGACAAGAAAGTTACAGTAAACTCTTGGATTGCGGGATTTCCACAAAAAAGTTACAGTAAGCTTATGAGTTAATTAGCATACGATGCTCGTTTAGGCCTGCACATTCTTAAGATTGGTGTTTTGAACTCTTTCGGTTTCTAGGCAATTATCCAAAGTACCCCTGCCCATCGCCGCTTAACCTTGAAGCATGCTTCTATCTCTTTCTCTCTCCCTCCATCCGAAAACGCCAGTTTCAAGAAGAAATTATCTGCTCAGGAAATTATAATATCTAAGCAATTATTATCGATCAATTTTTAGACGACGATGATTTTAGGAGAACGACGACGATATTATATGATGATGATGAATAAAAGATAAGCTTCTTGTTGCTTATGGAGAGGAATAGAAGCTACAGTAGGAAAATTTCCTAAAAATCAACCTAGCAGAAGGAGGTCAAAAATTATTGCTTACTGTACAGTAAACTTGCGAGTTCAAAAAAATCATACCTAAAATTCGAGAACCATTTCACCAATTGGGCCGTATTATTCTTCTGAAACGATATGTCCGGAAAATAGGCTTTCAACAATTGGCTATTGGGGTATCTCGTGTAGAAGAACATCAGTTTGGCTTTCCTCAAGTGCATCGGCGTCAAAGTTTCGCTGAAAAATTTGCATATAAAAATTTAATGATTTTAAAAATATATATTATTTGGATGAATAAATTGATTTTGGAATTGAAAATTTGAAAATTGATTTTTACTTCAGTGTACGAGTCAATACAGCAGCGTTTCTGATCCTGAACAATTCAAGACCAAGAAAAATTCTAAAAGATCAAGGTTTAGACTTGAAATTCTGCGACATTATGAATTAATCAAAAAACTTGCGGAAAATCGAAAAAAGATAATTGTCAAAAAAGGTTCGATGAAGATCATGAATCACTTAAAAATCAGAATCAATAAACGAAAATCATACAGTTTTATACAGTCAATGAAGACGAAATCAAATATTTTGTATTTTGAGCTGCACGCTTCGGTCTGGTTTTTCGAAACAGAAAAAAACTGCGAATTTTCAAAAATAACTAATCGAAAAAACTAAATTAACTAATTAAAAATGTATTGATAAATAAAACTCGTCAAGATCTTTTGATTGGTACCCAATTTAATTTATTTTTAATAGGAACAAGTTGCTTGAAAAATTTGCATATTCGAATCATAGGACTATCTAAATTCCTAAATATAATTTACTACAGTATCAAAATATTCGATAAATTTCGCAGTTTGGATAAGAAATAAAAAAAGGATAAAAAAATTGAAAAAGAGATGAAATTTTAGATCCTACATTTTGCGATTAAACGGATGAAATTTCAAAAGATTAAAAAAATTAATAAAAATTATACAGATCGATTGAGTTTATCAATAACCTATCTATTAATGCCAAATATAGTTGATTTTTCGAAACAGTGGATTCAAATTTTCAAGGATAAGTTATTCAAATGTCAAGATTGACAAGCAAAAAATATACAGCTCGAAAGGACTCTTTGAGGTCTATCGATTGGTACCCAATTTGACGAATTTTGATCAAAGTTTTAATTTTGTTTAGAATTTTAGTCCGGTTATAGAACCAAATCTTACCTATGGGGTCCATTTGGATCGTAGGGTGCCAACTCCGATCCCATACCGTCCGAAAATTTGTCCGGGTCGAATAGACCGCCGTTGCGATTGGCAGCCAGTTCGTCGGCTTCGATCATTTCGTCGCTTTCGTCGGGCAAAGACGACGTCGCGGTGCCTAGTCCGCCGGGCGTCGAAGGCCTCTGCATCGTCGCCGCAGCCCCTACGTTCCACGGTGAAGCCGCGGCCGCAACCGCCGCGGCGGCCATCCTTTGGAATAAATTCAAAGCGGCCATGTTGGGCGGCGGCGCGACCATAGTCGGCAAAGCGGCTGCGGCTGCGTTAAAAATCGGCGGAGCCGTTGACGGCAAAGCGGCCGCAGCCGCCGCAGGTGATTTGCGTCCATCGTCGACGCCCGTCGCCGTCGACGACCGGCCGCCGTCGGTCACTTTATTATGACGTTTGCGGTTACGCTGCGACGGCGGGTCGTCGTAAAAACGTCGAGCAGCGTTCGTTTCTTGGAGATCTAGCGGCGCCGCCGCTTGCTGGGGAATGCTCATCGGGAATATGGAACGATGATTAGGATGGGCCCAAAATGGCGGCAAACGATTTTCGTTACTCATAAACGGGTGAGACGTCGTCGGCGGCGGCGGTAGAAAAAATGCCGGCGGAAAAAAGGCGGGTGGTCTACGCATCAAATTTTCTTGTAGAATCGTCGGCGTCAGCGGCGGATGTTTCGTCAAATATTGATTGATCACTTTATCGATCGTTTGATTTATACTATTGATCAAATCGACTTTTAAATTTTGAGCCAAATCGTTGACGAAATTGCGATTATTCGCATGATAATGATTCGCAGGTTGATTGATCATTTGTTGAACGGAAAACGATTTGAATTTTTTATTCGGCGTTTCGTCGACGTCGTCAGATTTGGGGCTGGGCGTTAAATGTTGATCTTCAAGTTCGTCTAAATTTTGATCTCGATCTTCAACGGCCACCTGTTGTTGAGGTTGATATTGTTTCCTTTTCGATTTAGGAGTCGTATCTTTTTTTTCTTGATCATTTTCGACTTTGGGTGATTTTTCCAATTTTTGTTCTTCTTCATGATCATGATTTTGATCTTGATCTTGATCATCATTTTGATTATCCAATTTCGATTCTTCTAAAATCATCGATTGTTGTTGTTGTTTCTTCATCAATTCTACAAAAAATTGTTGATAAGGCGGCGTAGTCGTCGTTGTCGTCGGATTATGATTATAAAAAATTGGTCGATTATTTTGATCGTTAACGGGAAAAATCGCCGACGACGGCGACGTTTTTTGCGATTGATCGCCGTTTTTTATACTCAAAAACGACGACGCCGACGACGACGTATTATAAGTATTGCGCGGCTCACCGGCGTCCACCCTCTGCCTCGTGCGTTTAATTTTATTATTATTGGGACAGGGTGTCTGTTGCACGTTATTTTGATGATGGAAAATGGAGGGCGCGAAAGCGGCGAAATTGAACGGCGACGGCATACCGTGACGCGGCGACGCGGATTTGGCCATGTGCACGGCGGCAGCCATATTGTTGTAAGTGTCGGCCATGGAAAAATCTGGAAAATGCGACGATTGGAACATGGAGAAGAAGAAGAAGAAGAATGTAGAATGTAGACTCCTCCTCTATTATACACATATTACTGTATAATAAGGAGATGTGCATAGTCATACTAAATAACGCGTCTATGTGCAGCAAGCTATATGAAGCTAGGAACATGGACTAGAGAGATTCCATGCTCTTCTTTCCATGAAAAAAGAGTCGAAGAACACCATCGATCGCATCTTAGATCAGCTGAACAAATAATCAAAGAGAGAGAGAGAAGCAAAAACTAATCGAGACGCAAAACTGGTGTGATTTTTAGAATGCTTGTGTGTGTGAAAAATGAGCACATGCCGGCACTGACAAAGATTAGATTTCATATAAGAGTCAAGTTTTCGTGTTTTATTATATACATGTATCGTTTTCGCCTATTTTACGAGAGCACTTCTTAGCTAACAAAATTTTCTGGTTGGTAATAAGATCGGTGTGACTTTTCCAATGCCGTAATGTGGGTTTGGATATCAGATTCCTTAACCTGAGGTCAACTTTCTTCATGTGGAAAAGTAGAATGTGGGCGAAATGGCCCAAAAACAACTCACAACTGCACATCTGGATTATGCAAGCGAACTTTTCTCCATAAATATTGAACATGTGTTCAAAATTGGACGACTTTTGAAAAAAGATGAAAAGTTGATTAAATTTCAAGTGTCACATACAGTAAAAGAGACGTATGTTTGCTTATCATCCAGATGCATGCGCATGAATTTCGCTTATTCATGTAAAAGCTAAATCGAGAAATGAAACTTCCCCCTGAAGAAAACTTTTAAGTCATATTCCCAGACTTTCAAAATTGATCGAGTTATTTGACGTTAGCAAGATGAGAATTTCAAAATCAGAACATGGGAATTTAAATATTTTTTTCACGAGTGGAATCAAAAATGCTATAGATATGGCTAGAAAAGGCAATATGACATAAAAAACACAAGGCAGATTATAGATTCTCTTGGAATTCAAAATCGTCCTATTGTGTCGAAAATCAGAAAGAAACGACTTGAAAATTTTTTTCAGCTCAAAATATAAAATTTTTGGAAAGTTTGAAAATTTTACAAAATTGTAGAACAGTGATAAAACTAGCACCAACGTAAAACTAAATGGCATTAGTGGCTTGCTGTGTGAATAAAATCTCATTTTTTACGTCTATTGTAAAATTCTAGAGATAGCATTTGGAATAACTTACCATCTTACCGCATTTTCAACGATAATTACGGAAATCCAAAGTTCATTCATATTCACATTCATATAAAAAATATTCAAGTGAAAAATAGAAATTGAAGATCAAGTTGACTTTTGCGAAAAAACTCGACTCTTTTCATGGTGTCACGAAAAAGTAAAAAACGCAAGTACAAAATAATAAAATACGGTCAACTGGCATCTGCCAACTTTGGAATGAAAATTTTAAAAAGTCAAAATAGAAATAAAAAACGCATATGTTAAAGAAATTGATTGACGCGTTTTTTGCAGAATTCTGCTCCAAAGGTATCATTCGAAACATATCTTACTGTATTCTACAATAATTATTTCAATTATACAAAAATTTGAGCAAAAGTTTCAATTAAAAAAAGCACCTACGGATCAATATGGTTTTAGCCAAAAAAACTCGAATTTGTTTCGCTGATGGTCAGAAGAATGGTCAGGAATGCAAGCATAAAGAAAAAAGACACAGTAAACTGGAGCAGCGCCGAACTTTCGTTTCCGAAGTTGTTAAAAATTTCATACAAATTTCAAAATGCCGCACTCAGCTCGTCAAATTTGAAAAAGTTTGAAAATTCTATAAAAATGATGAATTTCACTAGAAACAAACAAAACAGCAAATGTAAAAAACACAATCAACGGCCTAAAACTGAGTAAGTAGTTTGCACGTCTTTTTGTAGAATTTTGGAAATATTTTAGTGTATTTTACAGTAATTACGTGTTACATAGAAAAATTTGAGCTTTATCACGTAAAAAATAACGCCTGCGCATCAATAAGGCTTTTTGCCAAAAAAAATTCGACTCTTTTTTATCTTATGGTCACTTGAAGGTCAAAAAAAAGATACAGTAATCTCGAGCAGCGCCGGACGCGAAAAATTTCCGGGCCGGCACGCTCCTTAACGTTTTGTCGATTGAGGAATAAAATTTGCAATTTTTTGATTATTAAGTAGTGGGACGAAATGATGCTCCTCCTCCGCCAAATTACCCTTGGAAACGACGTCGTCTAGGCACTTCCGTTTTCTCACGAATTATTTCCTAGAGAGCATGTCCTATACAGTATAATATGCAAATAATCTTAGGATATGGACACTATATATACTCTTGTTGTTTGTATATATAAATTCACCTTAGATGAACTTCCGATCGGAAGGAGCAACTTTGGCTTTGGTGAAAAGCTAATTTCGCTACAGTAAACCGGCGCTCTTTGGGAATTAAGCGCAGTATAAGAGAGAGAAAATGTGTGTCATGCACTGATTGAGAGGCAACAAAAAAATTTTGCTACATGTGTGATGAGGTCACGTACAAAAGCTACAGTAAGAAAGAGGTTTTTCGTCAACTACTTTGTGTGTGTAAGACCGGTTTTTAGAGAACATTTACGTACAATAGATAATTAAAAGATGGCAAAGGAAAGGTTATGCTACATGATGATGATGATGATGATGATGAACTCTCAAAATCTTTCGACAAGGACTAATTTATTAGTGTGTGTTACATACTAGAACCATATTCTATATTATTCAGCCTACTCTCAACGCATGGCTAATTTAGAAAAGGGTAATAAAGGGGAGATTCTGTCCTTTTCTGTTCGGGGCACAAAAAAAGCAAGATTTAAAAGTTTGCGAGCGGAGGAGGAAGTTACAGTAAGTGACGAAAACTCCGCCTTTTTGTTTGCTCAAAAATTTTGTGAACTGGATCAAAAAATAATTTTTATGCAAATACGAAAATTGACGAATTTTGAGGTCCACGATTTCAGGTTTTCGCGATCAAAAGTTTGAACTGACAATTAAGCCCTATCTCAAATATTTGCAATCATGCATAGTTCCCCTCGAAAACGTGATTTAAATTAATGTAGCCCTATCTTTGATGGAGTTATAAGAATTCGAAGTTTGGAATGACAATTCTACTATTGCACGGAATATTCATGATTTTGTGCACATCAAGTTTCGTGTAATTATTCCTGTAATAAGATAAAGTAATGCATTACCTCAAAGAAGTTGATTTTCAAGAAAGATGATACAGTAAAAGGGACAAATCTGTGTAATTATTTTAGTATGTGACTAAATTATCACACAGAAAGTTAGTTCAATTTTGTTATTCAGTATATTTATTGTATCAGGAACAGTTGAGTTTAAAATACAGTAGGATTGATAAGGACGGAACACTATGCAAATGAATTTGATTAAATTAGTACATTGAAAGTTTGCTTCCCAATTCCTTGTATCCCTATTCCTCGAACGTCCGCTTTCCTCGAAAGTCCCAATTCCTCGAAAAGTGGAGAAAATTGCCGATTCCTCGAAGTATGCTTTGATGCATCATGAATTTTCTTTCCCGATTCCTCGAAAAGAAGATAAAATTTATAATTCATCGAACATTGGTGCATCACAAATCTCAGTTCATCGAAAGTGCAGATATAAAACAGTTCAATTTTCTTTAAACGTCTGTAAATTTGATTGTAGATACTATAATTTCAAAATTACCATATCTGATGATAGGAAGACTCAGCTTAGGCTTAGGTTTAGGCTTAGGCTTAGACTCAGGCTTAGGCATAGGCTTGGGCTTGGGCTTAGACTTAGGCTTAGGCTTAGGCTTAGGCTTAGGCTTAGGCTTAGGCTTAGGCTTAGGCTCAGGCTTAGGCTTAGGCATAGGCTTAGGCTTAGGCTTAGGCTTAGGCTTAGGCTTAGGCTTAGGCTTAAAATGGTAAATCTAAACCTCCACATCTATTATTTTCGACGAAACGGGATTTTTTGAGAAAAAAAATTCTCGAGGAATCGGAATTTTCGCTAAAACCGGAGTTTGTAGATAAAATTTTAAGCACTATTCGAAGAATCGAGACTTTCGGTGAATCGGGACATTCGATGAATCGACACACAATCGAATTTTCATAAATGTGCAAAAAAAAGAAAAACAATAGAAGAAAAATCATAAATTTCTAGCTTTCTGTGACATCCATAACTGAAAATCTTGAATAAAGCACTTGATTTCTACTCGTATTTTGCGAAAGCATTTCTAGAAAATGCGACTATAGTTAATTTTTGATGTTAAACATTTCGTTCGTGAGTCAATTTTCGCCCAAAATATGCTTTGCATATGTTTTTTCATGTAAGAAGGTATAAAATGTTGGCGCGATACAGTAGGATTTATATGGATAGGATATCGCGAAATTTTCTGAAGGAAAGTATTATTTATGGTCTGTTTTTTTATAAAATGTTTCCAAATTGCCAAATTGCAAAAATTTGTTTCCAGAAAGTTTTTATACTAATATGAAATATTTCAGAAAACAAACTATAACCATAGTATTTTCTTGATGTCGAAAATTTCATTCATGAGCCAATACGTTTTTCATTGTGCTCAATTTGAGTCTTGTTGTAGTTACTGTAGCCATTTTTATCAAGATTACTTGTATGTATCATGCTCAAATGGCCATTGTAGTTCCTGGAAGGAAGAATCTATCCATCATAGTATATTCCAAAAATAAAACATTAATTTATTAACTTAATAAAAAAGCGCAAACCTCCATACGGCCTAATTAACCGCGTAGCCGCCGTTTTCTTTACCTCTCTTAAAAATTACTGTAACCTGTACAAAATTACCCTATTTTCGCTTTTCCCTTTCTCTTGTCGGAAGTCCCACGGGTTCATCAAAAAGACGCGAAAGCCGAAGACCTTTGTGCATGTGCATGTGCATGAATATGTATCATTATTGTACACTTGTTGTATAAAGTACACATGCTTTTCATCATCGCATGAAAAATCCGGAAATTTTATTTTGGTCGCGCATCTTTCGGCAAAAAGCCGCAACCTTATTCACTCGGGAGAATGACACGTAGAAATGGAGAAACTGGGCGAAAGAAGAGTTTCCGGTTCTTCAAGCTATACGCTGTGTAATAGATACATACAGTAATCTATTCTAAAAATTATAATTAGCGATACGCTTCGGCATTAATAATTGCTTACTACAGGTTGGCGGCCCTTGGAGAGGCCTTGACGGCCGAATTTTTCCGGTACGACAAAGCCGCCTACAATGTAAGTAGTAGTATCTCTCAAAGATTATAATATTGTGTCGAAAGAAAAATCTAGCCCGCGTAATTAGCATACCGGGGGCGTACTGTAGAATCTAGTATATCTATACAACAATCATCCACTTGAAAATTGCAAAAAAAGTTCCACTTTGCAAAAAGCAAGACACACTGTATAGTGAATGTGCAATAGGTACAGTAAACCGGACCTGTAGTGATTTAGCCACTGTCTTAATTCAGCCACTTTGATTTTTGGCCTGTCCCCAATACAGCGAAACCCACAACAGCGAAACTCAAAATAGCGAAAATCAAAACAGTGTTTCTCAAAACAGTGATTCTCAAACGAGTGAATCTCAATACAGCGAATAGTAAAAATGCATTAGTGAAAAAACGCACACACCATTTGCATAATAAATATACTAATTAGGTATATTGAAATCGTTTTTGCTAGTCAAGATACCCATTTTTAGTTGCATTAGGCCATCTTAGTTCCATATGCTTTTGTGCAGTAGGTATCCACGAATGAACCGTTCCAAAATCACAAAAAAATATCTGTCAGAAAAACATTTTCTCAAAACGTTTGAAAGAAAACAAAAAGAAAAAAATTCATCATAAGTATTCCCGATTAAAATAATTTTAAACGAAGCTTAATTGCAAAAAATTAAACCGATAAAATGAATAAAACAAAATGAAATAAGCAAATAAGATGAAATGAATAAAATAATTAGGCGGTAAAGGCAGAGCAAAAAAAAGAAACGAAAAGTAAAACAATGTAATAAAAAAAAGATAAAAAATAGAACAAAAATACACAACCTGAAAAAATTAAACAAAAAGAACAAAAAGTGGCCCAAAATAAGAAGAATATAAAAAGAAATAAGTCAATGAAGGAAAAAAGAAATAAAAAACATGGATGTAGATATGCTAATAATAAACCAACCACAATAAAAAGCTGTAATGTGAAAACACATGCTATATAGCCATAATGTGAGAAATCTGGCGATGGGTGCGAAAATTTGAGACAACAAGCATCCACCAGATCGGAATGGAGGGCCAATTGGACCATGTACCAAACCGACTACCCAGCCCAATCACTATTCTTCCATTCTAAAGATAACTTGTTTGAAAATTCGCTATTTTTGCTATTTTTCTGAGACTTCACTCGTTGCAGAATCGCTGTATTGAGATTTCGCTGTATTGAGAACCGCTGTTTTGAGACATCACTGTTTTGAGACATCACTGTTTTGAGAATCGTTGTATTGAGACTTCGCTTTAATGAGAATCGCTGTTTTGAGACTTTGCTGTATTGATAATCGCTGTTTTGAGTCTCGCTATTTCGAGTTTCGCTGTTGTGTGTTTCGCTGAATAGGGGTGAAACGAATTAAATAATAATGAATAAATCAATTTTTCCGAGGTCAAAAATCAGGTTTCACCCCGGAAAAAATTGATTTATTCACTATTATTTAATTATCCACACTTTCTCGAAATTTAGCATGTGTAATTGGAAATTTCAAGGAACATAGTGAGTTTCACAAACCGTGCCTCATATCTCCTGATTTGCATAAGTTTGCTACAAAGATTAACATGATATAAAACTGAGTATTAATTCGTTCAAAAACGATTTTTCTGATCGCTTTGTTCATCTCTTTTATCTCAATAAACTTATAGCTAATTTTGATCCTAAATCACTGGATTATCAGTGGCTGAAATGGCACAATTGGTTGAAACAACAAGGTGGCTAGAAAAAAAGAAAAGAAAAAACTTGCTGAATCGATTCAGTGGCTGAAATGACACTGTGGCTGAACCAACACGCTATCCGGTAAATTTCGAAGCGGAAGAAAATCTGCGCCCGCAGTTTCCATATCGCTATTTTGATAACTACAAGAATTATGCACGTTTTTGCAGCTGATTTGACTATTGGGCAATGACTGAAATTCTAATAGTATGCTTTAAGAAGATTGGATCGGATTTCAGCCAAAAATAAGATTTTTTGAATAATTTACAGTAAACTTGAAGTAAAAAATGTTGAAAATTGCCCAAGTAGAAAAATTATCAGTTTCTTTTGTCCCAAGATTTCTCTGAGAATGGCGAAAGAAACAATCTATGAAATAAAAAATTGCATAATTTTCCGAAATTAGTTTTTTAGTGAAAGACGCACTTTTTGATGTTTTTTTTTCAGAAAAACCTCGTTAAATAAACATTTTTGTGGAAATAACAAGCCAATTCGATTCATCGTTCGAAAAACTGCTCCCTATATGCCACGCCATCAAGTACACCACCCTCCCTCTAGCAAACCCGCATATCAGAAATCGATTATTGCATCAACCAGCTCCTGATTGGTTCTTTATAAATTTTTTTTGGCGAAGTTAATTGGTCGTTCATCTTGATTTTGTTTTATTGCCATTTTGAATTTTTTCAAGATGACATCTTGATCTTTTTTAAATTTTTTCAAAATTATTTTAGGAAATTTGCGATGCGGTTGAAAAAGGTTGATCATCAAAAAATTTTACATGTCGATTTTTTCGCGATGCAAAACGTGTTTGAGCATCACATTTCAAGAGAGATGACGAATTAATTTTTCCAAGGGGCTCATCTCGTATTGCGTATTAATCAGCGTCCCACAGACTGTTTTTAGAAAAACTGACATGGAACAGGGTTTTTCAACCAACAACTGTTTACCTTGAGTTTTCGGCTGACATCTAGATCAATTTTGAAACTTTCGCTATGCATACAATAACAGAATCTGGATTACTTGAGATTAAGTTCCACTGTTTGAACTATGACCTGGTTTTAGTCGCTTTAGCACACACTTTTCTTACATGGAAATCATAATAACTCTGTCCTATACTTATTGAGAGCATAATTCAATTGGGTATTTTTCAGTTGCTATTGATTAGTTTCACATATTCTAGTGAGCTTTATGCCCAAACTTTTACAGAGTCAAAAGTTAGCTCAGAAAAATTCAGTTTTCAAGTTCACTGTAAATTTGTTCTCCTCCTGCACATTTTTGACTCAAGTTTTTGGTTAATCATGGGTCCGAAAATGATTAATTAAGTTATGCTGATACAATTTTAAAATCTAATCTGATAATTCTGATCTTTGGTTTGGTCAAATTATGGAAATAAATTTCTTAGGCCGAAAAACTGCATATTCATATCATTAAAGAATGACTTTGCCAAAAGTCACAGTAAAAGCAGAAAAGATACGAGATTCCACTTTTCAAATTGCACCTGAATTATGTAATTTATATGAATTAATATTTTTTAACAGATTTTAAACGAATCAGGTATTTCGAAAGAATGTATCGTTATAAAGTTCAATTTTACGTATAATCTACAGAGGATCAAGTCGAGTTTTGGTGCGGATTATAAAAAATTCGAAACTGTAACTCTGAAGTATAATATCCGTATCCAAGTTCAAATCGGATAAAAATTTCTATATCAGAAAAACAATCTTTAACCGAAAACCGTCTCAAAACACTTGAACACAAAATCAATCCGGATTGAAATTGATCTAGGGCAGGGTTTTTTTAAATTTTTTCTCGACAGACCATTTGGCTCCTAAGGTCAAAATTTTACAGGCCAATAGGAATTTGAACAAGCCAAAACTAAAAAGTTTGTAAATAAATGTGATAGTAAAAAATAGTTTTTTTCAACAAATTTAGTGGAAAACACTCTTCAAAATCGCAGTAGAAGTCCACATAGCAGATCAATCATTTTGAATACATTCTTAATCACAGACAGAATCACAAGGCTCACAAACTAGGTCAATCATTACTCAAATCAATCATCAGGGTTTTTCGCACAAGCCAGGCTGGTCTTTAACTTGGGGAAAATTTGGTTGCACATATAAATTTTGAGTTGCTCAATCTAAAACTGATAAATTCGCCAAATGATCAGAAAATGATTGAAAGTTACATCCCTTGTATTTCATTCACTTCACGTCAGTTTCAGACTTTTAAAACTGAATTTCTAGAGTTTTGAAGAAAAAATCAAAACGCTGACTAGAGTAACTTGTTCGGAACTTTTGTGATTTCGATGCTTTTAAAATGTGGGAAAATTAATTTTTTCAGCACATTCTTCTGAATTTACTGATGATCGATCATGGTCTTTTCATCGTTAGGTTGGCAAAAGAGGTTAAACTTTTTTGTTTCATTTTCAATCTGATATATCTGGAGCCAGTACCAATCATGAGTATTTATCAAAAAGTTTTCAAATGATTTGAAACTTAAAAAAGCGCGATAGGTATTTTACTTCGACATGAATATTGGTAATTATTTCCGGCTCTTAGCACCAGGAGAAAATTTTAGATTTTGATATTCTACAATGTTGGAAAATGAATATTTTGAATAACTTTTCCCTGCACGTGTCCAATTTTTCAGTGAATTCAATGTGTTTTCAGTCTGGCAATCTAAAATTCAAAAATTAGGCAAGCAACGAAGAATCTGGATGGCTTCTTCAGATAGCAAGAGCTTTTGCCATTTTCCCATGCTGATGATATTTCCATAATTTCAAATGCAAAAAGTTATGTTCATGATATAGCCAAAAATTCTAAAGCACTGCAAAACGATTTTGTAAAAACAATCTAGAAAAACCTCGAGTTTTGTCAAATATGCGAAAAAACAATACAAGGTCAAACATTCTCCCATAAAATGCTGATTTTTAAAAGCAATGAGCATGAACTAGGCCGACATTTTCTAGCCGCGCAACAGAGTGATGCCACGAATCATAAATGACCTGAAGTTCGGCGCGAAGCGCCGGAAAAGTTTTGGTATTTTTCATTTCAAAATGCATTAAAATGCATCTCCGCACAGGAAGCTACTAATCAAAAGGGTCATTAAGCTATAAGTTTTACAAGCCAATTTGGCTTGTGCCGCTAAATTTTTAGGAGCCATGACTCCTAATTGGCCTAAAAAAATTATGATCTAGGGTGAGCCAGCAAAGGCTACCGGTGCTGACTTTCACAACTTTCGAATGGATGAAACTTTTTTAATGTGAATTTCTTCAAAATACCTGTTTGTCGTTGATATAAGAGCCAAATTTTGTGCTCATAGTCTTTATGGTTTCCATACAAACACGAATTTTGTAAAAGTGGTCATTTTTTCAAAAAGTGAAAGTTGTCCTATTGTGGAAAAAGTTTTGTAAAGCTGTTTACACACAATAATGCACCCGGATTTTTAATTTACACGTAATTTAAATTTATCAGCTTCTTGTTTCACTATAGGCGAAATTTCACTAAAATCAAGAGCTTTTGTTTTAACATTGGAAGAAAAGTAAAACCAAAGCAAAGTCGATTATTGTCATTGACCAGTTTGGAAAACGATTAAAATTAGTGGTGAAACAGAAAAGAGGACATGATGAAACGGCTCTCTTGTAGTTTTCAGCTGTTATGTGATTCTTATGATTGGATCTATTTTACTTTTTCTCTTGTAAAACATGCTGATTTTCGTCAATTTTTTCTTATTATTCGCGAAAAATCGACGTTTAGTATTTTTAGTTCTAGTCGGTAAATATTTGAGAAATCTACTTGGGTTTTCGCAGTTATTGTGCCAGATGTTTCACCTATCGACGACAGCTAATCGCATAAAAAAGCTTCACCCATTTGAAAGCTATGAAAGTCTGTACCGGACCTATGTCACAACATTTCCATCTAGAACTGCTCCAGAAGGCCAAAAATTATTTTCGAAATTCCAATCGGATGAACACAGAAAATCAAGTTCAGAATCAAAGTGTCAGATTAGAAGAATCTATGTTGTCCGATCTGATCACTCAGTTTACACAAAAAAGTATGAATTTTAATAATGTTTCAGGATTTTCTCAACGATCCTAGTTCATTTTGCATTCTTGTTTTTCGCCAGACAAGATCATCGACTATTCAAAGTAGATATTAGAAACGTGAAATGCGGTATCAACTCAGAATTTAACAACCAAGCATTAATTCCAAATATTAAAACTTCAAAATAAGACATACAACAACATTAGATCACTGTTGGATACTGAGATCCAAAAATTGAAAATTTCTGGAAGTAGGATAATCCGGTTGTCCCACTCTTGCTGTATCCTTTGTTGAGCATGCTTACATAATTTTCATTCCAATGTGACATATGGTTCAAAAGAAAATCGTAAAAATATGAAGTACTACACCTATTTTAAACTTTTATTGAAGCATTTCTAAGTTGAGTGCTAAGTTTTTTTTCTATAATGCATTATACAGGGCAGATACTGTAGTATTTCGTGTTGAACAGAAACATTATAATCGTATGGTATCTGGACTTCTTGCACATGATTTTCGATCATTAATAAAATGTAACAAAAATTTTAGAAAATATTTCTATTAATCTTTCTCTGCACGACATCCTGAACCCGATACTAATTTGGCGGACGTTTAATGAATTCTTAATATTTAAAAAACGGAATTTTTTCCTGAAATTTTCATCTTGGAATCTAAAAAACGGTGTTTATAGGTTGATTTAGTGCTTAAAAAATATTATTCCATGTCTACCCCACATTTTACAAAAAGTGACTCGCATGTTTGCGATTAAATTAAATTAATTAAATTATTTAAATTAAATCAAGTAAATTATTTAAATTAATTAACTTATTCAAATTAGTTAAATTATTTAAATTATTTAAATTATTTAAATTATCTAAATTGATTAAATTATCTAAATTAATTAAATTATCTAAATTAATTAAATTATCTAAATTAATTAAATTATTTAAATTAATTAAATTAATTAAATTAATTAAAATATCTAAAATATTTAAAATATTTAAATTATTTAAAATATTTAAATTATTTAAAATATTTAAATTATTTAAATTATTTAAATTATTCAAATTAAATTGATCAAATTGATTAAATTAAATTAATTAAATTGATTAAATTAAATTAATTAAATGAGTAAATTTGATGAAACAAATGTTATAGTCAAATTTTAGACGATCAAAATTCAAAATGTTTCAAAAATTTTTTGGATTTTGAACGCCAAAAAATACTCAAAGTTTATTCATTCTGAAATGACAGATGCGGCGAAGAAACGAGAGTAAGTTCAAGTAAGAAAAATTGTAACCGTATTACTGTAATTATCTGGGAAAACTTTCTCTTGTATCTGCGACAAACCGATTAGATCAAAATATTGTCAAATGATCTGATCAAATGCGCTTATTTGTCGATACAGTTGTATCCAAATCAAAAACGGATAAGCATGATATTGGGGCTGATTTTTTTCTACAGTATGCAGTTGAAATTTCGTGTCAAATTGAACCTGATTTTTTTGTTATCATTGCATCTGCCATTTCAAAGTAAATCAGTTGAAATTAGATGCAGTAATTTCACGTATTTCCGAGCCACACATATTAAACCGCATAACTTTCTGATCAATATTGGCAAAATGACATATTTTGAGTCGTGCATATACTCTATTCATTTTGAAATCAGCGATTCTGTGTGAAAGTAAGTTTAATGAGGGAAAAATCAGTAAACTTATTACTGTAATGAATGAAGAAAAAATTTTGTCAGTAAGCGGTAAACAGAGCGACTAAAAATTTCAGTCAATAACCTGTTTAAGTGGTCGAAATTTCGCGCATAGCACTCAGGAATCGGCGCAGTTCTGGGATAATGGAAAAGCATTTACTTTCAAATGATTTTAGCCATTTTTAACGTTTTTCTGGCAGAATAAAGTATTCCACAGACTGAAAATTGTGTATCAAATTGAACCTACTTTTTTGGTTTTTGTTGCATCTGTTGTAGTGTGTTTCCGCCAATTTTAGTGAATTTCGTAATGTTGTGTCGATTCCGAGTTATTGGTTTTAAGTAGTTCTTTTCTCGTCAATCTCGGGTTAGCATTGGGTGGTTGGAAGCCCTCGCATTAAGGTTGATCCCTGGCTATCGCTCATGGCTGAATCTTATTCTCTTCTGACTCACGGACTAGGACAAGTAACGGCCCGAGGGACTCTTAACCCCTCATCTAATTTCAAATATAACACATCTGTCATTTCAAATTGAATGGGCTGTAACAAATGGTAGTTCATTCAATTTTTATTGGTTTTGTAGGTGGCATTTGCTTAAAATCAAAAAATGTACTCTAAATGTGGATTTGTACTCACTGAACCAAAAAGTTATAGTAGCTTGACAAAACCCAGTAACTTCACGAAAACTTTTCGACTGCAAGGTTTACTGTATGAGAAAAATGTTAACAAGTTTTCAAATCAACATAGTTCAGTTTGTATCGCTTTTCCTTTTATACATTTCGACGCATTTTTCTTCATTTGATCAAAGTTCGTATTACTATTACTAACGCCTAATTTGCATAAAATATTGACCCTAATCCTTAATCGAACGTCCAAATTTGGATCGCGTCTACATTGCGACCATTGCGACCAATTTTCGCTAATTTCTAAACTATTTTCGTCGTTCTGAATTCCAGTTATTCGAACTAGATCGTCATTATCGGGCGAAAAAAATTTCGGCGTCGGTAAATTTTCGGCACCAAATTTCGTCGGCCATCGACTCGTTTTTCGTAGCAGGAGCAATTTCCTGGTCGGGCACGTATTTTCGATGTAAGTCGATCCGGGAGTTTGTTGAGCCAGGTCACTGGCGGCCGCAGAACCTACGCTGGCGTCATTCAAATCGCATTTTTTATTCGAATTGTAATTGGCCGACTGATTTAAAAAAAAGGAATGTCGTCAAGTTGATTTTTTTCCGAAAATAGAAATTCATTAATGGAAAGTGTTATTTTCGTATTTAGTTCATAAAGAGCTATCGATTGATACCCATTTTTTCCAAAAAGTTCTTTTCTGCTCAATATTCTCTAACATGAGAAGTTACAAGAGTACAGGGTGTCTGAAAAATCGACCTTGAGCTTTTTACAGTATATTTACTTGATCTGATGTACAAGTAAAATAGCTCATGAAATTTCTACACGATAAATTTACGGTCTTGTAACAGAAATTCGTCGACAGCAAAAATTGATTCGTACAGTAAACATTCTCCTTACCAAACATTTGAAACTTGTTTCGCTCAAACAAGCTGATAAACAATCGGCTATTGTTTGAGCATCAACTGTCTTTTTCACATGATTTTTCAAAGTCGTGTCGGCACTGGATGGGAAAAGGCTATTTTGACAGTTACTGTTGGCTTGATTGGCTAAAAATTTAAAAAATCGATCATGAACAGAAAATTGTGAGTTTTGTAAACAGGGTGTCTTTAAAATGATTTTCGAAACAAGTTTGTTTTAATTGATTCCGAAAAGCTAAAATACGGGGCGATGTAAAAAGCAACACATTTTACAGTAACCTCAAAATTCAAATTTCATGCTACAGTATCCCGAAGAACAGTATTGAGAGAGAAAAATTGAATGAGAAATCAGAGTTGCATTGATCTGCAATCATTATCAAAATTTTGACTCTAAAGTAGATAGTTTCATATGCAATAAAAGTGGTGAATTTCACTGACCACAGATTTTTATTTCATGATAACGAAAAGTAAACTAAGATATAGTACTGTAGATTTTAAATTATAGATCAAAAAACTTTATTACAGTTTTTGACACTTCTGTGCTGTGATGCATTTGTTGTGAAAAATTGCAAACATCACCAAATGATGCCACGGCAGATTTGAACCAAATTCACAAAAGTTGCAAGCAATTCGAAAATATTCATCTTTCCTCTACAGTATGCAAAAATGAAAATATTATGAAGTGAAACTTGCTTATCATATTTCGAAACCGTCACTCACATGGTACGCAAGATTTAACGAACAAATTTTGAGCCGCCTGATCGCTAGTCGAACCGGGCGTCGTCGAATAAAACGAACATTGGCTCGCCGTCGTATCGTAAACGAATGATCGACAAGTGCTCGGTTTACCGTTTATATCCTACAGTAAACGAATGAAAAATTATTTTTCCTACTTGCGGATCCGAAAGAAAATTTGTCTTATACTGTATTCATTGAGCAGGCGACGATGCAAACCGACGGGTCGCCGATATTCGACGCCGTTGAACTCGGTTGTCCGCCGCCAGATACGCCTTTGCCGCCCGTAGCGATAAAAACGGGCATTTTGCCAGAACCGCAAGCTAAAAAAAGTATCAATTGACCAGTGGTCAGTTTTATTTGGGCAAAATTTGAATCTATATAACTCGGTTAACACTAAAGATACAGTATTCTAAATGATGTCGTTACATAGCTCTCGACGAGACCTATCGATTAATATCTAATTTATACCTTTTTGGACTAAAAATAACTCATGAACTCGGGAACCGGGGTATCTAGAAAATTTTCGTGCTCACTGGTATCGGGCGAAGAAGTGGGACCGACCGGCGGCTGGGTTACCGGTCCGATCGTCTCGGGGCCTAACGTAGCGAAAGTCGGGGGCGTTTCGGGACCAATAGTGAATGATGAAGGCGCCGTGGTTGACAACCTCGACGTGGTCCATGCCCCATATTTTGGAGTATAAGTGGCCAATGTGATGACGGGCGGCGTACCCGTATAGCCCGCTACAAAAATGAAAGTTCAAGTTTTGGATGTCTTCAATTTTTCAAGGCATACAGGGTGTTCGGAAGACAATCGCTCATCACACCGTATCGCGGAATGACTTCAGATCCATGTACCCCTGAGTTTTCATACCTATGCAAGACGAATCTGTAAGCTTATAGAAGGCTTTTCGGAAAGCCGGTATCAAAACGGCCGGCGGCGTATCCGTATTATTGTACAAATTGCAAACCATGAAATTTATATCGTAGACGAATCCTTTACATGCTAACTGAATATGCGAAAAACAAAGTCAACGGGGTGTCACGAATGATGAAAAAAGACATTACTTTTTCCGAGGCGCAAAAATCCAGGCACGTTTTTTCGTTGTAGGCCCTGTAGATGGTCCTGTATGGTTCCGGGTAGGCTATGTCACAATTCCCGAATCTTTTGTAACAGTTCGTTTGCTCATCCTCTGAAAATAAAGTCTGACACAAAATGCAACATTTCATAACAAACTCACATGCATCACATAAAAGTTTTAGATTTTGATCCCAAAAAGTTGTCATTTGTTACCAAACAAATTGGACATTTTTCAATTTAAATATTTTTTGTAAAACCCATGTACTAAAAAAATGTAGAATTCGTGATTGATAATTGGAAATATTACTCTTTTGAAATCATAGCCACCGATTTGTTAACAAAATAAACTCACGAGCAGTGATCATGGCAACTGAAACGCATAGAATCAATAAACTTTGTGGTACCATAATTTCCATGTTTCTCACAAAAGTTTGTCTATGAAAAATACAATCGAAGTAGTTTTCGATAGTACGTAATATACAATGTCTGTTAAATTCTTTTCTTATTCTTGGATATAAGAAGGTTACTAGGTCGCTCCCGCATATGTCAAGGTAATTTGATGCAAAAAAATATTTGGAAAGATCCATTGTGAGGATCAAATGGAGCGAAAATGCAGCCATTTAAGGATTTTGTGTCAAAGAAAGTGTTGAAACTGAGGTGAATGACGAAGTAACTTTTGATTTTTATGATTTTTGAAATCAAGTATGGTCAAAGTACAATGGAAAGCATGATAAGCGTGCGATTAGTAAAATTCTCACTTGGCACACTTTCTGGAAAAATTTCTCTTCGTTATACGGTGAGCGTTGTATGAGCGATTGTGTGTCGATTAATCGAATGTCCCTATTCCTCTAACGTTCCGATCCCCCGAAAGCCCCTATTCTTCGAATAGAATGCTTGAGATTTTATCTAAAAAGTATTCGTTTTAGCGAAAGTCCCGATTACTCGAAATTTTTTTTCTTCAAAAAATCTCGTTTTCTCGGAAATAATAAATGTGCAGGTTTAAATTTACCATTTTGTAACGAGAAGATTACCACGACAAAAAGTTCCCACAGTTTTTTCAAATATGAAAAGTAAAAAATTGTGGTCAAACCTAAGCCCGAGCCTAAGCATAAGCCTATGCCTAGACCTAAGCCTAGCCTAAGCTGTAAACCTAAGCCTAAGTTTGAGCCTAAGCCTAAGCCTAAGCCTAAGCCTAAGCCTAAGCCTAAGCCTAAGCCTAAGCCTAAGCCTAAGCCTAAGCCTAAGCCTAAGCCTAAGCCTAAGCCTAAGCCTAAGCCTAAGCCTAAGCCTAAGCCTAAGCCTAAGCCTAAGCCTAAGCCTAGGCCTAAGCCTAAGCCTAAGCCCTAAGCACGTCCATCAAAAAAAATCTCTGAATGCTGTTGAGTCTTCATATCATCAGATATGATAATTTTGAAGTTATAGTATTTACGATCAAATTTACAGACGTTTCAAGAAAATCGACCTGTTTGTAAATGCACTTTCGATGAACTGGGATTTGTGGTGCACCAATGTTCGATGAATCATAAATTTTATCTTCTTTTCGAGGAATCGGGAAAGCAAATTCATGATGCACTAAGGCATGTTTCGAGGAATCGGGAATTTTATCCACTTTTCGAGGAATCGGCATTTTTGAGCAATCGGGACTTTCGAAGAATCGGGAATTTCGGGATAAGGGGATGTTCGATGAATAAGGATACAACCGTATGAGCAAGTTGCCCATACAGCACAAACTCTTCTACATTTCGCTTGTATTCCTATTCCTCGAACGTCCCATTTCCTCTAAAGTTCCGATTCTTCGAAAGTCCCGATTTCTCGAAACATGCTTTAGTGGATCATGAATTAGCTTTCCCGACTCCCAGAAAGTTCCAATTCCTCGAAAAGAGGGTAAAATATATGATTCATCGAAAATTGGTGCATCACAAATCCCAGCTCATCGAAAGTGAATACACAAACAGATCGATTTTCTTCAAACGTCTGTAAATTTGATCGTAAATACTATAATTTCAGAATTACCATACCTGATGAAATGAACACTCAACATCATTAAGAGATTTTTTGTTGATGGCTATGCTTAGGACTTAGACTTTATCTTAGGTTTGACCAAAATTTTTTACTTTTCGAGGTGGAGAAGACCGTGGGAACTGTCCTATTGGGCGGTCGTATACCCTCGGCTACCTACCTGCAGTTCGTGGGAGATCCAATCTGGTACGGCCCCTGACGCTAACCCGGTACTAATCACACTCCTACTGCAGTGAGTTGAGACTGGATGTACGAGAACGTTTATTGGTGAGCAAAAACACAACAGGTAGTAGAATACAACGATAGATGTAAGTACGAAACAAAAGTGCAGAGTGCCAAAAATACAAACGCTAACGCCTACAACCTCCCTAGACGGCCAATCCTTCTTTAGTCCCTGAGCAACGAGCCACAGAGCCAACGGGATATCTCAGGCCACGGCCTAAGCTGAAACTCTACCAAAAATAGGTAAACTAACTCAAACAACCACTCACTGGTTCCTCTCCTCAAAATGGAACGTCGCAAACGTCTCAGGCCGCGTCACTACTCAAATTCGCCGTGGCGCGTACCACGAAACACAAATATACAAAACGGCGATCCTTTCCTTTGTCACCACCGTCCAAATAACAGAGCGTCCGAATACTACGGTGCAGACGCCAATATCACACACAGGAGAGGCGATTCTCCAGACGGAAATGTTTTTCACAATAGTAATAATAATAAGAAAGAATACGAAGAATGAATAAAAACGCTGCCGCGCGCCTAACATCGACTTGCAAGTGATATGCAAAACATTTGCGCCAACCATTTATTATTTTTGACCAAAAATATGAGTGACACAAACCGTTTTATCGGTTTGTTTACCTGAGAATAAATGAAAACACTTTAGCAATAAAGAAACTTTAGGAAATGAAATGATGTAATTAGAGGACCAAAGGTCAGAGGAATTGACCCTCTGACATCCCTCCCCCCCAAAGGCAAGACTTTTCCCGCCAGCGAAGGGAAAAGTCAGGAGGTCCCCCAAGGGCCCCAGACCCTCGACGCCGATGCTCGACGCCTCCAAATGTTCCAAACAACGACGCTACGCGCCGTTGACGCAATTATAAACAATAAAAAATAAAAACGTCCGTGTCCGACGTTATCTTTACAACTTTGGGCCAATTGCGCCGGATGCTACCCCCGACGCTACAAAGTTTACTAATAAAATGCCCGTGGGCTCGTGGTCCCGAATAAAAGAATAAAAAATGTTCGAACGAATAGTGTTCGCGGCACTCGGGCCGAATTTGATCAAGATAAAAATAAAACGTTTTATCGGCGGTGACCCCCGCGGTGCCCGAGTTAGGTTGTGGGCTGCTCCCCACTGCCGTCGATGTATTTCGTATCGGCAGCTCCTCCATCACGGATTGTGGCATTCGTCTCCGTCCTCTCCGGAGGGGGGGTTGTACGCTGTGGAGAGCCCGCACGACTTTTGAATTTCCGCCGCCATTGCTCCTCTGGCCCCTTGGCTGGACACTGGCCCCCCAACGCCTTTGGTATTATCTGCCCCCAGGGAGAAAGGATGCCCGAAAACCAAATCCTCTGGCCCCTTGGCTGTCTAGATTTTGAACCAAAAATATTTATGGTATTTATTGCTAAAGTGAATCTGCCTTATTAAGAGGTAAACTTAAACCCATAACACGGTCTGTGCCACGAAAAAATTTTAGAATGAAAATGTGTTTTGGAAAAAAGATGGAAAAAATATGAAAATGGCAGCGCAAAGCCTGCTACCCTTGGGTGATGTCAGTTGGTGACTTTTATCGGAAAGGAACAAAAATACCCGAGATTTAAGAAAATACAATAATTGCTTGATAATTCCAAGATTCGCAAAAAGAAATACGATATATCTCCGTGGAGATTCGAACAAAACACAAACGAAAAAATAAATGGAACAAATTGAGATTAGTACAAGAGGCAACTCTAAGGCATAAAAAGGTGGCACAACCGGTTTCGATTTTGTAATACAGATGCTCAAAAACGGAAAAAATAGGTAACTTTTGAAATATCGAAAAAATTTTACAGAACGAAATAATTATCTTTATAATGACCTCACGGAGAGCGGGGTCATCTGAAACATAAGAAATTTACTTCCTCCTATGACCGCTATGGTCCCGTCCCGGTTGACCAATACCAATATCTCGTTTCAACGGGGAAATGTAATCGGGGTTCTCTGTGGACGGCGGTCTTTGGGGCGGTTGCGTAGACGTCCCCGGAATATCCATTCTCTCTTCGGTTTGCACATTACGCACCGGCGGAATCATCGTAGGCGGAGGCATCTGCAATCCCGGTGGAACTAAGAACTGGTGGTAAAATTGCGGTTGCCCGGGCTGGAATTGCATGACCGGAAACTGCGGCACTTGAAACTGTGCCGGCGGCGGCACCATTGTATTCGGGAATAATTGTCCTGAAAAAAGAAGGCAGTTTATGCAATCAACACCCACCATCGGCAACCCCGGATAATTCGGTGGTAAATACGGTAATTGTTGCTGGTGGGCTTGCATCATCGCGTTCGGATCAGCCATTGACACTCCTTGCTGAGTTGTTTCCGTGGCCCTAGACCTATCCAATGAAGTCGTTCGGCTGGAGTAGGCCACGTCCACTCTATCGTCGTGTTGATAATATGCCGATGTTCTTTTTCTACTTCGAGACTCTCTGCTATCTTTGCGCTCTGCCGCTTCTCTCTTTTCCTTTTCCTTCCTTTCGTAGTTCCTTTCGTAATCATCGATCTCTTTGCGCCAACTTTCTTCTTCAGCTTCCTTGCGTTTCTTTTCTCGCGACATCGATTTCTCGTGACGACTTTCGTCTCTATGTCGACTTTTGTGCCTTCTCTTTCTGTCTTTTTCCGGCGTTTTCGATTTCTCCCTTCTTTGCGTATCACTTTCTTTTCTAATCCATCGTTTGGATACCTTACTGGTCGCAGGCCTAGTGTGGGCATGCTTGACTCGGTATCCCACTCTTTTCTTCAAGGTTTTTTCAACTTCCAATATATCGCAAGCCTTCTTTCGATCGATGACCTCCCAAAACCGTATTCTGGGGTCCGTATTGTCAATTTCCTTCTTCCAAACTAGTATATTCGCGTATTTTGGTTCGGGGTCTTTTTTGTCTTGAAGCACGGCCTTAGCAATCATATACGCTAACCCCGATGCCTTTGCCTGGCATGAGGCGTATAACGCATGAAAATTGCTACCTGCTCCCCCTTGTCCAGCGTTAAATTCCCGCCGCAATTTCATCGTAATATACGCGTGGGCCTGGTAGTGGAATCCCGCGAAATTTTGTGGAATTCTGCCCAATCGGGACAATTTCATAAATAGGCAAGCGCAGGCCCATACAGCCGCTTCGTATGCTTTCTCTGGAGATCGCGTTGTACTCCATTCGGCTAACTGAAGTTCAAAAATGCTCCACAATTTTTCGGGCAAGTTCGCTTGTAGAACATGGAACTGTAACTCGTAATATCGTATTGTTTCGATTTCGATCCCGGCTTCGTCGTATACACGGTTTATCAAATCTGTCGTCATTAGAGCTACCTCCTCATCCAGAGCGGGATCCATGTGCGCGAGATACTTCTGGACACACGGATTTGACAGAGATACTCTCCCATATTGGAAATCGACGACGTACTTTCCTTCCTTCAAGGCCTTGTTGAGAACTTGCCCCCGCTTTCCAAGACCTCGTCGATACTTGACCTTATCGTTTGGATTTTCGGAGGGCTGCTTGAACTTTCCACTCTTTACTTTGTCCAACTCGGCTTTATTCTCTTCGTGAGTGATTCGTTTCTCTTTATCTTGTCTCTTTTTCTGCATTGTTTTCGTGAATTTCACCGGATTGGTAATGTTTTCTACATTTTGTCCACCGGCCTTTGCATAAACCGGCGGAGTGGGCAAAACGTTATCTCCGGTTTCTTTGTCCTCACTTCCGATTTCGGATATCACTTCTACGTACGGTTCTTCGCTCGTCCCTTCTTCCCCGGGATTGGTATCTTCTAATTGTTTTGCCAGTTCGATCGCGGCCTTCCCGTACTTTTCCTTTTCCAGAACTTCTATTTTCTCTTTCATTTCTTTTATCTGATCGGTTAATTTTTCCAACTCGGGTTGCGTCTGATTTTCGGATTCAACTATCTCCATTAATTTTTCCTCCTGTTCGGCACCTTTACTCCCGTCCGCGGGTGTACTGGTGATAGGGGGATCCGCAATAAGTACGACCACGGGCTTGTCTTGCTCCATTTCATTATCTGAAACATTCAAATTATCTACTTTAGGTGGTACATTTACAGTCTGCTCCTTCGAAGTTTGTTCTGTAGGACCCTGGCTAGCCGGGACCACAACTTCTACTTGTGGAATCAGATCTGAGTCGTCCCACTTAGTTACAGATTTAAAAGTTGCAGAGGTGCTAGGGGCCCATAGGTCCTTCGCCTCGAATATGGACGCGGAAATATTCCAATAAATAAGATTTTGACTCGCGGCATGAATATTCAAAAAATGGAACACATTATAAAAGTTACAGTTCATAAAATAAATAGAATTGTCGCGCAAATTTGTCTTTATTTCTTCGATGGGTTCTTTGCAGGAACGTGGTATCCATCTTATAGGTAGTACGCAAAAAATATTTTGAACCGATTTCTGCGTACGTATCTTTGGATACCGTTCCATCATCTGTTCCATTTGATCGGTAGTTTTGTTGTTCACGAGATCCTGGCTCATCCACTTCATGAATTCGATTCGTTCCTGTTCATTCCTCCACACGGATGACCACATTCCCGACGTGAATCCCGGAACCCAAGCTCTCCACTCTTGCGCCGAATGAGGCCACAAGAAGTAAATGAGTGGATTTACATTCTTTTCGTACAAATCTTTGACTATCGGGACGATCGATCGGCTAATTTTCGAGTGATAATGGTCTTTAAGCGACGACACTTGCTCTCGTATAACATTCGTAAAGTGTATCACTTCCTTTGGCCATTTTCCGTGTTTCATTTCTATTTCTCGAGGTTCAATTGGCCGTCCAAATTGCCGTGCCCCCAAAATATCTTCTAGATCCCAATCGTTAGTTGGTCCTTCCTCGGAATCGTCCGTATCTTTTCTCTTTCTTGGCGCTTTAACTTTTCTTTCTATCCATGGAAACCAGCCGTTGGGCACTGGCTGTGGTTCAATGTCACTATTGGAGAAATGCGGAGGACAATGAAAAGTCCCGGTCGCCATTTCCTCCGACAATTTGTACGTCGCGATAGCTTCTCCACGCATCATGAAATACAACGCGTTGGTGTTATCCGTCACTTCTTCTACTCCGTAAGCGCCTTTCCACTGTGGATCCGTATATCTACCTTCGAATGTGTCTCTAAATCTTCGTGCTAGATCAGCGACCAATTCCGGCTCCATCGTGTCGTGTGGGTACAACTGAAAACAATTTTGAATGTCCGTCGCGAATCCGTAGCGAAGTAACGCTAAAAAACATAAAAGGGACCCGCGGGCATCGAGCGTCGCATATCTCAAAACTTCTATGTTCAATTTATCAGCCTCCATTAGTTGCCGGAATTCTAGGGAACTCAACTGTCCCCACGAAATCTTGAAAGCGTCGGCCCATAAAAACAAAACTTCTGTCATGAGGGCTTTCAGGTTGAGGCCTTCGGGGCTGATTCCGATTATTCTTGCTTTCGACTTGTCCTTCATCTCCGTCAATACGATTTCCAAATCATAGACGCAGCACGATAAAATGTAATCTATGTTGTCCCGTCTTTTCCGAACTAGTTCCTTTTCCTGATCTAAATATCCGAATTTAGTCAGAACTAACGTGATGTCCTCTCGAATGTGGAAACCGACGATGATGTTTTCGCGTCGAAATATCGTTCCATATACTTTGTGGAAGTGTTCTTTGTCCCAAAATTTCAAATCGATTATAAAGTTCTTTCCGCACATCGTTGAGATCGTTAGAAGTCGCAATGCGTCGCTAGGCTTCGATCCTGGGGTTTTTGGCTTCCTCCCACTTTCTGTATCCAACGCTATGACTATCTGTCCTCGAAACTTCGAATGGTTTATCGCCTTAATAAATGCTTTCAAATTTTCGGGCGCCAAAAATAATGGTTCTTCGATGGCCGCATGAGGCACACCGAACAACGACGTGAAATAATTAAAAATATCGGTTGAACGTACTAATCTTCGAACATTGTAATCTTAAAATTTTCATACAATTTTCTAACTACAATTTTTAAAAATACTTTCGAAACAAAAACGACTCAAATGCACAAGAATAAATTTGGACGAAGGGGAGTTGATCAGGCTCTCAAACACCCAAAATCCTCGGCATATAAATTGCCGGCCGGTCAACTTAGAGTCCTATTCCGAAAAATTTCAACATATATTCTACCTTTCCGATACTTACTACTAAGTTGAAAATTCGTATTATCTTGCCGATCTTGAGGCTGCCCGAAGGTGCTATCAATTTCGACGATACTGGACATTGCCATATCGCGTTCGGATTCGAATTTCTTGAAATCTCCAATCGACGAAAATTACTAATATGCTAACGCTTTGCAAATTAAATCTAAAAAATAACTCCATAATACTTCGAATTTGCGGACTTTATAACTCGGGGAGGGTTTTTCCGGGACTTATAAACCTTTAATTTTCTCACACTAAGCGCGTGAAAAAATATTATTTCGCCCATTAAAAATTTTCCGGCATCGTAATTTTTTGGTGAATGCCTAAAACTTGCCATAAAATTGCCAAAAATAAGTCAGTACAATTAAAAATTGAAAAAGAAGAAAGGGGAAAAGGTTAGAAAAAATACAATACATAGGGCATTAGAAAATACACATAAAATTAATCCGAACAAAACGCACAACGAAAACGATAAAAATGAATTGTTACAGTAAAAATCGGGTGTTCGCGTAACAAAGGGCATTACGCGATTTATAGAAACTATTTGTACGCGCGAATCTGGTTTCCCAGCACGACGTATTTTTATGACATTTTTCTCTATATTCGATGTCTCAATTACTTCGTATGGACCGTCGTTTGTTGTGTCGGCCTTCCCTTTGATAATTCCTTTCTGGTAGAGAACAAGTTCTCCCGTTTGGAACGTCTTTTCGCGAGCCTTCTTATCATACTGTAGTTTTCTTTCGGCCGCCGATTTTTTATGATTTTCATTTATGATTTTATACGTGTTAAGGAGGTGCTCCGTTAACATGTATCTATAGGTGTCGTAATTATTCTGAATAATTATTGGCCTCGCTATCTCATTATCCAATTGAAACCTTGCCTCGTGTCCGTACAGTAGGCTATGGGGGGAGTTTTTCGTTGTTTTGTGCGGCGTAATCCGATACGCAAATAAAATCTGCTCGAGATAGTGTGGCCAATCGTCCGGGTCGGTTATTGCGACTCTCCTAATTTGCTCTATTAACGTTCTATTGAATCTCTCCACCATACCATTGCATTGCGGGTGGTATGGTGTCGTATTGATTTTCTTTATTTTTAGGAGATCGCACACATTGCGCATTAACTCGGACATGTACGCTGAGCCTTGGTCACTCAGCAAGTGTTTCGGCGTTCCGTGCGTATAAATGACCTTCTCCATAAATGCTTTCACTATTGTGTCGGCTCTTTGATCTGGAATGCATTTTGCCTCGACCCATTTCGTGAAATAGTCCATAAATACAATAACGTATGGTCTTTTTTCTCGAAGGGGCGAAATACTGACCACATCGGTTGCTACTATCTCCCAAGGGTACGAGACGGGTATTGGGTTAAGAGGTTGAATGGGGTTCGATATAGGGCGGCACAGTTGGCAAACGACGCAAGATTTTATCCATTTAATAATGTTGTCTTCCATATTTGGCCACCAAAACTTGTTTCCTATTGCAGCGATAATCCTGTCTATTCCCTGGTGCCCCATTAATGTATCGCCGTGATATTGATGTAAGATGAGATGTCTAAGTCTTGATGGGATCACTAGTTGGCTTTTTCCATGGGCATTTTCGCGGTATAATACTCCGTTTTCTAAGTGAAAACTATTAAAGTATTTTTTCGAACTATTTTCGCCAACGTTCCGAAAAATGTCCACCAACTTCGGATCCAATTGTTGTTGTTTCTTAACTAATTCCAGGGAAAACAATTCGGAATCTTTTTTCGCTTCCTTCGGTGTTTGATCTATTTCTTGTTGCGTCGGCAGTGGGGGATCAATGAATGTTTCTTGAGTCTCGGGTTCAAGCATTTGTTTCGTCATGGCTCGAGTTACTGCCATGCATTCGGGTTCCGTACTCAACTTCTCCTCTTCGATTTCTTCCTTTGTTTCTTGTCTCTTATTTCGAATCTTTTCCTTTTCTTCGGATCGTGATAAGAAATCTGCGAAGGCGTTTTCACGTCCGGCTACGTATTCGAATATATAATTAAATTGACCAAGATATAAAGCCCATTTTAACAACCTTTGATTTTGCTGTTTTTCTGCGGAGAGCCACGTGAGTGGTTTATGGTCTGTCCTGATTGTGACCCTAAATCCCATTACGTGATGCCTATACTGCTTGAACCCGTAAACTACGGCTAAACATTCTCTCTCCGTTGTTGAATATCTTGTTTCGGCGTCATTTAAAACTCTACTCGAGTAGGCTATTGTCCATCGATCATTTTCCGTTTCCTGATACAAAATTGCCCCTATCGCTGTTCCTGAGGCATCTGTTTGAATTACAAATCTTGCCGACCCGTCAAATACTGGATATCGAAGGAAGGGTGCCGTCATTAGGGCATTTTTTACACTTTCAAAAGCTGCTAACTGCTCCTCTGAAAGTTCAAACTTTTCCTTCCTATTTTTCTTTGCGAGGGCTTTAAATAAAGGCTGGGCGATAAAGGCTAAATTATGAATGAAACGTTTAGACCATTGTACTAATCCCAAGAACTTTTGCAGCTGCTTGATGGATTTGGGTACTTCGAAATTTTTTACCGCTTCTATCTTTTGTGGATCGACTGACATTCCATTCTTGTCCAATATGTGGCCTAAGAATTTTACACTGGCTGGCATAAAGGAACATTTGTCAGGTTTTAATGTGAGGTTCGCGTTTGTTAGGCATCGAAATATTGTCTCCAAATTTTCTATATGCTCTTCGACGGTTTTGGAAAAAATTATGACGTCGTCGATATATACTAGGCATATTTTCAATACGTATGGGTATAAAATTCGTTCCATTAGTCGCTGAAATTCCGCGGGAGCATTCTTTAAACCGAACGGCATCACCTTGAACTGGAACAAACCTTCTTGACATATAAATGCTGTTTTTTCTTTTGATTCGGAGTGCATCGGCACCTGCCAATACCCGGACTTTAAATCCAATGTGGAAAAGTACCGTGCTCCTCCTAACGCATCTAAATAATCATCGATACGAGGTATCGGAAATTTGTCGTCTTTCGTCACTTGATTGATTCCTCTGTAGTCGACTACTGGTCTCCATGTGCCATCTTTTTTGCCTACTAAAAACAATGGCGCAGCCCAAGGGCTTCTAGAAGGCTCGATGACACCCTTCTCCATCATATCTTTCACGTGTTCTCGAATTATATCCCTTTGCATAATGGGAGCTCTCCAGTAGTGTTTTTGGACGGGTAGCGCGTCTCCTGTATCAATTTTATGCTCTGCTTCGTGGGTCATTGTTAACCGGTCGTTCTTCATACTAAATGCCTGCCTATGCTTGAGTAAGACATTCATAAGCTGTTGTTGCCCTTCTCTATCGACACTCGATTCTTTTACCAACTGCGTAACAATTTTGACGAATTCTGGTTCGATTTGCCATTGAGTTTGAGGCTCCGATTGCAGTTGATGTATTTTTTCGTCAAACTCTGGCCCCACAAATTTCGTTCTGGACTTTGCTATCAACTCGTTGCTACGCAATTTGATTCCTTTGTTTGTTTCATTTATGAGTAGGATACGAAAATTATTGTCTTTAGCGTCCACCATTGAGGCGTCGATGTCGAATAAGGTATCTTTTCCTGTTTCTTCTACCACTATGGGACCCTTTGCCCAATCTTTCTGTGGCCACACCACCGCTTGCACAAAAGAAGTGGTATTTGGGGGAATATATGTCCCATTTTTCGTCCAAATAAAGGTTTCTTCGTTCATTTCGGTAATTCGCATAACTTGTTCTTGATCCTCGTCACCTTCTAACTCAGGTAGATCTTCTTCTTCGACTTCTTCTTGTAGCGGTATGTAATCCAGAACCATGGGATTCGTAGGAATCGGTAAATGGGACGGTATTTGCGCATCGTCGAATAATGTCTCACTAATAATTTGTTTCTCTACATTTGCTAGACGTATGTGGCCGTTTCGAAAATCGATAGACGCCTGTATACTAGGATGGGTTAGAAAATCTAGACCCAATATAATGCCTTCATTTAGGTTATCTAGTAATGCGAATCTGGCCAGAAAATTCCCAAAACCGGTTCCGACGTACACGAATGTAGGACCATATGTTGTCACTCGTTTTCCGACAGCTGTTACTACTGAATTTAAGATAGGGAATTTTGCCTTAGGGGTATTCAGTAGCCTTGACGCCGTATCTGTCCTCATAAAGCTAGATTGCGCTCCCGTATCGATTAGGGCTTTAAATTCTTCTCTGCGTATCCTAACGGGTATCAATAACGGTTGACATTTGCGAAAATTTTCCAAAAATAGGTGCTCGTTATCATTGGCGAGTCTAGGCTTCGTCTCTGAAGTAGAATTGATAACGTTCCCCAAGCCTAACTCGTAATTCTCTATCAAAACTCCATCTAATGCTATAATTTCCGGCTTATCTTGTTTTTTAGCCTCTTGTGAATTTATAACATTTACGGAATTATTCGGAGGGTTATTCACCGGTTGCGTTGGTGTTACTGGTACAACATTTGGCGGTGGCTGCGGGACGCTATTTTGGCGGTAATAATATGCCACATTCGGGTTATTCTCGACGTTACTATTGTGGTATGGCACTCGTTGGCCAAAATTCGCAAATCCTGCTCTTCCACGATTTGCAAAGCCGCCACGATGGTCAAAATTTCGATTATAAAAATTATTGCCGCAATTCCAGGACCTCCCTTGATCCGTAGGTTGGATCAATTCCGGGTGCAGGATAAAACAATTTTCAGACGAATGACTATTCGATTTATGGTACGAACAATATGGTCGACGATACGGATTTCCCAAAATTCTATCAGGTAAATTATTATTATATGGTACATTATTAGGATTATTATTGACTCCCCAACGATTAAGAGTTTGAGGGCCCTGATTCCTAATTGCTTCATTAACCATTTTCATAATATCCTGTTGAGATAAAGGAGTTTGAAATGCTGGTGGTGGCGGGAAAATTTGCTGAGGCCGTATAATCTGTTGCTGTTGACCAGTATTACTATCCTGCGGACGAAATTGTAAATTATTAAATCTTTTATTTTCATAGACTCTATTCAACCGATCATCTTCGCCGTCTTCCTGGTCCTCGCTAAATTCCTTCCAGGCCGTCGTATCGGCTTTCAACTTATTTACGAATTCCGCCAAAGAGGCGATATTTTTGAACTGGTGAAGCCGACCCTCCATTCTAGTTTGGACGTAAACTGGAGCCTTGTGAAAATACGTTTCGATAACGATTCTGTTTCGTTCATTTTCCGTTTTTTCATAATTTAATAAATGGACATAGGTCTTTATTCGTCGTAAAAAATCCTTTGTGGTCTCCCCTTTTCGTTTTTTCATATCATGTAACTCCCTTCTGAGTGCAGGAGTGTCCATTTTGGGAGCAATCATTCTTATCACGCCCGCTTTTCCTTCTTCATAGCTACTATTCTTATCCACGTATGTCGAAGTTTCAAAATCGCAACATCGCCAAAGTACTTCAATTCTTAGGTCTTCCGTATCTTCAGGCTTGAATGTGCCTTCCAAGCAGGCGAAAAAATTGAGTATTTCTGCGGCCTCCATTTTATCCGATATTTCTTTGTTCTTCATTCGACCCAAAATTATCTTGATTCTTTTCTCGGGATCTTCACAATATCGTCCATAATCTTGCTGATTTCGAGGGATACTTCCAGATATAGGTTGTTCCACTCCGCGATTCCATGACGTCGTTGGTATTTCATCTTCCATCCTTTGATGCTGTGCACCTTGAGCCTGTGCCTGCGCGAGATGATTTTCAAACCAATTTAATTTTCTTTCTAAACTCCTGTCTAAATGGTCTTTAACCGGTTCAGACTGAAGTATTTCCGTATTTTCATAATTCGATATTCTTTCATCGAGCTTCTTGTCCATTTTCCTCATCAATTCCCGCATTTGTTTTTCGACCTCTTCCATTATCTTTCTCGCATTTTGTTGATCCTGTTCTCGTAACCTTTCTTCCAATAATTTTCGCTCTGCTCTTTCTTGCATAAGTTGTTCTAATATTTCTTGTTCCCGGAGCGCTGCTTTCGTTCTTTCCACATTAACGGCATTTGTTGATTTATCGACTGCTCTTTGCATTGATTCCTGAATGGCTAGAGTGGCCACATCCTGCAAATTCCCCTTCGTCGGTCTTTCGGTTTCATTCCTCGGTTTCGTTTCGATACCAATTTTTGCGTCGATTTCCGGTATTGTAGGCGTATATTTCGAATTATGAAATGATACGACATTCGTTTTCGGAGTTACATTAATCTTCTCGAAGGATGATACTGAACCCGAGGACGTCTGTATCCCCTGATCCGCGTAATCATGTGTCTCTGCGTCAATAGTTTGATCTTTGTTGCTATCATCGGGTGAATTCGCAAATTTCTTTGCTACTTGTTCGATCGTCGCTTCTATGTTTGCCATTCGTTTAGCGTGATCCTCTTTATTCAATTCCGTCTGCGATAATGTTACTTTCGGTCGTCGTCCGGGTTGCTTTCGTACCGTTAATTTCGGTTTCGACACTTTCTTCATCTTTTACCTTTGTAGCTGTACAAGTCACCAATGTCGTATTGGGCGGTCGTATACCCTCGGCTACCTACCTGCGGTTCGTGGGAGATCCAATCTGGTACGGCCCCTGACGCTAACCCGGTACTAATCACACTCCTACTGCAGTGAGTTGAGACTGGATGTACGAGAACGTTTATTGGTGAGCAAAAACACAACAGGTAGTAGAATACAACGATAGATGTAAGTACGAAACAAAAGTGCAGAGTGCCAAAAATACAAACGCTAACGCCTACAACCTCCCTAGACGGCCAATCCTTCTTTAGTCCCTGAGCAACAAGCCACAGGGCCAACGGGATATCTCAGGCCACGGCCTAAGCTGAAACTCTACCAAAAATAGGTAAACTAACTCAAACAACCACTCACTGGTTCCTCTCCTCAAAATGGAACGTCGCAAACGTCTCAGGCCGCGTCACTACTCAAATTCGCCGCGGCGCGTACCACGAAACACAAATATACAAAACGGCGATCCTTTCCTTTGTCACCACCGTCCAAATAACAGAGCGTCCGAATACTACGGTGCAGACCCCAATATCACACACAGGAGAGGCGATTCTCCAGACGGAAATATTTTTCACAATAGTAATAATAATAAGAAAGAATACGAAGAATGAATAAAAATGCTGCCGCGCGCCTAACATCGACTTGCAAGTGATATGCAAAACATTTGCGCCAACCATTTATTATTTTTGACCAAAAATATGAGTGACACAAACCGTTTTATCGGTTTGTTTACCTGAGAATAAATGAAAACACTTTAGCAATAAAGAAACTTTAGGAAATGAAATGATGTAATTAGAGGACCAAAGGTCAGAGGAATTGACCCTCTGACAGAACTTTATGTCATGGTAACCTTTACGTTATAAAATGGTAAATTTAAACCTGCACATTTATTATTTTAGAGAAAACGTGTTTTTTTGAAAAAAAGAAAATTTTCGAGGAATCGGGATTTTTCTAAAACGGGACATTGTAAATAAAATCTTAAGCACTATTCTAAGAATCGGGTCTTTCGAAGGATCGGGACTTTCGGTGAATTGAGAGGTTCGAGGAAAAGGGACATTCGATGAATCGATACACAATCTACATTTTATATTTTACTGTGACTTGAGGTGTTGATTTCCAAATTATTTTCTTCTGTTCGTGTATTTCCTCCTCTTTCTCTTCGTTTTCTGAATCTATAGGTAGTTGGACTTTGTCGTCTGTTTTATTGCCATTCTCTACCTGCTCAGGAACCCGACAATGAAAAGAAAATTTATATTACTTCCCGAAACTACCGCATTTTGGGTGAAAAACAAACATTTTTGACTATTTGTAAAAAATCTCGAAAAATAAAGTTTTTTTTAAAAACCAGTATGTCCATCGGATTCCCCGTGCAAAATAACTTTCCCCCTTCACAACCTCTCGTAAAAACTAAAGGAGTCCTCCGCCAGCAAGCTCTGACCTCGAAATACTAAGGGTTCCGGTATATATAAACATTGGAGGCAGAGCAGGGCCTTCGAGTGGCTAGTTTGAGAAATTTTCGTCCTTCGGTGTGCCGCCCATTTTGATGTTCTTTCAAGAAGGGATTTAGATTTTTTTAAGATGTGATCTGGATTTTTCTTCGAGATTATCTGGAGAAAAATGTGATGCACTTGAAAAGCAGGTCAAATTGTTACATCCCCATTTTTTTGTGCTGCATCTTGAAATTTTAGCGATACATCTTGAAAAATATTGTGCATCATGCTCGGAGGTCACAATTTTTTCAAGAGTCCCTTCTCCTATGCCGTAATATAACATGTTATTCAAACTCATGTAGTTGATGTGACTTTTCAAACTCAATCTCTACTTGCAGACAGCGACTCAAAGCTGGTGATAATTTATAACAGAACTATTGGCCACACAGGCTGGCAAAAAATGACCAATTTTCTTTGGCCCTTTCATTCAGTAAAAATGTGATACGCCAAACATTCCACGGGCAGGTGTGGGTCGACCTGCAAATCCATCAGGACAGTGTAATAATGATTTACTTCAGTGAACAAATACAGTTATATACAAAATTGTTTTGAAAACTTAAATTCAATCGAAATATAGCAAAGCAATGTGTATTGCATGGATCAGCTTTGAAATCGTTAAATTTTGTAATCAATGGGCAGGAAAAAGTCGCCCGAGAGTCAATGAATTTAAAATTCGACGAAATTCCCTCCTGTAATCTCTACTGCACTTGTAATAGACGAAAAAATTGCTACCGAAACTAATAATGGCGACCGTGCTGGCGTACATGGACGTTTGGAATATTGTGGACGGGGAACAGTTGGTCCAATGAACGACAACGATGGACGTGCAAGCAACGCTGAATGATAAGAGGTAGACGATAAGAATGAGGAAAAAAGATTTCAATAGACGACCATTTTTTTCTGATGAACGGAACGTTTTCACTTTTTGGAGCGAAACCACACATTGGTCTTTATGGGCCCTGAACAGGACACGTGTGGCCCGTCTGGCATTGGCGTAAAATTTTCTTTCTTTAGGTCGGTAGACGCTCAAACACAATAGAATGTCCAGGACAATGACAGCGAGCATAATCAAGAGATTGGAAGTTAGCCAAAAATTGAGGGCATATCCGTTCATGGACGTTGTGAAAATGCAGCCAGCGACGAAACGGTCAGGTGATTTGTAAATGTAGCTGATGATCAAGGAAACCAGGCCATAAATCCAACTGAATGCTGCAAAAGGCGGTATTTTACTCACATAGGGTGGTCCAGGAAGTATCCGGCTGTTACAACGTGAATCTACATTTACCAGAATAAGCAGTGGAATCTGATTTCTGAGTTGCAATTCAAATTCAGGTTCGTAATAGTATAAAGTCCAGCCCTGTCGTAAAAATGGGCTTATAAAATTGTCTGTGAGCCGAAATGTATGAGTACCATGCTTTTGGAATGGAAGACTGCTGTTTTAACTTTGGAAACAGTTTTTTTTTTAATCTTTCTAAAAGTAATAAAAGTGACTATTTTTTCCTAGGCACTTTAGACAACTGTTATGCAAACTGCAAGGTCCTGGGTTCAGTCCTCGGGCCACGCCTAGTTTTAGTACGGTCACCACGTGCTTTGCGATAGGATCACAAATTTTAGAACACACACAAACTATGCTTAACAATTCTTCGATGAAAAATGTTACTGTTAAAATTTTAAGTAAATAATTTTGGCGACTGCACTATTTTTTCTCATTTTTTCAATTTGAAGGCATTTTACAGACTATCATCCGAGATCCATGCAATAAGTAAAGCAAATTTAAGGCTCTGTTTTTTGCCTTTTGTTAGCAAATTTACTCGAGTATCACATACCAGAGTTTCCTGAATCTTTGAATTCATGGTCTACGGCTCAAATAAAAAAACATTCTTGCCAGTAATTTTGCATGGAAAACGGTCCGATTCGTGGAGGATCACATATAAGCAAAAATACTGTCTACTGAAAAGTCATATTCTGTGTGAAAAACGATAGATGAGATTATGATCTTAAGTAGTATTTAACAGATATAGAGAAATATTGAAAACTCAGAAAAATGCAAATTTTGCTATAAGCAGCACTCACGCTGATTATTATATCAAAATTAGTGACATTGTAGCCTAAAAATTAGATATAAGTTTCTACTGGTAATACATGTGAGAATCCTGAAATTACCCTAAATCGAAGTTACTCCCATCAATTCACCTCTTAATTTCATCTAAAGTCTCAGTTCTCTGATTGCTTCACATGTTTATTTTTATTTTATCGTTATTTCTTTTGTTTCCTATTAAACTTCTGTTTTTTGTTTTATTTTTTCATGCATTCGATATTTTTTCTTTGCCTTCAAATGCACATAAAAAATGTGCTAATTCTAAAACTTCCTAAAGCATATTTTCTTCTGCAACTTTTTTATTATTTCATCTTCTTACTCATCATGATCCAGCTTCTTCTTCCACTATTTTTGCCCTCAATAAATTAAAATCCCCATCAATTTTATCGTTTTTTTGGTGCTTGGGGAAGGTAGAAGTCTACTTCCAGACGATATTTAACTTACAATTGTACATTCTCACTTTTTATCTAATTTCGTGTCGACTACGGTAGAAATCTAAGGAACCACACACCATAAGCCTTACAGTACAGAATTTTTACAGTAAGTTTACATTTCAGTAGCTAAATACTATTGATTTATTTAGTTTATAGATTGGATCGAAAATATGAATTACGAAGCATTGTATTCACTGTAAATACGAAATTTCAGTGGATAGGCCAGCTTATCTGTCTGGAATGCTAAAACATCTCCAGACAAGCTATTTGTATCACTTCATGGGTTTCGGACATCAGTATCAGAAGCCTATGTTGATTGATCCATTACCTATCAATGATATGTGATACGTGATCGACAATTTTTTGTACAGAATAGGCTTGTAAATTGACAAACATCGATCGAAGCCAATGATCAAAATCATTAGTGATCCAACATTGATCGACAAAATGGCCGGAATATTGATATAGAAACACGTTTCGTTCGACATAGTGAATGGTATTGGATGGAAAATGTACAAAAATCCATGAATGCCGATATAAATACTGGATACAAGGTCAGAAAAGGCTAAATTCGTCACCAGCAAACTAAAATTGTGCCGATTTAAACGTGCAGATTTGGCTATTGCGATCAAAATAATCAGGTTGCCGATTGATGCGATGAAAAATCCGATGATTTTCGCAACGGCTAACGGCAAAACGGGAATTTGAAATGGACTGATGATCGTATCGTCCAGGTATGCTAGTTTTAGTTTGGAAGAGTTCATTTTGAATCTTGAAATATAAATTAAGCGGATCATTTTGGCTCAGTCAGTAACACAAAAGTGAAAGTATTGCTACAGTAAACAGGTGTAATTTATAAAATTGGAGAAGTTACCTCCTTTCTCAGGCTATTTTGCGATATATTGAGCAGTAGTTTAGACTGGACACACTAGGGTGCACAATGTTAAAGCATAGGCACTTGCACTATAGGTTGTGCTTAGTCCCTTCCATTAATAGTTTTGATGTTTCAATATTAGTTAGTCAAGACATCATGAAAAAAAATGCAGCTTTATTTATCAGAAAAATATTGAACATCTATTTCAGTGTCTGACCTGCGACAACATCTTCGTCCACACAATATCAGGTCAAACTCGTTTGCATACTTTTAATTTAATACGACTGATCATCTTTCAGCATTCCATGTCCCGCTTGAAAAAGTCACCACCCTGACCACCCTGGATACCTTACTTCTCCTGATTATAACGATCAGAATTTCACAGGATTAGGGTCTATATTTTACACAATGAACTTACAGAACCAGCAGGTTCATTCTCCAAATTACATTCATCGGAAACGTGGGTTCCAGGCTTAAATCTGGATGTGGTAGGTTCCACTTAGGCACCCAAACTGATAACGAGCATGTTAGTGATCCGCATGGATCGGAAAATATGGATCCGCTCATCAAACGGACATCTAAAAATGCACGGCCCTATATCTGAAAGCCCATTTTTTCAGAATTTCGAAAAATTGAATATTCGAATACCAAAATGGGGGGAATCAGCTCGAATGGCTGCACTATACCGTTCACTAATCATAAAAGGATTAGTTTGTTTTGGTATGCTACAATACTTTGTGATTGTACACCATGCTGAAGTCATGTTCCATTGTACAATACACTGATTTGTATCATATTGCTGACATCACTTGATCTAAGCAAACATGGAAACTCAACATAGAGGTCGCAAATAGCTAACTGACATATAGTTTTTTCGGCTTTGATGTTTTTCACAAAATTTTCATGATTTTTGTTCGGCTATGTTGAGTCTGAATAAACGATCTCTGGTGCAGATTGACCGAATACTGAAAGTACAGTAATCATGAAAATTATTCTTGTCAATAAATGTATCTGTACAACTTGCCTACTTTTCGATGAAATTACCACAAATGGATAAGATATGCTCGTAGATACATATTACTATGACTATGACCACGGTATAGAGTTGAGCTTAGGATTAGGCTTAGAGCTAGGCTTAGGCTTAGGATTCTGCTTAGGGTTAGACATAAGTCGTAGTCGCTTAGTTGGCCAGGTGCTCAAGGTCAGCGGCTTAACTCCATATTAGCTTGTGCAAAATGATTCTTTAGGCTGCAAGTTATACAGTTAAATTTACAACACCAACAATCCGCAAGATTACTGTAGTTGTTTTGATCACTGCATGGTCAAAAATGCAAAATCGGCCTATCTGCACTAGTGTCCTCCACGTCTTCGGGGATCGTTAACGAGGACATCGAATGGTTGAAAAATGATCAGCAAAATTTTCTTAACAAGATGAAGAACTTTATGTTGATTTTTCTACGCGACTCATCCAAAATTTTCTCCCGTTTTTTCGAAAGAGTTTTGCTAGGACGGATCATTAATTGGCTCATGTTTTTTACTGTATATACTGCAAGTCTGCAGTATTAGTATAGCATGCCTGCACATGGGTCAAAAATCGATTGAAAAAAAATTCTGAGTTCAAACTAGAATAATTTCTTGAGTGAATTGATGTCGCTGATTAGGAATATGATATCACAAATTTTAGGAGCAAGTCTTTATGTGTTTTTCTAATAAAAATAATTTCAAAATTCAATCAAAATTCATTCTTGGACAGTTTAGTCACATTTTTATTGGACTAAGGGGAACTGACGAGCTATTTCCGCAACATATAATTGAATGGCGTATCAGTGTATCTATTCTTCCACCAGTACTTAGCAAGATGGCCCGGCAAAAAGTTTGGCGACATGCTACGCATCGATCGGACTAAATTTGGCTTAGGCTTAGGCTCATAATTGGGACCCGCCAGAAATCGCTGACCATATGGCTAGCGATCGGGCGAACCCCCAAGGATTTTCCAATCCTATGGCTAGCCGTATGGTTGCCGTAGGAACCCCCATACTTTTGGTCGGAAAAATACTAAAAAATGCCAATTTTTTAATGAAAAATATCAAGTTTTGAACAAAATGGTCAAAAACGTCAATTTTCTCGGCACTTCGCGCCATGAATACACTTTTTTCAGTCTTTTCAAAATAAAATTATTATTTTTTGAAGTATTTTTCGAACTTTTTTCGCGAAAAAATCGATTTTTTTTCTTCAGAAACCATTCAAATGTCAATTTGGAGAGATGTCCAAATTTTGCAGTAGCATTCATTTGGTAATCTCGTGTGGGAATGATATGATTCGAACTGCTGTCATAGCAGGCTGAAACTCACATAATGTTATGGCATCATTTCAATGAAAATAAACACATCTAGACTGGTGAGAAAAGAATTCCAAGAAGAAATGACGATGAGCTTTTATGCGTCTGCTCGGGCTCTGCGCAATTTTTTCGATTTTTTTAGCCAAACTTAGCGAGGCTGGGGACCCATCCACGACCCTACTTTAAATAATTAGATGAACTTCAATCCAGTTTATATTTTCACGCGTTTGCAGTTTTGAATGCATTCACGTGATAGAAGTTATACTCTTTTTGGTCAAGTGAGTCTTGAAGATCAAACGTTATGCAAATAATTAACCCTGTACATGATGGACACGTTTATGACCGTAGACATTGAGCAACAACTTGAGAAAAAAAACTTCTGCATACGACGCAGATTCATTATCTGCACGCATATTTCTACATATTATTCCGCATTATGAGGCTTATTTCAGAATAATTAGATTATAGATGTGAAATTGGAAATTTTGATTAGAAATCTGGCAGAAAATTCAATTATAGAAGTAATAAAAAATTTTAGAGAAAGAAAAATAAGACAATTCTGATCAATGATAAATAGCAGTTCCCATATGCTACCTTCAATAATCCACTGCAGAAAAAGATCAGACCCGTCTTATGATTAATGAAGAGTAATTCACATATGCTACCTTAACCTCTGCTATATTTAGATTTTCTTTTAGCTCCATATAAGTCTAGAACAAAACGGTGCTTATTATATTCATTATGGAGGTCGCTGTATTCGCAGAAGCTCATTAAGAATGTGTTTCATAGAAGGAAGTCTCTGCGCAAATGACCTGCATAAGCGCAATTTTTCTTCGCGCATAAGAGATTAATGACATCAATGAATATTTAAAAGTAGTTCAACCAGCCCGGAAGCACAAAAGGCAATACAGGTGTATAAAAATCATAAGAAAAAATAAAATTCTATCTGGAATTCTGCTGTAGAAAGTACAGTCGAAGCTTTAATCTAGGAGCAATTCGCTTTGGTGTACAAAGTAAAGCAGCGTCTAGGTCGACGATAGTTCATGAGAAAGTATTGCAAAAGAGAAACGCCATGGTCAAAAATTGACACAAAAGTTATAAAATGTGAAAAATTCTTAATTGAACACAAAATATGGCGTCAAATTTAATAAAATTTTAATTTAATTTATAAAATGCTAAATCAAAAATTTTGAAAATGTATATAAATATGAAAGAAGCTTCAGTTCTAACTCGGAGTTTGACAAGTACTATAAGTTACAATAATTAAATTTTAAAACCATGATACAGAACTCATGTTTCGGTTATCAAAAATTTTAATATGTTTAAACGGACTAGTTGATTAGGTCATACTGAAAGGGTTAAATTAAAACAATTTAGTTTTTGAAATTGCATTAAGATTTAGAGTTAGGGAAAATTTGCGTTCTATCAGAATTTTTCCACGTTTTATCGACCCTGAGGCTTTTTTGCCAACTTTCGACCGCTGCCATACTTTTTCACGAATTTCTCGGGAAGTATTGCTGATCTCAATCCTCCTTTTGCTTTTTAAATCAAAGTGAACGTTTCACACATGAAGCATGGGGTTTGATTTTGTTGTAGTGGTTTATCTGGCTGGTTATCACCGGGTTATTATCAATATGACCACAATTTCTGAACCATCTACGGCGCTTGCAGTTGCGGTTATAGCCCATCTATAATATTAAAATTCAAGTGTCCGTTTGTGTGTTTGTGCGTGGCTCACAACACTATAAGTATAGACCATATTATAAGACGTACCTTTTTAAAAGAATATAAGCTACTCAGAACCATATAGTGCAATATAAACATGCTGTACATAAAATATACCTAAAGTATAACGTCATATATGTCACAAAATAGCCCCATGTTATAAAATAGCCCCATTTTGTAACATTTTGTAACATAGGCCTACGTTATAACATACAATTATTTCATTTTTCGACATGTTATAACATACTGACATGTTATAACATTGTCCTATATATTATAACATGACAAATAATTTCTTCCATTTTTCGACATGCTATAACATAGGACTGTGTTATAACATGGTCAAATGTTATAACATACAAAAAAAATTATTTTTTCATTTTTCGACATGTTATAACATATTCATATGTTATAACATGCTCTCATGTTATAACATGGTCTCATGTTCTAACATGGTCTCATGTTATAACATAGAATTTTTTTTTACTTTAATATGTTATAACATAGTGCTATCTTCTTATGGCATACAAAAAATTTTTTTCATTCTTTGACATGTTATAACATTTTGAGATTTTATAACATAGTCTTATGTTATGTTATAACAGCAATGCATAAACATGTTGTACATTAAATATATCATAAGTATCGCGCCGTATCTTATAACATGGCCCTATGTTATAACAACGGCCTATGTTATAACAATGACTTATGTCATAACATAAAAAAAGTGTTTTTTTCAAAAAAAATTTTATATTGAAGCCATATGTTATAACATCGCCTTATGCTACAACATAGCCCTATGTTATAACATATTAAATTTTTTTTCGAAAACTTATATATGTTATAACACTGGATATGTGACAATGTAGGGTATGCTATAACATGCAATATGTCAATATGTAATAACATAAGATACGTTGTAACATGGAGCATGTTATAATGTAGTATATGCTATAACGTGCTATATATGTTATAACATAGGATATGTTATAACATAGTATATATTTCAACATAGGATATATTATAACATGAGATATGTTATAACACGGGATATGTTATAACATGGGATACTTTATAATATATGTATCTCTTTAATAATATTTAATAATTTAAAAATATGTGCATCGCGAGCCCCAATATCTATTTTAATTTAAAATGATAGAGGCAGCGAAACCCAAAAGTATAATTTGATACACAATCAAACTTTATACTGTAGAAAAATGCTAAACTTCTTTATGAGAATGAGAAAATTCAAAATCATTAGAAAAACATGATGCTTATCCATTGCAGATTTGGACAGAAGGCGTCAATATCTGAAAGCTAGTCGAGAAAATTCTGATTATACTCAACTGAGTTATTCAAAGAAATTTTCTGTTGTTTTGTTTGCCACTCTGTGACGACAAGAAATTTTTCATTCAATATAGTAATGAGTCTTTTCCGTATTGAGCTTACTTTCATGAGATTACTGCATATCGTTTTAGAATGGAGTATGGTAGCATATCAGCTTAGAGTCCCTCGGAGTCTTATTTGTCTTTTGTGCTGGACACATCAATTTGGGCATACGACATTGGCGACTGTACTAGGGTCCTCTGATATTCGACGAGAAGATGGTGCATCCAACTGTTCAACTGTTCATCACGTGGTCCACTCCACACTGACACCTTCATCACTAGAACCACAATTTCCACGTGGCTTGGTAAGGCAATTTGTAGCGCATCTACCTTGTGCAATGTCGAGGGTTCGAGACCCTCACAGAGTATTACTTTTCTACATAGAAATGAACCTTTCATACTGTGAAGTCTCGAATATACGTTTTATACCTATTCAACCGCCCCATAAGCTATTAGCTTCATCTATCGGCTATATATTTATACCGTGGATATTTTTTGTACACCCCCTCAACAGGCCACTTTAACTATTTATTATATGGAAAAACGATGAACAGGTTGCATCATCTGGACGATAATTGCAATGCCAGCTTGTAAAGGGATTAATTTGGAATATTTATATCGCAAAAAATATCTATGGTACGAAGTGGCACGATTTTACACAGGTTATGTGAATCTGCAAAATTGTGTCCCCCAGATACGTAATGCAAATCAGGCGAACATACCGACTGGTGGTGAAAAACCAAAATTATACGAATGAGAAAAGAGAAACAATGTGAATCAATTGAAGCGAGTAAAAATATTACAACTGAAATTGTAGAAGTAAAAAGTACTGATAAAAGTAAATGGATAACTAGGCAAAAACTAACAACGAACGTTTGCGGGTGTAAATTATAAAATCGCACATGCTACAGTGCCTTCGATAGCCCGCTACAAATGGAGTAATGTTACATTAGATATTTTTACCCATGAGCATTCTTTACACCGGAATTTGCATAAATGTGAAGAACAATAGAAACCACTGAAGCAGGTAAAACATGCATTCGATGGATAATCGAAAGGGCAATTTCTGCAACATGCGACTCGGAATTTCGTGAAGTCTGAAATGTAAAGTCAGTCTTTCATCACCCGGTGTAATTTTTTTATATTCGACGATTTAACGGAATACGATTATTTGCAGGTTTATATATTTTGTTGTTCCTTAAATCGATTCCTTTTTTGCACATTTATGCAAATTTCTGTGTAAAAAACAGTTATTGTAGCATTGGTTCTTTTGCTAGGGGCTATTGCTATAGCCTGTGCTAAGAAATCAAGACCCATCAGTGGAAATGAATAATCGTATTTCGGAGAAACGTGATGAAATGGTCAATGTTCTACGAAACATGCAGACATTTTCGAGTACATTTTCTTCTGTGATTATTTGTATTTTGGTAAAGTTCTTCTTTAGATTTACAGTGTTTAACCTTACAATGTAAGTTTTAGCATCATCCAAAATGGTGTTTGACCCTACTCAAGTAGTCCCTTTCGTAGGCTAGCAACAAGTTTTTCCTCTAGAACACTATAAATGGGTATCAAGCTACCTTTATTAGCGATGGAGCTACTAGTGATTGAAGTTTAAGTCGAATTTAAGCGACCCCTTTGCAAGCAATTTGTGCTTCGTCATTCTAACAGTAACATAGATTCCTACAACTATAGTCCACCCTTACAAAACCCTAATAATTTAAAGATTGATAAAAATAAGTACAGGATGACACGAAACTTCGTGTAAGGAGATACAGAAAAAGTGCAGTTTTGGTGCAGAATGGTTTCAAAGAGCTTAAAGAGCGTTCATTTATGTATGGCGAAGTTTTAATATTTGCTCATAATCATGGCCAAAATTTGAGATTTCGATTTAAAGAAAGAAATAGGCGGGGTTATGGCCGTTGCTTAGCGCATTGCCATGGAAGCTGGCAGCACGTTTAGCAATTGAAATTGGATCACCCAACGACTGAAGCATTCCCCAGCCTGGGTATCGATCATACATGCACGTGGGGGGTTTAGGCTGACCCCCAGCAGATTCGACCGCCCTGCCAATGATTGAGAAGAAGACGAAAGAAAATGAGCATGAGAGAAGAGAGAGCCGTCGTAAAAATGGAAATGATGCTGTAATTTAACAATTTTTCAAAACATACCATACTTGATTTCAAAGAAGTAACATTAAAACTTTAAAAAGTGCTGTTTAAGCAAATAATTTCACATACCTGACTAACATAGGTTAAAGAATATTCTGTTTGAACATTAGAAGACCTTTCTGGGACCATTCTTCTCGTTATCAAGAACAAAAAAAAATTCTATCCCCCACGGCCCTGTCCTGGCTGACCCCCAGCAGAATTTCTATGCTGTGCATGAATGGTATCGATGCAATGGAAAGAGAATCCATAAGATTGCCTGTTTGACAGGTCACATGGTGGCCGTCCTCGCCAACATTTACAGAAGTCAAAAGACATCATTGTCAGTGGTCACAGGTCAAAGTTGTCGTCAAATAGCCCATGAAATTTTGGGTAAAAGATGCAAATTGCATTCATCTTAAAGTGTTCTACTATTCCATCTTGATTCTGGCATACATCCTTTTTGTATTATTGCCAAGCCGTTAGAAATGGAAACGCACATTTAGGACTGAATCCTGTACCCAGTACCTTCATACTTCAAATTTGTTCAGAAGCAGCAAAACTAAACATTTACTCCAAATCTTACCACTTGAGTTCGAAAGTCAAAATAAGCAAGACACAAATGCATAGAGTTACAGTATTTAATACGCCAACAGATCAGCCAAATTATAAGCTATACTGGTCATAAAATCAATAGCATTAATTTGACCCTGATCATACTGTAGATTGAGTGTAAAAAATTCTAGTGTTCCAAATGTGAAATAATTGCACTTTGGTAATTTTCAACTCTGGCTATGTGACTATCTGTGTGGTCCTGTATGACTAATTTACAATGTTGTTTTTGCCTAGTTTGTGTGGTCTTCAAGAATAACTACATTTCTCATTTGATACTATGTTTTCAGTGCCCAATTAGAATTATGGCCGAAATGAACAATGCACATTTGCAAATGGCGCATTTAACACACGGTGCATTTGCCAATAGGGCATATGACAATGGCGCATATGACATGTGGTGCATTTGGATCGGCGCAATTGGCAAAAACGCATATGAAAAGGGCGCAATTGGCTACACCCCTGTGATAAGCCAATGGTGTCCATGGATGAGGCAGACTCTACGTCATTTGCATCTTCTCATGAATTCTTTGTTCGTGCGATCCCCAAACTGAATGCCTCGAGCAAATTCCTCATCATGTACATTATCATTAATTAGTGGCTTACTCAGTTTGCATTAGTCTGTTTTTCATGTTCACCGCAAAACACATGATTTGGATCATCAAGGAACAAGATCAATGATAGTATGGCTATTATTTTCGAAGCTTATTCTTTAGAAACATGTTTTTCCGTTCTTAATGGACAAGAACAATGTTGGTTCAGTTGGAGACACTGGGCTCCTTGCATGCGAGCTAATGCTGGACAGGCATTGTAACAAAACACCGGAGAGCAGAGGCAATGACACATGTGGCCAGCAAAGTCTCAATTGATTTGAACTCAGTGGAACAGGTTGGAGATGAAATCAAGCGTCGAATTCATGTAAAAATGGATGTCATTCATGGTCCTGGTCGATATTCTGCGCAAAATTTGATGAGCAGGTTCAAACTTTCTTAAGTGACATGAACTATGAAACTGATTTTTTTTCAAATTTGTCATCTTCGATGTCTCTGCGATTTACTTCTGTTCACGCAGCTTTTTTCCTCAAATCGTAGACGTTAGCTGAAAGTTGACTCACAAATTTGCGGCTCTACAGCACGTGTGGTATACAAAAAAATTACAAAATATGTAATAGTACTTATTTCATTATAACTTGGCCGAAAATGGAGATTCAACTTTATAAGTTACAGTTTTGAATAGATTTCAAAAAGAGCTATCAATTTGTTGAATTTTGAAGCAAAAAAACCTGAAATGAACACTGTTCCGTTCTTTATACATTACATGTTATTATCTTATAACCACACTCCAAAATCCGTGTTTATTGCGTAATTGCCGAAATCGATTATAATTTATGTTTATTACCTAATCTCGAGCAGGTTTCAAAATAAAAATACCGAACGAAATTGAGCCACCGCCTCTTTTTGAATATATCTGGCATTCAAACTTTCTACGTCATCTTTTTCCTTTTATTGTCTTTAAAAAAGCGATTTTTATCATCGTAACTTCTACAGAATCTTAAGTACTAACTAGTTTTCATAAAAATCGGAAAATGATGTAAAATATAGAAGCAACGCGGTTCAAAAATTTAGTCATGTTCTTTTTCACAAAAAAGTGGTTTTTGCAAAACCGCATCAATTGCGTAACATTTTGAATGAATTACTATGCATTTTGATCTACGCGTCATTTTCCGCTGTTTATTTATTCTATTCGCAGGTTAAATTTTGGTTGTCGGTTTTTTTGGTAATTCCCAAGTTTACTGTAGCTTTTCGTGTAGGAAACGCCGCCGTCAGCAACGCGTGTTCGGACGCAGATTGCTGCGACCAGCACGAATGGTGCGAATTTTGGGCCAGTACCGGTCAATGCCGGACGAATTCGGATTTTATGGCGAAAACGTGCAAGCTGTCGTGCAACGCTTGCGGCATATCAGGTGACCATACTTGAAGTGCGAAAAATGCACCCGATGCTTACTGTATAATTGCACCTTCGAAGTTCTTGCGAATCGGTTCCTGGCAAGGTTACTGTAGGAAAATGATTAATTCAAAGTTTTGAAGTGGAGATTTTTTTTGAGGGAGCTAATGAATAAAGAATGAGAGAATAAGTCGCAAAACTCAACTTTCTAAGCCATAGAAACTATAAAATTTTGTTTCTTTAGGCCTTTTCGAGATTTTTTCATTCAAAACCATTACTTGAATGGATGGATCTCAAGTTTTGATTGAATGATTTTGATCCGAGTTTGAGCTAACCAATTAATTGTTATAATTCTTGAAATTTTTCCCATGATGTTCTTGGGAATCATTGCCACAAAAACGATCAAATCTATCACACAACGCGTAGTGTTGAAAGTCTGGCTCACCTGATCGATTCTTACTGTATTTCTTAGGAATATTTGCTAGCACGTTCTCCTGAATCATTTCCACTATGGATACAATCAACAAAACTTGCCAATCTGAAAAATCCTTATAGAATCTGTCTGATCACTGGTAGTATCGGTTTCTTATCACACACACACGCACACATAAAATGTAATTCATTGTCAATGATTCAAAATCGCATTTTAGTCGACACGTCAACTTCGTTATTGAAAAAAATAGCAATTAGGAAAGAAAATTCTAGTTTTGGAAAATTTTTCGTCTCCATTGTCTATATCGGATAGTCCGTTTCTGGTTTAGATTGCAAAAATTACGACACAGTTGTTATTATTGTTGATTTTTCAATGAAACTGTTATTATATAATTGATTATAAAATAAGAATTATTAGCATTAAAATTTTTTTGAAATTACCCACAATTTTTCGACATTGGGAGTTTTAATGAAATTTATAAAATGAACACTTAATCTCTAAAATGGACATGTACCAAACGGCTGAAAATTTCAATCGGGCCTGTTCTGTTTCCTAACATTTCTCACCAAGCGGAAGCTTACTGTCGAAATACTTTGCTTCGCAACGCAAAACGACACATCTAACTTGAGAAAAAAATGATTTATTCTATTTGACTTGATTCAGTTCCATTTACCAATCGTATGAATTGGCAGTTGGCCTAAAAAATCAAGAAAATGATCCGAAGTTCAAGGATTTTAGTCTTGCGATGATTAGTTGAAAGTCTCAATTTTCATGTTAATTCTACTGATCCCGAATCAAATCTTTGCTTGGTATTTCAATCAGAAGTTCTTCAAATTTTTCTTGAATTTGTTACAATTTTTCCATGAAAAGTTTGGATCCAAAATGAAACTACCCTTTAATCAAACATCCATGTGTAATCATAAGAAGAACTTCCCGAAATCCGGACCAATTGAAAATTGTCATGGAAGCTTCTTTCATGTGCAAAACGTCGTCTTCTCATACTATTTATTATTAGTTTAGACGAAATACTTCATTTTGAAATGATCGATGCAGCAGTCGGAGCTTCGCAAACGCAGCCTCATTAGAAGAGTTCGGGAAATCAATTTTGATAATCTTAAAATGATTGAAAAGAGTAATCATCAAGGACTCAAGGACTCTGTATTATGAAAAAAATTTATTGCGAGCCTACCATAAATTTGAATAAAAGTTTGGCAACGACCTCGCTGCATCGATTATTTCAATAGCATGGGCTATAGTTTCAATTCAACACGCAATTCTCACTTGGTGAAAAACATTGTGCTGTCGAAAAACGTCAAATTTCTTCACAACAATGCTAGTGTTGTGCCGATACCTGGAATCCCGGTTTTGGCCATTCAACAAATTTGCAAGTATTTCTTTGCCGCTCATGGACGAGAAAACTTTCCATTTATTACAGTAATTAGCAAACTTGTTTTTCTGTGTTGAATTTACTTACATGAGATTGGCATGGGTTTACTTCCTCGGATAGCGTAGTTTGTTGCATAGCGATAGTACCTCGAATTTTTATGTACTCGCAGATACTAACTCGGAATCGTCCCGACTAGCGCCATTAGTCGACGAATCGAGAAATCGTGACGAACCATCTTCGTCGTCTATCAACGAAGCGGATTTTCAAGCCGGTAGTTTTACAGTAAGAAAAGACGACCCTGTTGACGGTAAACTAAAACGTAAACCGAATCCTAATCCCGGAGCAAAATGCGAAGAATTGCTGTCCACTGGGAATTTGAACGCCTTGAATATTATGCTGGACGAAGTTTTGATCGTGGATAGAGAAGGTACGTTTCAAAGTCACTTGTCTAATATGATTAAGCAGAAATTGTGCGAAATCTTGGATACAGTTGATCATTATCTGTAGGTATTCAGATTTCATCAGAAATAGACCTACAATATCCACAAGACAGGATCGGCATCCAGATTTCACTTTTGACCGGATAACTTGAGTTCACTATGCGCCGACCCAAAAATGTTTAATTGCACCTTGCCGCATACGTACGTCACAGCATCGATCGTAATCCAAAATAATCTGATGCAGTATTCAAATTTTACCACAGTATCAAAGTTTATAAGGTAAATTTGGCTACAGCTTACACTAGGTCGCCTTACAGTATGACTTGCAGTGTTCAAATGGTCAAGCATGTAAACAATCCCCTACTCCCTTTATTAGAACTCAAAGGTAATTTGCCTACATTTTGCAGTATGTACATCTAAAATATTAATCAGGTCGACCATCATTTATAGTCGGTTTTTCTTGAAATGTACCAAAATAAAAGTGGGAAGCAAGTACTATCTTGTCTTTGTCATTTCCTGCTAACCAATGTTTCGCATGAGACTCAAAATTTGCGTAAGCATACCTTAAATGTTTCTCTGAATAAAAAATTCTACAGCAAATACTTCGCGTAAACGACTTTGAGGCGATACTTATTTTTCGTCATTTTTCAAATTATGCATTTCATAAAAACCAGACTAAAGAATATTGCAATAGTACTCGAATTTTACTAAAATGAACGTTTAAAGAGTAACTTTAGCTACAGCTCACAAAAGTTGACTTTACAGTATGACTTGAAATGTTCACGAGGTTGAGCATGGAAGCCATCCGGTGCAGTAATTAGACTTAACTTGAATTTAAAGACTAATTTCGTTGGACCTTGCAGGTCGATCTAAAATATTCACAAGATCAACGATGATATAATGTAATCCGGCAAAATATTCAAATTCTACTATAATCCAAATTTTCGGGGGTAAATTTGGCTGCAACTTGCAGTAGGTCACTTTACAGTTTGACTTTCAGTGTCTACAAGGTCAGCTAATCGTATCTAGTCTTCTGATTTTTCCAGAATCAACAGAATAACTCGGTTATATTTTACTGTAGATCGATCTACAATATTTACAAGATCAACCGGGGTCTAAAACAAATTCATGCGGCATTCGAATTTTACTTAATTAAAGTTTACAGTATAACCCTGGCTACAGCTTGCATTAGTTCGGTCTACAGTACTCACAGAGTCGACCATGATCGAATACCGTATTCACAAATATGCTGGAAATCAAAATTTATAGGGCAACTTTTGCCTACAGCAGAAGTAGGTCATCTTGCACTATGACTTGAAGATCATCTAAACAATCCGATACAGTATTCAGCTATTACCAGAATCTCAACGGTAAGTTGGTCTTACAGTACGTCGAACCACAGTAATCTAAACGTTGGCCATGATCTGGAATAAACTGAACCAGTAATCAAAATTCAATCAGAATTGGAATTATCATGATACATCAGTTACACCTTACAGTAAGTCGATCTGTAGTATGACTTGCTTCCACAAAGTCGGGTATGACTTCAATAACCTGGTACTGTATTCAAATTTCATTAGAATCCAAGGTTAGGGTTACTTGATGACGCGTGAAATTATGGATACAGTATTCAAATTTTACAATAATACGAATTTTTACAATACCTGAGCTACACCCTGCAGTAGGTCGATCTACAGTATGACTTGCGTTCACATGGTCGAGCATACTTGAACAATCCGACTTAAGTATCGAAATTTTATTATGCTCCATTCATGTCACAGGTGCAGCGATCCAACGGAAGTAAACTTGCGAGGCTTATTACTGTAATAAAATAGAGAAAAATTTTTTCGCGCATGAGTCGTAAACAGAAGAGCCGAAAATTTCCTTCCAGAACCTCGTTAAGTGGTCAGCATTTCTCTGGTGTCAAATTCTTTTCAAATCAAAAGCGAATGTACAGCACGGCTTTTCCACGATTTTTCCTACCTTCTCATTTTCATGGAAAAATATACCTCCTTTCTACAGTATAACGTTTTTTACTATGTGCGCATTGAATTGAACTTTTTCCCTTTTCACTCATGTCACAGTAAATGAACGGAAGAATCCAAGGTTACAAGGACACCTTACAGTAGGTCGATCTTACAGTATTTTATATTGGCCATAACATCGCATACAGTAGCCGACTTATAACTTGATCCGCAAGATTTGCGCCCAAAATTTTCTAGATCCCGGTTCCAGGAAGATATGGTCGGCGGGCGAAATATCGTCGCAAAATAGGAACGGCGGTTGTTCGTTGACCCAGTCGGCCATGTCGAGGAGCGATTGTACGACGCGATCGTCGAACTCAGCGTGCTACAACGTTTTGTATAGGACGATGGACGGAACGTGCAACAATATCGATCGGCCGACGTTGGGCGCTGCGGCCACGCCCTTTTTGAGGGTCAAACAGTCGCTGTTCGAAGACGGCGATTCGTTACCGATGGGTGAGGGAGAATGGGATATTTTCCCCATTTTTGTTTTTTCTTTTGTTTTTTATTTGTTCTTTCTTTTTTTGCTTGTATTTCTTTTTATTACTTTTTGTTATTTTTTACTTTTTATTTCTGCTTTATTTACATTTTGTTTCTTCTTTTTTTACTTTTGCCTCTTTTTTTACTTCTTATTTCTTCTTTGATTTTTTGTGCTTTTTTGTTTCTTCTTTTTTTACTTTTGCCTCTTTTTTTACTTCTTATTTCTTCTTTGATTTTTTGTGCTTTTTTGTTTCTTCTTTTCTCTTTTTATTTCTCCTTATTTTTTACTTTTTTACTTTTTTTCTTCTTTTTAATTTTTATTTTATTTTTTTACTTCTCTTTTTTCTCTTTTACGTTTTATTTCACGTTTTTTTGCTTTTCGTTTCTTCTTTTTTACTTTTTGCTTCTCCGTTTTTACTTTTATTTCTTCTTTTTTACTTATCGTTTCTTCTTTTTTTTCTTTTGGTTTCTTATTTTTTACGTTTGGATTCTTCTTTTTTACTTTTTCTTTATTCTTTTTTATTTCTTGTTTCTTCTGCTTTATTCTTCCCTCTGTCATTACTTCTCGTTTAGATTTTTTAAATATCTTTCATTTCCTTCTATATATTTGTTATTATGTGTTCCATTTGTTTGTTTTACTCATTATTATTTTTTATTTAATCTAGGAATATTTTGTATTTTTCGGATTTTTGTCTCGTTTCTTTCCCTTCCATTTTGCACTTCAATTTATCTCCTTAGATTGTTTTGATATTTTCATTTCTTTCCACCTTATATCTATTCCGAGGAACATTTTTTCTCAGTTAGTTAAGTTGAGAACATCGTTCTGTAGATTTTAGAATGCTGGTTTTAGCAAGAAATCACTTTTTTACAATATTGAGAATTCATTAATTGCAGGTCGAATTCGAGCATTGTCACGACGTCATACATTTGGCGATTAAAATATCGTGTTTTCGTTCTTTCGTTTACTGTTTACTGTCTTGTACTCTTTTTTATGCTCTTTTATCTTTATTTTTTTATGCTTATTTTTATTTTGTGTTTTGTTTTCCGTTTTTCTGAATGGTATTTTTCGTTGTTTCTTCCTATCCTCTTTTTTGTTCTATGTTCCCTTTTTCTTTTTTGATTGTTTTATTTTGATTTGATGTTTTACTTTTTTCTTCTGTTCTTTTTATATATTTTAAATTTTTTCATTGTCCATGTTTGTCTTTTTTGTTTTGTATACTTTTTAATAATTATCCACATATATTTTTTTGTTTTGTCTGCATATTTCTATTTTTTCAATTTCATGATTATATATAGTTTTTTTGTCCTTTGGTCTGTTTTTTATCATTATTCTGTTGTTTTGTGTTGTTTTTGGTTTGTTTTGCTGTTGCGTCTATTTTATTTTTCTTACGTTTCACTTGCATTCTATTTTTCTTAGTTCCTTTGCTTATTTCTTTTCTGTCTAGTTTTTGTTTCAATTTGTTTTGTCTCAACTTTTTATCTAAAAACTTTTTTACATGCTCGTTTCTTCTTTTGTTTAATTTTTTGTACTAATCTTTTTTGTTTTTCGAGTTCTAGCATGTTTCTTTTTTTGTAAGTTTTTCTTTCATTTGGTATGTTATTATTGTTTTATTGCATATTTTTTGAATTAATTTTCTTTGTGTTCTACTTTCTCCACAATCGTTGTTTTGTTTTCCCTTCAAGTTATATATTTTCTTTTGTTTTACTGCCTATCTTTTACTGTTTTTTCTTTTCTGTTTACTTCAATTTTTTGTTCTTTTGCTTTTGTTTCCGGCAACGCCTTTCTTTATAGTTTTGTTTTATTCTTTTTTGCGTTTTTGTTTATTCCTATTTTTATTCATTTGTGTCTTGCTTTTTATCTAATTTAGTATTCTTCTTTTGTACTATGTTCTGTGGTTTTATTTTTCACTTTTTCCATTTTCTGATTCAAGTATATGTTTGTTTTTTATTTTGTTTTTCTTTTTTCAAAGTTCTTTTTTCTGTTACATTGCACTTGTCGTTACTGTTTTGTATTCATTTGTAGGTTTGTTTCCCATTTTCAGCTGTCTTCTTTATTCTTTTTATTTGTTGTTTTATTCTGTAATCTGTTTTTTGCCCCGATTTTTGCGCTTCTTTTTTGTTGTTTTGTTTTCTATTATTACATTTCGCTTCTTTTCCTTTTTCGCTGTGTTAATTGGTGCTAAACATTTTTTTCGTACGGTTTATATTGCCTTCCTTGTTTCCTATATTTCTTCCTCATTTTTTTCTTAAATTTCTTCTACTTCCTGTTTCTCTTTTCTTTCTATTTTTTTGGTGCAATTTTTTTCTTTTACGTTTCTCTTTTTTTCTCAAGGAACCAACCCCAACGAACGGCCCAGCGCTCGGGACGCCTCGAGGCTTCTATTGAGCGCCAACATTTCCTTGAACGACAATCGTTTCAACGCGTTGCTCATGCAATTCGGCCAATTTATAGTGCATGACATTTCCAAATTTTCCTTTCTACCGTTTGATTCTTGTTCGGCCGGTTGCCAAAGTGCCACGCACAAATGTTCGCCAATTTTGGTAAGTCTAACTTGGAATTTGAAAGAAAAAAGAGGCACTTTTTGGACGCGTAGACATTTTTCAATCTTCAATTTTTCAGTGAAATATCGATTTTCCAGCATACTTGTATTTACCGCAATAAGTACAGTAAACTACACATCGATGGTCAAGCTGAAATTTTTTTAATTTTCTTGTAGCGCAGCCTGTTTACTGTAATTTATGATTTACTACAGTAAGTACTTTTGACGAACTGAATGTCTTCGTCTCAGACCTTTATGTCAAAAAGCGTTGAGCAGCGAGATATGTCATCGATTTGATGGGTCGAAAAAATTTAATGATTTTTTAAATTTTGTTCTGGCAAATTTTCTGGCTTAGGCGTGGCCTTAGGCTTAGGCTTAGGCTTAGGCTTAGGCTTAGGCTTAGGCTTAGGCTTAGGCTTAGGCTTAGGCTTAGACTTAGGCTTAGGCTTAGGCTTAGGCTTAGGCTTAGGCTTAGGCTTAGGCTTAGGCTTAGGCTTAGGCTTAGGCTTAGGCTTAGGCTTAGGCTTAGGCTTAGGCTTAGGCTTAGGCTTAGGCTTAGGCTTAGGCTTAGGCTTAGGCTTAGGCTTAGGCTTAGGCTTAGGCTTAGGCTTAGGCTTAGGCTTAGGCTTAGGCTTAGGCTTAGGCTTAGGCTTAGGCTTAGGCTTAGGCTTAGGCTTAGGCTTAGGCTTAGGCTTAGGCTTAGGCTTAGGCTTAGGCTTAGGCTTAGGCTTAGGCTTAGGCTTAGGCTTAGGCTTAGGCTTAGGCTTAAGCTCAAACTGAGGCTTAGACTTAGGCTTGGACTCACGGTTAGGTAGGAGTAGACTATAATTTTTCGACCGATCAACTTGATGATATAAACTTTTTCAATCAATCAAATTGATGACAGGTCTCGCTTCGCAATGTTTAGTCTTTAGGTTTATCTTACCCTAGGGATATTCTGTAATCTTACCTCTTTTCTAATGTTCACGGCAGTAAAAAATTTTCGAAGCTTTTATGATGCAGTCTCTTTACTGTAGTTTTCACAGTATTTTGCTTGAAAATACTTACAGTAGTGCTTTTGATGAACATTGTTTTCGTCTCAGATGAAAATTATGACCTTCTTACTGTACGTATATTCTGTAATCCTATCGACTTTCTGCGATTAATACAATGACAATGCTTTTAAGCCTCTTAATGCAGCCTGTTTACTGTAATTTTCGCTGTAAGTATTATGCTTGACATTATTAACAATAGTGATTTTGACGAAAATATTTTAGTCTCGTACCACTAAAAGTTATGACGTTTATGCTCATCTTACTGTAGTGATATATTATAAATTTTTTGTTTTCCATAGATTGTTGATCAAAATTTGTTTTTGTACAAAATTTACAGTTTTCACAGTTTTGGTCGATATTGCAGTGATTGAATGAAAAATGCCTACAATTGAAATTTTTTTCAGATTTTCGGCCTTAAAGTAATTGCAAAATCGCAAAATTTATAGCAACACTGCTATTATGCCTGTTTCACGTTCGAAAAATATCAAGTTGACAGTACGGATCATTTTTGGATATCACTTTAAAAATGCAGCTCAACAAAGTGAAAAATAAACTTGCAAATTAAGTTTTCAGAAGAATTTGTGCACACTTACTGTACAAAAGTGTCTATATAAATTTAATTTTTAACAAGAATAAACAAATTGTTTTCTTACCGTAATTTTCTCTTCTTTTAGGGGCGAGGCTGAAAACTTGAAAAAAAAGCTTTTTTTCCCAAAATCTCAATTTTAGCACAATTACGTTTACTGTGATAAGTACTGTAGCAGCATCAAACAGGAATTGCTCAAGTATTTTTAGTGCAGCCTGTTTACTGTAATTTTCGTCAATCGTGTTGTGCTTTGGCACTATTTAGCATTACTGACTGGAAGAGGCTAAAATTCGTTTTTTATTCAAAATTCACAGTTTTGAAGTTTTTTCGTGTTGCACTTCCAGCAGGTACAGTTTGAAAGATAGAATGCATTGAAAAACATGTACAGTAAATAAAAAATACTTTTGAATTTTTGGTTCTCTGCAGTAATCCAAAAATTCCAATCTCGCTGCCATGCTGCTATCCCTTCTGTATTCAAAAAAGTGCAATAATTAGGATAATTAGTAGGATGCATCTTCAGACATAACCTTTCATGCAGTGTAATACATAAAATAATCCCAAAATTGCAAATGGTTAGACGAAAATTATCAATTTTGGGGCGTACTGTGCAAAATTTGTAAACTTTCACAAACGGAAGAAATTTTCCATGATGGAATAAATTCTGTTTTCTACTGTATTTTTGTATCGACGAAAAATATTTTATGATTATTCTGAAAAAATAGCGTAAAAATGAAATGTAAAAAGCAAGTGTAAAATTATGTAAAATATCATTTGTACATCAGTTCTGAAAAAGAGACAAATTTAAAATTGGTTCAATTTCTACAAATTTGACATCATTCGATAGGGAATTTTTCGTCTGATCAATCGACCATACTTTTCATCAAAATTTATGCATTTTCAAATTAAAATTTACATCGATTAAAAACTTAATACTTTTTGCTACTGACGCAGACTAACTCCAACGACGCTAAATTCGGCCGCTGCGCTCAGCCACCCTGTTGCCTTTTGTTGGTTCGTTCGTCGCCCGTTTGCGGTTCTCGACCGCGGTTAGAACTGAACGAACAGAGCAGTTTTTTAGACGGATCCCAAATATACGGCAATTCTTTGACGGACAACGATCGTTTGAGAGATGGGGCGTTTATGCGTACGACGGAATTCGACGGCAAATCTTACTTACCTTTCAATTCTGGGGTAAAAGTTCTATTTTTAGGAGCATTAATTGCTGCAGTCCTAGAATCTGATGTCAAAAAGAGAAAAATCTACAGTAATTCATCATTATTTCATGTATGTTTTTATTACTGTAACTTTTAAATCACGTTCAACTACAGTCTATTTTTTATTAAATGTTTGTACACTTAAAAACTTACAAAAACAAGAAATCCTTTGTAGTAAGATTTTACTGAAGAAATTTTCTACCGAAAAATTGTCGAGGTGAACCAAAAATTTCTGGCATTCTTAACGCATGTAATCTAGTTCTATTTTTAGAAGTATTAATGGTTGCAATCCCGAATTTGACATTACTGTAACTTTCTAGTGATGTTCTACTACATTCTGTTCTTCATAATTTAACTTAAGTTCAATCTTGATCAGTGAGATCTTGAAATTTTCCACCTAAAAATTGCTAGCGGTTGCTTGAGATGGGCGGAAATTTGTAACATTTCTAGCAGAAACTACAAAAATAAATTCGTCATTATCATGACATCAGGTTAGTTCACATATCTTTTCATTACTGTAACCTTTTTTCGTGTTCAACTACAGTCTATTTCGTTTATACATCAACCTATAGAACAAGCACAATCTTGTAAATCGCAACAGTAAAATTTTACTGTAGATATTTTCCACCAGAAAATCATTAGGAGTTGATCCGCAAATTTATAACTTCATGATGCAACTGTTCAGAAAAAACTACAAAATATGAAATCTGATTCTATTTTTGGAAGCATAATAAGAAAAATCGATATAGTTTCCACTGTCTGAAACTTAATTTTCGGAAGAATTGGTTGCAGTCCTGAAATTTGACGTCAGCAAGAAATTTATAATGGTGATCAACAATTATAAGTATAATTACCAATATTACGTCAGGTGTCTTCGGACATCATTTTATTATGCTGTCTTCTGAGACATGTTCCATTACACTTTGTCTATTTAATGCTTCTACATTAAAAACTTTTATTTTCAATACCTTGCTTAACGTGGAAAAATGTCTACAGTAATTATGATAATCACGTCGGATTACTATAACTCTTTCAGACATGTTCAACTAGTTTTCAACGTCTAATTCTAGTCAAAGGAACAGATAGTTGCATTTCCTAAGTTGACGTCAGCAACTAATTATGGACAAAAAATCTACAGTAATTCAATGCGCAAATGTTGCTGACGTCACCGTGAATTCTGAATATCGTACGATTCTATTTCGTTTAGTCATGTTCAACGTCAGGAAGTCTTATTTTAGAATAAGCCTGAAAGAAGAATGTATGTCATGGAAAAATTGTTCAATCTTGCTGATGTCACCAGCTTAAATTTTTCCGTTGGTTTACTGTAATATTTTCAGAAGTTTGTGGAAAAATTTACAGTAATTCATCGCACTCATCTTGCTAACGTCTTCGAATTTTCATATCCTCGATATTTACTGTAGCTTTTTTATCTAGTCATGCTCGAGCGGTTCGCAATGTCCGGCGAATTTCGACGCTGGCGACAATCGTATAACGATTTTCGCCGGTCTCGTTTGTTTTCATACGCTCTTTTTGAGGGAGCATAATCGTATTGCGAAAATTTTGACCGACACGAATCGACATTGGTCGCGAGACAGGGTGTTTCAAGTAAAAAATTTCCTTCACTAACTTTTGCGTTTGATTTTCAAGTTTGTCGAGTGTGAACAATTACTACAAAATTTAAATTTATACTGTAGCCGATGCCAGAATTTTCTCTAGCCTCTTTTTGCTCGTTCTTTTTTATCTCCAGGAAAGTAGAAAAATAGTCGGCGCCGAATTACAAGCAATAGTCTATAAAGAATGGTTGCCCAAAATTTTGGGATCGAGATTCGATTCGCTGATCGGTCAATATCGGGGCTATAATCCGTCCACGGATCCCAGTATGGCCGATCATTTTACATTCGCGGCTATGAGATTTGGCCACGGCATGATACACGATAGCTTTTTGAGGTATATTTGGAAGTTGATTCAGTTTCTTACTGTAGCTCACAATGTAAACAACATGATCATCAATTTTTGATTGTATTACGGTGGAAAGTTGTGGGGTAAAAAATTTCGATGTCATTCCTAATGGTCTAGTATGAATCGTCCTGACCAGCTCGCAAATCAAGCCAAGGTTTATTGAATTCTGTATTTCAAGAAAAAGGATTATTTCTTTGAAATCAACATCTTGACGGCGATTTGTGCTTACATATTAGAATTCTTTCCCTAATTGATTAAATTTTACGAAAAAATATTATGGTCAATTCTTAGACGGTTAAAATTCAATAGTTCTTGAAAATTTTTGGACTTTGGACGCAAAAAAAGCGCTCCAAAATGATCCAAAAACGAAATTCGGAAAATAAAAAGGATGATTATGCGCCGATAAAATTAGATACAGTAATCGTCTATGCGCTTGTCAACCGTACAAAGCAAACAGAATAACTTCCTGATCAATAATTGTAGAATGACACAGTTCATAATTAATCTTGCATTGGAAGTCGAAAATTTCCAACTCAGAAAGTGTGTTTGACTGTTATGGACAGTTGTGAACTATTTAGGTTCCAAAAATCAAGTTTCTTATCCAAAAAACGAACACATCTGATCAGGATCTATTCAAAAATATCAGCCAAAGTGTACTATTTTTTCGACTGAATTAGTGGATGCCCGATCTGATACATACTTTGCTTACCGTAATTTAATTTTTAGGATATCCTGCATATCTGACGTCAGCAATATTAATGTGTTATTGTACGAAACTGTCGTTTTTTGAGCATCATTTATAGAAACTTGGGATTATTTTTTTCAACGTTTTTTAGACTAGATTCTTCAAACGGCAATATTCCGCAAGGCGAAATGAAATTCGACGAAGGCGTCCTTAAACCGGGCCGCGTGCTTATGGAAGGCGGCGTCGACCCGTTGATCCGCGGCATGATGAACATGCCGATCAAAAAACCGCAACGCCTAACGTCCATGATTACGGAAAAAATGTTCGGCGGTACGGATTTGGGCGCTTTGAATATACAAAGAGGTGACGAAAATTTTTGCGTCCGTCATTTTTTTTAAATCTGGAGTACATTTTGCGACGGAACGGAACAGAATACGATCGACGGAACTTTAACGAACGAAAGGGAACTTTTCGTCTCGTTCGGTTCATTCGGACATAGTGTTGATCGTTTTCCACAAAATTGCAGTTACGCTTTCTGACCGATAACGTATCGTCAACAGCTTGAAACGTTCAGCCTGAAAATCCACTTTCGGTCGGAGAAAATAACTGCAATTTTGCGGGGAAAATTTCGCTTTCGTTACGTTCCGTCAGTTGCATTACGTTCCGTTTCGGCGGAAAAGGCACGTATGAACGATCCTTTGGAGTTTCAGCGGAAATTTCCGTCGTAGAGATAATATTTAACCGCTGCAATTGAAAAATTGAAAAACGTGAGACGGCCTCATGTCGCCTTAGGCAATGAATTGTTGACATGGGTGCACATGAAATTTCACATGAACTAGACTTTCACATTATCTTGTAACTTTCATGTTTGGAGAGGCCGGCATCCTGCAGTAAAGAGTGGATGAAATTTTACACGAACTCATGACTGTCACTGTATGATTTGCGTGCAACCGCTGCTGCTTGAGTAGTCAACTTTCTCTGACATGTCTTTATATATAATGTGTGTGGGGCTCAGAGCAGTGAGAACATTTAAAATTTGACTCCATCCAACTACAGTAGCGACTTTTCAAGACGAGCAAGATTTTTCCGCCAGAATGCAATAAATTCAGTATCAATCGATAGATCTCAGCGAGATCTATTCAAAAATAGCATTAATAGATGTGTAACTGCGTTTTCGAATTAGGAACAGTTGAACTTGGGCTAAAATTTGTTCTACCACTAGAGTGTGAAATCATGCGTTTAAAAAATCAGATAGTTTCACTTGCTTCAAGGACAGATGAAACTTTTAAGTGACCGTGTACATGGATCTGAGCAGGGTGCCTACCAGCAAAAGGAATCTGGAAAAAGCTTACTGCAAGAAAGACACTGAAGTAGTGCGACACTTATTGCTGTGCTTCGCAACATTAAATGAAATGGTGTTATTCTCCTAATTTGGATACTGTAACTCTTCATTGTGTGCAGGACGAGACGCCGGTTTGGCCGGCTATAACGACTGGCGGCATTTTTGCGGGTTGTCGTTCGCATCGACGTTCGACGGTTTCGCGCCTGAGATAGAAGCTCAGTCCGTCAGAGATGGACTCAAACTGGTCTATGGCAGAACAGGTTGGGATTTTTTTTGTATATGGTTTGGGTTTTTCGACCTTACCCAAATAGTACAAATATGATACTAATCGATAGATCTGGTTGAGGTGTGTCCACAAACATAATTTAAATTAGTGTACTCTAATTTTTGATTGAGTCACATGCGATTAAAGTTTGACAACGATTTGGCTAATTTCTCATCAGATTTTCATTATTGCAGCACATGAATGAAATTTTTGAATAACAGGGCAATGCACAAAAATTTTCGTATTCCCAAACCGGAACTATAGTCTGTTTTTCTTGAAATGCTTCTAAATAATGAAAGTGGAAAGCAAGTAGTATTTCAAATTTCCACGATTTTCTGATGAACAACATAACGTGTAGGACTGGAAATTTATGAGCATACTGAGCTCATCTTTAGCAATTTTTTGAGTGAAAAATTTTACGATTAGAGTTTTATGCAAACGACTTTGACGACAGTTCTGATTTGTGTCAATTTTTTATTTGGAAGCATTTTATAAAAAACAGACTATAGATTCGTTGCCGATATCCGAATCCAAAATTAAACATAGGACTTCGACTACGGCAATCCTTTCCACCTTTCTGTACGGCGTCGAATCCCAGACTCGCTTGGATGATCTCGTTGCAGTTAGTCCCAAACACAACATAATTTTTCAGAAAAAGTGGATTTGTTCGTCGGCGGACTGTTGGAATCGCCAGTAGGCGGCGGTTTGGTTGGACCGACTGTAGCGTGCTTGGTCGCCGACCAGTTCCGAAGACTTAGGGAAGGAGACAGGTAAAAATAATGTAGCTATAGTTATGGGGGGTTCGTTTTGAAAAGTTATGATAAGCAAGTTTGATTACAGATTGTTTAGTCATTCCTCTCTTATTCGACATACAGTATATTTTTTCATGAAAAAACTTGTTAATCAAAAAATGACTTGGCGACAGCTTTTAGTTTTAATTTAAACTGCGAAATTTGAAGCTTTGTATCACTCGTGGTTTCTAGTTTAAAATGAAAAAATACTTGACTTTCTTTTCGGGTATGCTCTATTCTGAAGTCCGAAAAAGTTGAGCTGGAGATCACTCTGATGACGAGACTTTGATGACCAGAATGTGAAAAAAGAATCGATTCTTCAAGAAATGACTTTGGCCTGTTTGCTAGCAGAAAATCAAGTTCGTTCCTTATTGATCCTTCGGAATAATACCACAACTAAAAAATTCATATGATCCCGTGTCTGGAAAATTAATCTTATTAAAAATCAGCATGTTTCATCAAAAGGGTAATGATTTTAGCGGAATTATCTTCAAAATCAACTAAATGGAATTAGTATTGCTGAACTTTTTCTCAAAACTGATCGACTCGAGCGTTTCGGATACATGGAATGTTTTCACATCAAAGCATGTCAAAAAAAGCCACGATATACAGTCTAGAAAATTCAAAGATTATTCGGAACCTTGTATAGTCATTTTTAACTTACTAATCTTTGTTCGAAGAGTTGGACTTCCCCTCATCAAATTGATTACTTAATTTAAAAGTGATCACATATTTTTTTGAAGCATATTTATTCTGAAATGACGCCAATACCATCACGAAAGTAACTTCAAGAAAACTTTAGAATAATCGCCAGCTGTGCAAATCCAATTGTATCCAATCCGAAACAAACTGTGGAAACAATGCATAAGCTTTCTATAGCAAAAAAATTTTTCATGCAGTTTAATATCCTACTAAATAGCTCGGGTGTCAATTGAATCTACGTTTTCGTTTGTCTGTGCGTCTACCATATTTTAAATCAATTTTGAGATAATCAATGCAGTGATCCCATTAAAGTAAGGTCGACATGGAAAAATTTTTTTAAACATTATTACTGTAATTAATGGGGGGCTTTTGGTCCATGAGAGGTTGACCGAATTGCTGAAAAGTTCCTCGCATAAGCTCGTTACATGACCATAGTTTTTCGGGAAAAACTTACGTGTCAAACACAGTTATGCAAATATAAGTGGATAAACATGATGGGTTTGACTTTCACATTATCATGATAATATTTAGCGTTTTTCTACAGTATAAAGGTTTTCAGTTTATAAAAACTTCGTATTCAATTGAACCTTCTTTCTTGTTTGTCGCTCTGCATTTATCATATCGAAATAAATGAAGCAATTTCATGAACATTCATTGTGAAAGTCTTGCGCATTCCTTTACAGTAGAAAAAATATAATAAATTTTTCGCAATTGACCATAACCAGGTTTTGGTACCAGAATCCCGGCGTTTTTACCCCTAATCAGCAGGTGGAATTGGAGAGGGCGTCTTTGGCCCGAGTGATTTGCGACAATGGCGACGATTTCCGCTTCACCAGCAGAGAAGCGTTCCATTTGGCCGGTAGGTCGAGCGTCGAATCTTGCGCATCGCTCGGTCACGTGAATCTAGATGCATGGAAGGAAACTCCTGAATGAAATATGCCACGTGTGTATGTATACTGTAACATTGTAGTCTATAGTCTTGAGAATCTGCCATTTGTTTATTTTCTGAAATGTTTATGAAACGCGCGAATATGATTCGATTGATTCATTTTAGTTTTCTGGATAGATTTTGGAGAATTTATGAAAAAATAAATTATCATACTGCCACCAAACCAATATACGTTTTCGACGTATTCGTTTGAGCTTCCATCACCATTCTTACGTTGATAGCAGCGTTGTAATTTAACTATATTTGGGAGCCTGGAAAACCGCAGATACTGTAGACTTGAAGAAGAACATCAGTGTTGCCAAGTTAGGGGGTTTTTCCCCAAATCTAGGGGTTTTTTGAGGGCGTTGAGGTTTTTCTAGGGGTTTTTTATTTCAGGGGTTTTTTAAAGGGTTTTTTATTTTTATGTTTGAGGTTTTAGGGGTTTTTCAACGAAATGGCTTGTTTGAATTTTGTGTGCTTGATGGAGAATTACTGTATAAAAAAAAGAAAAAAATCGTGATGAAATTGAAAAAATGAAAATTGAAATGAATATTGATGGAATAGTGTGGCTAGTTTGTGTAATTTACAATTGAAGTAGCATATTTTTGGCTTAATTACCGAATTTTGGCTTTTGGTGCAGCGTGTTTTTTTCCAAAAAATTTTTCAGACCCTAAAAATGTTTCGCCAAAGTAATAATAAAACTGAATGAATTTAGGGTATAAAAGCACTGAAACACATTGAAATTTGATAAATTGCGGCTGAGGTACATAAAAACAACGTGTGCTAATTTATTTGGTGTTTTATATAATACCGCGAAGCGGCCAAAAGTAACAATTTTCCCTTATTAAAGTGCATTCAAGTTTAAAATGCTACATCTAGAAGAAGTTATATAAAAACTTTTTCCCCATTTGGTTAATAGTGCTAAAAATATTTTCGTTTTTTCCAAAATTTTTTTCCCAAAATAAACGTTTTGGGGAAAAACACGTTGGTTTGGTGTAAAAATACTCTGTTGACATGTTTACGGCAAAGTGTACACTGCAAATTCTTTAAGAGATTGAATAAACAGTTTCTCAAAATTTGAACTTTTGGATTTTATGAGCTTTTTGCTGGGGTTTCTTTGGTTTATTGTGGGTCTTTTAGTTTAATGTGATGTGAGTTTTATTTTTTACTAATTTCAAGACAGTAGGAATGGCACTAGTCAAGTTTATTGCCAGGCCAGGTAGTCACAACTGATACTGGTGAGATTTCCATTCAATTGATTGTTGCTTGGGCAATTAGAACTAGTCTTACCATTGGGCTTAGGCTTAGGCTCTGGCTTAGGCACAATTTATTTATGTGTATATTCTATATAGTGTATATAAGTTCCATCACTAAACTTTATAAGCGCCATAGGAACTATTTGGAACATGATTAGATATATACATAAAAATTAATCAAATGCACTTAAAATTCTATTGAAATAACACGAAAAACTTATGACTATTTCTGCCGAAGAGCCACTAAAAATTTAGTTTTCAAAAAGTGCAACTTTTTGGGCAGAAACAAGTTTGAAATGGCCTAGTATGTACGATACGATGCTCTTGAGTATAATAAATCTTCTGAAAGTTTTATAATCCAAGTTTAACAAAATAAATGAAAAATTTTTGTAAACTTTTTTTCTTCTTTTTCTTTTTCTTTTTTCGTTTTTGTAGACGTAAACCAAAAAATCCAAAATTTGATGATTAAAATCCAAAAAACCCAAAACCCTAAAAACCCATCTTTTCCAACCCTGACCCTCTTACTCTTGATCATTATCATCAAACTCAGCCGAGAATTCACCTTGGGATTGAAGTCTACGTTTTAGCTTTCAACTAAGCAGACTTATTATAAGTATGGACAGTGTTTTTTTCTACACAATGCAGACTTTTTAGGCTTTGTGCAAAATTTTTTTTGGTGATTTCTGCTCTGGTGCAGAATTGTTTGAGTCCTGTGTTTGATCACATATATTCTTCTATAATGTGTCAGTCATTGATTCTGAACCTTTAAAATCAATCATCTTTCTTATTTTAAGATTTCAAAATGCCTAGTAAAAAACTATAAATTCGTTCAAATTTAACATTGAATTACACATTTAATTTGCATTTTCACTGTATTCACTATTATTCTATTGTAGCAGGCGGTGTTTTTTCCCCCAAATCGTTTTTTTGGAAAAAAATTTCAGAAAAGGAAACAAAATTTGGGCTCTTTCCCCATGTGGGGAAAAAATTTTTGGTTTCTGATACGGAAATGCATTTTGGTGCATTTTAGAAGGTCATAATCTCAAAATTTTCCGGCGCTTCGCGCCAATTATAACTTCCATAAACATTATCATGTATTACCTAGATCAGGCGCGGCTTTTAGCATGTCTACCTTCACTTATCACTTTATCTATATAACAGTTTTCATCAAACCTATATTATGTTATGTTTGATTCAATTGGTAATCTTCAATATTTTATCTTGAAATTTAATGAAGACTCACATTTTTCCTTTTTCTTGAAGCGACTATTCCTTTCTTAATGTGAAATCAATTCAAAAGCTTCATAGAAGTAGTTTTCGGAAATTTCTGCTCTTCTTACTCATTTCTTTTCAGTCAAGTTCACGAGAGTTTACGAATAAATTACTGGTTTTGAAATTTTTCAAATAATAAAATTCTAGAAATTACAAATTTTGAACACAAAATCCGAATCTAATTCTTGAAATAAATGTTCGGAAAATTGATTTTCCAACATCGCAGAATGTCAATACCCAAAAAATTTTTCTGGCGCTTGATGCTGGAAAGATCAATATCTTTTTTGGGCTCTCACTTGACATCATAAAGGACTTAAGCATCGATTTCTCATATAATTCAAAGTCAGTATGCTCCTAGATAGTTTGCTGGAAAATTTGTTCCACATTCTTGTATGTAGATTAGACCTGGATGAAACTCGAAAATTTAATTTTTTCCCTCAATTTTGATGAATTAACGGCTCTAAAAACACCCGAAGGTTTGAAAAAGTTCAAAAACACACAAATAAAAAATCTATAAGCATTTTTAAGTGGAAAAAACGACTTCAGGAAATATGGGAAAAATTTTGAAAAAATCACTGAGTATGGATTAGAATTAGGAGGCTTATAAGTTAGAGATTTTATGTTGTATTTGTGCAAGCACTGCAAGCTGAGTCTTAGGCTTCATTTAAGAAGCTTCTAACTAAATTTGTGAATCTTTTCAAAGTTAAAACATACATGTTTAATCTACTTTGATCTTTGAAGTTTGAAACCCACAATTTTCTGACAGTGTTGTTGGACAGTATTCTATGTGTGCGATATGGCTTGGCTTAAAGGAATGAAAGTTGTAACTTTTTTACTGTAAAAAAACGTATGTTGAAAAAATTTACGTCAGGCATGTATGATCATTTAAACAGTTTGGTGCAGCAATCAGCTGAATGTGATGATGAAGATGAATTCTACAGCTAGTGGCTGAATAAATTTGTTGATTCTTAATAAACTTATGTTTGATTTATTTTTTTACCTCTGGATTAAATTTATTCTATGTTTTCAAAAATTGGGGTTTTTCTAGGGATTTTCAAAAAATTTTGAGGTTTTCTGGGGTTTTTTTTGGAACGATTGAGGTTTTTGTTTGAGGTTTTTTGGCGGAAAAATTGGGGTTTTTGAAGGCGACCACTTGGCAACACTGAAGAACATTCCATCAGCGTTTTTTCGTGCACGAGACGGACATTTGTGCCAGAAAAAAAGGCACAAGAGGCCAGAAAAATTTGTGCCAATGGCAAAAAAAATTTTTTCTACTAGAAACATTACTGAAAACTGCGGATAATTTTTAGGTCAAAAGTTTGATAAAAATCATTTAAGCTGCGTTTAACGCATTAATTTTTCGTAAAAATCCTGCGTTCCTGCCCAACCTATTTTTCTGCTAATAATCATGTCAGTGATATGAGAAAAAACTGTGCAAGAAAATAGTTTACGGCGACTTAAAAAGAAATGGAATGTTGAGCAAATTTAAATAACTCTAGAACTGTTCAGGAAGTTCAAATCGATTCAATTTTCGACTTACGAATAATGTGAAGACTAGAGAAAATTAAGTAAATTTTCGGCCGAAACATTGTACCGACGATATCGATTTTTATATGCGAATCAGCCAAACACAAAACGTAAGAATTTCAGTCATAAATCCGAATCTGACTGAACGAACGGAGAATATTCAAAATTTCTTTCGATTCATCAGTCATTGAGAGCCTATAAAGTTTGCTCCAACGATACTAATACACTGTTCGAAGAGAAATCGTTCGCGTTCGGGTCAAACAAGTAGGAAATATTATATTAATTGACTCGGCGAGTAGCGCCGAAAATTTTTTTCAATTTCCAGCCCTTAATAAACGTCTAAAAATCGAGGAAATTTAATGTTTGACCAGCCAAAATTTTGTGCCAATTGGCACAATTGCTCAAAATTTTTTGTGCCAAAAACCATGTTCTGGCACACAAAAAAACACTGATTCCGATCCGATCTCCGTCAGGGTTTTTTTTTGCACAGGCCAGGTTGCAATGTGCAACTTGTAGGAAAATTTTGGTTGCACAGATAAATTTTTGGTTGCTCACTCACTCTAAAATCAATAAATTAGCTCAATTTTATAGAAAAAAAACCATTTTCTTGTTATTTCATTTCAATCGCGTCGGCTTTGGGCTAAAAACTGAATTTTCTGAGTTTTGAAGAGAAAATTAAAAGACTTTTATGAGTAACTTGTTCGGCGCCCAGCGCCGAAAATTTTTGTGGAATTTTGATATTCTAGAACGCTGGAAAATGAATCTTTTCAACTTTTATTTCCAAGACGAAGGTTTAATTTTTCAGTGAATTCAATGAATTTTCAATCAGGCAGACTATAATTCTAGAGGAAAGCAACTTAGAATTTCGATTCTTCAACCAGCAAGAATTTATAGTTGGACTCAGAATATTCTAATCGCAAAAATGTCAAAATGTTCTTAAAGATCGCAAAAAATTTTGGGAAACAGACGGCCCCATGGGGAGGCGTATGAGGGGGGTATTACCCCTCCCTAACTAAAGTCCTTAAAAAATTGATCACTGGTTGCCTAATTTTGAGACAAAATGACGTGTTTAGTGCACATTTTAGCTACACTACCCCCGCAAATTTTCAATTTTATCCCCCCCTGAAAAATCTGACCTTGGGGACCTTTGTTGGGAAACCAAGAAAAATCTTCCTTTTCGTTAAATATTTTTTTTATTTGGTAATCGGCGTTTTTTTGTGCACGGAAATTTGTGCCAATGGCACAAAAAATTTTTCCAGCCTATAAACGTATTGAAACCCGTTAAAAAGTTTCATGCCAAATGTTTGATAAAAACATAACCAAAGATACTGGAATTTTTTTACAAGTCGGTTCCCTTCCCAATTATGGTCCAAACTAGCATTTCCGGACTCCTCAAGATGTGAGCTATCCAGATCATTTTGAAAATTCAGGGGCTCATGGCATTCAGGAACTCATTTGCATAAAATCTGTACACATGTCACATACTCCTTGTCACTACAGAAAAATCCTACCAATCTTGAAGGATTGAACCTGATCCACCGCTTGTAGACTTAATGCGTTTACCACTACACAATTTCAGCAGAAAGTATGAACACTATATTCCTTTGAGATCCTTGATACTATTTTAAGTAACAATTTCATTTGGAAGGGCCTCAACCAGCTGCTGTACCCTAAGTCTAAGCCTAAGGAAAATTTTAAAAATAAATGTCTACTCACTAGTCACAGAAATCCATGCCCAAAATTAAGAAACAACTCATATACAATAATTAGGCTGAAGGCCGGGAACCGACTTATAAAATTTAGCCAAGATACTTTCGCCGCACTAATTTGCATAAAAATCGTGCCAACTCTTTCTTATCTAAGCACGTCAAGAGTGCGATAAGAAAAACTGATGGAAAAAGCAGTACATATATATGATTCGAAAAGAAATCGGATGCTGCAAGAATTTAGATATTTTTGTAGAATTTTTCAGGCATTCTATATTTTTCCTTAATTTTCGACTACGAATGTCTTCTCAACACCGATGCAAATAAATTAAGGATGTGTATAATTGCTTTTTCGCGAAAAAACTAAGCCGAAAGTCGCGTCGCGTAAATTTTTGGTTAAAAGTTAGTTTATGTGCGCTTGGATCCATACCTGTAAGAGGTCCGACCAGTTGGGGGGTCAAACCCAAAATTTGGGGGGGGGGGGTCGAAAATTTTTCCAAAAAAGGCACTTTTTGCCAATTTTTTCTAATTTTTCCAGGTCTGGGGGAGGGGGTTGGGTACGGGATCGGCCAAATTGAGGGAGTCCCCCCCCCCAATTACAGTCTGAGCTATTTAATACACAATAATGATGATTAAAGTTATAACCAGCGCGAAGCGCCGGAAAATTTTGAGGTTATGACCTTCTAAGATGCACCAAAATGCATCTTTTCTGTATCCGATCTCCCAAATTTTCTTCCACAAATGGGGAAAGAGCCCAAAATTTTTTCCCCTTTTGCGATTTTTTTCCCAAAAAAGCACGATTTGGGGGAAAAACAGTGGCTTGGATTAATGGCTGAATTCTATGTTTGACGAAAAGTATGTAAATATAATAATTTTTTTTATGAATTGTGATGTATAAGTACAATGCTATTGGTGAAAATTTTATTCTAAAACAAATCAAGGGGCCCCCCTTCACCCTCTAAATACGGGCCTGGCTGCGCGCGCTGATTTTTCCGAAATAAATCGTGCATTTTGAGGAAAAATTGTTCTCAAGAAATTTGAGGGGTGCATTTTGGTGCATCTTAGAAGGTGCGCCGGTGCCCGCTCATAAGTTTAATAATTAATATTAATTACCAAGCTCATAGACGCGGCCTTTAGCATGTCTACTTTTACTTACCTTCTAAAGTTTTTATCTCAAACATATTCTATCATGTGTTTATTCGTAATCTTCTTTATATTTAATGAATATCCTCATTTTTTCCTTGACATATTTTTTTGAGAAAGATCAACACATCACTTTTCTAAAATTTTTGAAGCGACTGTTCCTTTCTTAACGTAAATTGAATTAAAAAACTACATGGAAGTATTTTTGAAATTTCAGCTCTTCTTACTCATAACTTTTCGGTCAAATTTATGGAACTTTACGATTAAATTACTCCTCATTTTTCGAATGATAAATTTGTAGAAATTATGATTTTTGAACAGAAAATTCGAATCTAACACTTGAAAGAAATGTTCTGAAAATTGATTTTCTAGCGTCGCAGAATGTCAATACCCAAAATATTTTAGATGCTTCGCGCCAGAAAGGCTAACATCATTTTTTGTCTCTCATTTGCCATTGTAGAGGTCGATCTCTAACATCATTTTGGGTTCTCACTTGTCATCGCAGGGGTCGATTTCTCATGTACTTCGAAGTCATTATGCCATTGGATAGTTTGCTCGAATATTTGTTCCACATTGTAAATAAGGCTTCAAACTCAAAATTTCAATTTTTTCTTCAATTTTAATGAATTAACGGTTCTTAAGATATCAAAATGTTTGAAAAAGCTTAAAAACGCTCAAATAAGGCGCCTATGAGGAATTTTAAACGAGAAAATGATTGGGGAAATAAGGGAAAAAATTTATACCTTTCTCCTCATTTGGGGAGAGGTCGGTGGGAAAACGGTATTTAGCAATGTTATACGAAAACAACATTACGAAATTTTAGAAACGTAAAAATCGGAATTTCGATTTTTCCGTTTCTAAAATTTCTTGTAAATCTGTCAATTATAGGTACATAGTCTTGTCAATCTGCTAATCAGTTATCTTCAAAACTTATGAAATCCAATATTAAAACGTTAAACTGACGCGAGTTTATGACATGCGAGAAAACTATCCTCTAACCGTTTTTCTAGTGAAAGTCATCAATTTTGAGTGAGTAACCGAAAATTTCTCCGTGCAACCAAATTTTTTCCCCAAGTTGCGCCTTGCAAACCTGGTTTGTGCAAAAAAAAATTCCGGTCGTCAGTATAATAGTCATTGTTTTCTGTCAGATGCGGCTGCGCCCATAACTATACTTCTACTCACTAATTAATTTCAAGCAGTTGAATGATTTTTCTGACAATATCGGGTCGATTGTTCTGCTGACGATATTAAAATATACAACTCCTCTACTAATAATCATATTCTCCAAGTATGTAGATCTTGATAGAATTTCAGCTTTGTCTTCTGTCTGGCAGCTCGATAACATCTCTCCTGATAAAAGTAAAATACTCCACCTTAGTTATTCTAATCTTATACACTCTTATCAGTTGAACAGCAGATATTTACCCCCTGAAGAGCAAACATTTAAGGATCTTGGTGTGCTCATTTCTCACAAATTTTGTTTGAAAAACCACATCAACTCGATTTTAAACAAAGTTCATGAACGGAGTTCCCTGATCCTGATCCAAAAATAAATCAGTTCTAATCAAAGCTTCCAATGCATATGTCAGACTGCTCTACCGTTGTAGAATCCTATTCATGTGAATCATACATGTAACGGAGCTCCGAGGTCTGGGGGGGGGGGGTTGGAGCACTTTTTTGGGGCCGGGGGTCAGTAATTCCCAAAATTTTGGGGGGAGGGGTCCCTGAAGGAAAAAAAATTCGATTTTTTCCATGAAAAATGTCCGAAAACGGTTTAAAAAGTAGTAATTTTTGTCTAAAAAATGATAAAATATGTACTTATGGCGCGAAGCGCCGAGAAAATTGACGTTTTTGACCATTTTTTGTTCAAAAATTGACATTTTTCATAGAAAAAATGACATTTTTCAGTATTTTTCCGACTAAAACTATGGGGGTCCCTAGGGCTACCATATGGCTAGCCATAGGATTGGAAAATCCTGGGGGGGCGGTCGCCCAATGGCTAGCCATATGGTCGACGATTTCTGGGGGGGGGGGTTCCCATAGCACTTCCCCCCCAATTACATGTATGATGTGAATGAAATTCAGCTGATTGAAAATCTACAAAGGAAGTGTAGTAAGAAAAATTATTTGGTAGAAAATCTAGCTTTTGTTGTGAGGAACGACTAAAAGCTTTTTATCAAGAACGACTTGAAACCCTTAGATTAATAGCAGCCCTTTCTTTAATTTTTGAAGTTATTAAGGATCATACTTATTTTGACAAAGATGATTTCTTCACGCCAAACTTTAATGACAATACACGTCGCTAACACAACTTTGATCGTATTACTGGCAAAGCGAAAACAAATTTGAGATTATATGATTTTTCTAGCAGGTTTATATATTAGAGTAATGGAACAATTATCAATTCCTCCAGTTTACAATCTTTTAAAAATTAAATCATGAGAATCGATTTTTCCATGTTCCATGGAGATCGTGTTAGTTCGTCACTCTTTTTTAATCTGGGCTTTCTAGACTAATCGGATTCGCAGTTACTTGTAGATTGTTTATTCTGAATTGACATTGCATTGAAAATTTTGTTTTACTTCCATTTTTTAACAGTGTCCAATCCATGATTTTTTTAATTTTTGCACATTTTCTCATTTTCATTCGGTCATAAAATTATTGTTTACCTTTGTTTTTCGACTAGTAAATCAATCATCTATTTGTTCATTTCATATATCAGATATTCTATCATTAATCTTTCCAATTTTTTTCTCTGACTTGATGTTTTCCAAACGTTGTGAGCTTGAAATTTTGTATTGAAAAACGAGGAAAAAATCATTCCATAATGTAGGTTTTTTCTAGCGCTCTTGAATGTAAAAGCTCAAAATGAATAGAAATATAATAGAAATCGATAAGTCAAACTGAAATCACATGAATGCCAATAGCATCTGGTTCTGCGGCAAATCTATCGTTATTATGCTTTTAACTGTTGTTGTAACACCGATTGTATGTTTTATCGGCATAATATGACTGACCTGATGAAGATTTTTCGTTTTTTCTAATTTCGGTAGGTTACTAACATCGAGAACATCAAAATGTATGGGTATGCTTTTGAAAGCCTCCGTGGCTAGTAGCTACAATATAAGCGTTTTTAGAGATGTGGAGAAATGTAGCAAAAAATTTTGAGTATGGTTCACCTGTGGAAAAAGTCTTCGAGGAAAAAAACGGTGGTCGGCACAAATTTCCCTTCGAAAATTTATGTAAACTTTTCTTGATACATTTTTGAGGTCGATCTTCTGTGTTAAAAAATACTCAGTTCTGACCTGCGCAACGAGTCGAATAAATTTGAAATTTGGGCCTCCTTAGAACATATCTACTGTTTTGTTACAAATAATGTTCAATGACCGGTTGTAGAGCCGAAGCATTGGTATTTCGACCTCCGAAAAGGCAAAACTTTTTCGCGTAACAATGCCGAAATATGCTTTAGTCACCTGTTTTTGTCCAAACTGAAACATTCTAATGTCTCTCGAATTACTATTCATCAAAAATAGAAACAGATGAAAACTTTTAAATTCTATACTAAATCTGCCACGATTTTTACTTACTGAATCCAATTGTTTTATAATTTCAAAATTTTAATTTGCTCCATTTTTTGTTTTAGTAAGTTTACATCACATCGGTAGAAATGAATTTCGAAAATGAATTACATTCCGTTCCGTGCAAAATTCATTACGACGGCCCGGCTCCGGTCGATCAATTTTTTCATTCTCTGCGCGAAAAAGTCGAAAATGTCGAACAAGAAACTGGAAATTCATTCACGAAAGAAATCGGATCTTTACGCGGACGACCTTTAGTCGGCGATCGTCTAAATTTACCGGAAAATTGCGCTTTTTTCAAAGTTTCTATCGAAAATGATGCTCTAGTCGACGATAGTTCATCATCAGAGCAAAAGAATAACGAAAACATGCGCATCATGCAACTCACGCTCGAACAAAAATTCGACCGAACAATTTTTTGGAATTACGATTCGGAACCGAATCGCGGCGATTCTATACGGAAAGCTATAGATTGGCTGAACATTGCGAGAAGTTTAGCTTCGAATGAACGTCGTGACGAATGATATTTTTGGATACACCGTTTTTTGACATTTTTTGTAGATACGCATCTCTTTATTGATGGATTTTTCTCCAATATATAACATTCCTCAGAGTTTTTTCTGGCGAATTTTATGCAATTCTTAATAAAATGTGGTTGTTCTCATTTAGCAAGTTGACAAACAATTAATACAGATTACAAAAACTTTTTCACAGACGCATGATATACTGTAGACTGCTCTCCTCGAAATGAATTCAGAAAAAACTCGGTCGGCTCGGTCCAAGACCGACTTCAAACAAGCGTCTAGCCCTTTTTGTATTGCCCACGAATTATGGATAGTGGAGAAGAAGTAGCCGGCAGCAGCTCATCATATGAAGTGAATAGTAGAAAACGAGCTATCCTTGAGGATGAAGATGATGAAGTTCTCCATGAAGTAAGATCTTTCCCGAATTCAATGTTTTCTGCGCCTCAGAAATATTCCTTACCTTTTCAAGTTTTCGAACATACCTGCAATTGGGGTAAGGGTTGAGAGGGACCTTCCAACTTGTTCGAACCCAATACATAAATGTTAAGACCTCCTCAACTCCAGAAAAATGAGAAAAAGTATCTTTTTTTGGAAAATTTTCGAAATTTTTGTTTTTTTTCGACTTTCTTTTGGATTTTTTGAGTACTCTTCCGAAATTTTAGGAAACTTGGTATCTTCATCCCAAATATTTGGAGTTTACCCCCTCCAACTGGCCGGACTCATACATGTACAGCATAGAAATTCTGCTGGGGGTCAGCCATCATACCTGTAAGACCTCCGACAAGTTGGGGGGGGGGAGAAAAAGGTCGAAATTTTTCCCAAAAAAGGCCAAAAAACATACACTTTTTTGCAAATTTTTTTAATTTTTTCCAAACTGGGGGGGGTTGGATGATTTTGGGTACAGGGTTGGCCAAGTTGGGCGGATTTCAAAATTTTTTTTCGTTCTTGATCACGAAAAAACGTCTTAAACAGGTCTTCTAACATTCAAGCAGCATATTCTTCAATTTATATTAGTCAAATATATGGAATTATTTGCTTAAACTGCACTTTTTACAGTTTTAATGATACTTTTTTTGGAATCAAGTATGCCTTGCTTGGAAAAATTGTAAACTACAGTTTTCCCTTTTTATGACGACTTTCTCTTCTGTCTTGCTCATTATCCTTCGTCATCTTCTTAATCATTGCTGGAGGTTTCAAATCTGCTGAGGGTCAGCAAGAATCTACTGGGGGTAATTCAAAGTCTGCCCAACGTGCATGTGTATGGTCCTATTTCTTACCGGTACGCCGAAGAAGAAAATAAACCCGGGCTTATTCTACCTTTTTAAATATTTTGACCTTCTAAAATTCAATCAAAATCTGAAAAATTTGGTAAAATCGCATGTCGGAATGTGCTGGAACTTTGAATACGCTCAAGAAACACTTGAATAAAACATGCGAGTATTTTAATCGGGAAGATAACTTTCGGCAAGCTGAAAAAAAATTGGCTGCTTCCCCTTTTACTGATGAAGTCAGCGAGAAAAAAAATGGCCGACGACCGAATTCCGGGTCTAATATGTACATGTACATCTGTTGCCAATACACGGTTTTCGGCCAAAAAAAGTTTTAGTTATACCTGTAAGACGTTCAACTAGTTGAAGGGGGGTAAACCCAAAATTTTTGGTTTGGGTTCCAAAATTTGGGGGGTCTCAAAAATAAAAATTCAAAAAATTTCGAGAATTTACCGAAATAAAGCATAAAAAAGCTACTTTTTTCCAAATTTTTCCGTGTTGGGGAGTGGTTCCAGTATTTGGGCATAGGGTCAGTCAAGTTGTGGGGGAGGGAGGGGCTCCTCCAACCCAAAAATGGAAGTAGAACGTCACTTGTAATTGTGATGGAGGATGATGAAGACTGCTTAGTTCTTCAATTTCGGCATCTGCAACTGTGGAGAATTTCATACAGTTCAGTTACAAAAAACTTCACAGTCAATTTTCCTTTTTTAGATCGATGTCGTGGTTTCGAATAAATACGGAAAATCACTATACTTACTACAAGTAGAGAAGTTCAGTTCTTTAGAGAAATTCGTCAACATTTATTCGATAAGTTTTTTTTAGTACCCGTTAACACCTGCTGCAGCAAGACTGCCGTCGAAACAGCGTAAAACGGTCCAGTTCAAGCCAAAACAGTGTAAAGTAATGAGAATTGACTTTTTTCTAATGCTTTCTGATATTCGCGATTAAAATTACAATTGCAAATCATGTCAATTTTCGTCTGAACCTTTTTTCAAACCAACTCATGCCTTTCTATCGTTCTCTCTTTTAGAATACATTATTGATAAACTTTATTTTTAATTTAAGCTACAAATCAAATGCGAAATGGACACCGGTAGTCGTAATTACGATAAAATTCGCGGTGAGCAATTGGCGCTAAATTGCGCTCCTAACGATAAAAACAAAGAGCCAATTTTTAAAAAGTTAGATAATTTTTTTATGTTTCTGACCATATTCTCGTTAAATTCCTATTTTAGACTGATGGATTATCAAATTTACACGAATGAAAATGTTGCCGGATTACACACGAATTGTTATGCCATCGGTTACTACGTCGACGGTAAAATTTCTTGCTTTTGAACAAATTTCCTAATCTTCTCAATTTCGAGACGCGTTTTTTAATGAAAAATGAATCTTCTTTTTTTTGTTTTAGGAGCCTTGCATTTGAATCCTTTGGACGAAATTCTGCAGATGAAGCCGACATTTAATTATTTAGATGCAGCTGACGAGAAATCTGGTAGAAGCCAAAAGACTGGAATGAACGATGGAGGTAGCACCTATACATTCAGGAAATCGTTTGGGGCTGAAAATCAACTTGTGTAACATTCTTCGTCTTCAGACCAACACTTCGTATTTTTTGAGTCTCACATAATGTCTGTTTGAGTAGCTGTTAATTTCAAAGATGCAAACTTGGCGAAGTACCACGTAAATCGCCGACCACCAAAATTTTTCAATCATATGATTGAGTGAAAAGTCATTAAAAATCTCATCCTTTATGTAAAAAAGTAAAAAGTGTTAATTTTCAGGTAAAAAACATTTTTAAAAAATCATCATTTTCTGGGACAAAATTTTTTGTTTTTTGATCCGATTTCCGTACTTTTCATGATAAAAAATTGAAATTGTTTCCCGTAAAGGACCCGCCTAAAATTTTGGGCAATCGTTGACCCCACCCACAAAAGGTCGCTTGAATCATCGACCTTTTGGCTCCGCTACCATGTAATGTTTACGAAGAGACTTTCTCGGTAGAACTTTCCGACTATTTTTTCTGCAGGAAATTAATCCAAAATATCGTGTAATTCGAAATGAAAATTCATAATACAGGGTAATGCATAATGATTTGCTCTACCCCTGCAGCTATACGTGTAAGTGCAACATGAACATACAATATATCATCTTGTAGAGAATTCAGTTCTGCGTTTAATGAACTGATTTTTAAAAAGGGACTATCAACAGAAAATTTTTTATTGTCGAAAAACGAAAATGATCAAAAAATTCAAGAAAAAAGGGAAATTAAATACAATCAATAATTTATTTTACCACCATTTGCATTCCTAACTTGTCGAAAACGCTCTGGCATCGAACACTACAGATTTTGAAACAGTTCCGTGTCAAACTCTAATTGGGCTAAAACGATATTTAAATTTTTTCTCAAGGTTTCCTGTGCGTAATGTCCTTGACCTGCCTCCAAATGAATTAAATGTTCTACTCTATTTTTAACGTTTTGATCTTCTAAGCTTGTTTGCGACCCAATTAATGGAGATAAACGTTGCACCGGCTATCTTTGCTTGATAAAATGCAGGTGCTTGAATCCGATCAATGACTCGAGCAGTTTCTGAGTCAAAACTCATTTTGACAACAAATATGGAAAAATTTTACTGAATTCTACACATTTCTTTTTTTTGTTCTGTTTAAAATTGACTTAATTTTTAAACTCTGTAAAATGCAGTGTAAAACGCAGAATTGAATTCTCTAAAAGATGATATATTGCACGTTCATGTTGCGCTTACACATATAGCTGTAGGGGTAGGGCAAATCATTATGCAACACCCTGTATATTCAAAAAGTTCAATGAATTGTGGCTCCAATCACAGGCGAAACATCCGGCGACGAAACTGCCGAACCGGCCGTGCAAGCCGTTCGCGTCAAATTTGCCGCGGCCAATATTGAAGAAAGTGAAGCGGCCAAAAAACGAAAAAACGCTTCGTTCGCTTACAAACAAAAATTGATGGAGGAAGAAAAGTGGATACCGCTGCAATATAGGCCGCGTGAAGTACGTTTTTCGACTTCGAAAAGTTTGACTACAATTAGCTCAAGAATAAATTTATGCGGGATTTTTTCTTTAAAATTTTATCAGTTTTGAAAGCTTTTAAAAATTGAAGATCATTCATTGAAAAATTCAGTAATTGAAAATTGAAAAATTATATGAATTTAGAACCAAAATGTGGAGGAACTAAAAGCTATGTTGACGTACGAGGAACGGGAAGTAGAAAATCAAGCAACTCAAAAACCGTTGCTATTTTCGAACGACTCATCTTCTTTGATGCGGTTGTTTATTCCCGAAGCTGAACAAGAGGAAGGGTTAAGTCTGAATTTGTTGTTTTTCTTCCATATTAAACATGCTCCATGATTTTTAGCTGTCTTCCCGAGACTCCGAGTGATACGATCTCTTTGAGCCAATTACGGACGCTTCCTCTGCCCGATCAGGTTCAAGCTTTAATGACTAATGGTAAAAAATCATCAATTACTGCTCATGTTTTCTCAACATCATCATGGCATTCTTTTTCAGTTAAGGTTATGCAGTACGATAAATTGATTCCCTTACTGCCTCCGGGAGCAGATTCCGACGTTGTTTTGAAAAGTTTACAAAATTGTGCCTGTTTAGTTCAAGGATGCTGGATAGTAAAAAGGTAAAGCTGGTAATTTGTCGCTCGTCAAAACCATATATTAAGGAAGTTCCAAGATCTAATGATGTTATTAGAACTTTTTTGTGGATAGGGTCATCAACTGTCCAAAATTTTAGGACGAAGGGATCATTGAAAAAAGATCGAAAATGGTAGTTTTCGTTTAACAACCATAGAAATATGTATTTATTTCGCGGAACACCGAAAAAACAGACATTTTGACTGTTTTTTTTGTCTAAAAGTGACTTTTTCTCGTTACAAAATTGACTTTTTTGGCCTTTTCTGTTCAAAAGTGACCTTTTCTCGTCGAAAAACTTACATTTTTGGTCATTGTTAGGGGCCACCACTTGTTAGGCAGCTGTGGGGTCACAATTAAGCAACAGTTCTAACCACAGGCTAACAACAGCAACAAACACAAAACTCTCCCAGACGTTTCACCAGATATACACCAGAACTCTCACTAAACCTCAGGCAGGACACCTTGACACGTACCTCAGGAGTTCCTACCCAAGTCTCCACTCCTATACTTATGAACTCCTTCCCCTACGCTCACAGAACAATACACTTACGGGTTCAATGTGTATTGGGTAGCTAGTGGCGACGCCAAATAAACAATAATAAACAAAAATATTGTAATAAAAGGCGATGGCGGCGTCGCTCCATAAAACGTATCTTTTCCAACAATAATAAAAAGACAGAAAACTCGCGAAACAGTGGCAGAAATAACCTATGCAAATTTATCTTTCTTTCTCGCCACTTTTCGCCGCGTCCAACCGCCTGCGCACCGACGCCGGAAGCTGAACACGTGCACCTGAGCCCACCTCAACATATTCACAAATACAATTTCACAAAAAATGGCCTTTTTAATTTGTTTGATCAAATGATTGGAGGAGGGATTCATATGGTTCGTTTATTTTAATCCTATGAGTATGTATATATGTAATCTTAATTGTGTTATAACTTTAGTGAATTAATATATCCGCGTCACATGAAAAGTCCGAAAAGCGGCCTGTCCGGCGAATATTTATGTCGCATACGAGACTTGGTCGTAAGTTCACAAGCTTTCTCATCTTATAAGAAAATTTTAACGCTTATTTTTGTATTCCTAGCTCTACAAATTTCGTCAAAATCCGTACCTCGATAAAAAAGAGATAACTAGCTGCGTTAAAATCAACAACGAAGATTTGACGGACATTTTGAAACCTGTTTCTAAATTCAGGCAGCAGAGAGGTTATCAATTTTTAATCGATTGCGACGAAGGTTTTCTCAAAAAGTAACCATTAGCCGTTTGTATGAATTTTTTCTCCTGTCGACATCGTATAGAACTTTGCAGATTTCCCGATATTGTTCAACGACAATGTGCTTTTTGGGAAGCGAAATACCAAACGTTGTGTCATCATTTGAATTTGAGGCAACGAGTCAAATCGGGTGAATATTAAATTTATTTGACAAATAGTGTTACATAATTTTACTGCACATTGGTTAAAAATTAAGGATTTATTTTTTCTTCTAACATTTTTCTCGAATCGAAGAAAATTTGAAGGTTCTTGAACGAAAATTTGATGTTTTCGCCATTCATTTTTGAAGTTTGAAATCGAAAAATCATACTTTGAACAGAATGACGTTTCGATACGATTAAATATTCCTTTGATTGGTTTATTCTCAGCTGAACAAAGTATATTAGTTAAGGGGCTTTTTTTCTGAATGTGAACTGAATGGTAGTGATTTGTACAGATTCCCAATTATATTCGTACTGAAAAACATTATTTTGGGCGAAGTGTACAAATTGTAAACTTTTTCGAGTCTTCTGAATTATCTTGAACGTAAAATTGAACAAGTTCGAGAATCAAGAACTATTTTTTGCACAAAATTTATATTCAACAATGCTATAGTGAGAAAATTGTGGCGACTGCAACTTAAGTGAGAAAGCATTCTGCAATGTTGACGCCTCTTCTCATAGATTTTGAATGTAGAAACGTAAGAGTTTTCATCAAATCTGGTATACTACACAATGTGCGGGAAAAACCTATAAACTATTCACTTTGCTTCAGTAGAAATCACAACATTTTATATCGTTTAATTTTCAATACAAATTTAAATTTTCTCAATTTTTGTATCCCGACTTTAAAGCATACCTGTAAGAGCTCCGACCAGTTGGAGGGGGGTCGAAAAAACCCAAAAAAGTCGAAAAAATTTCGAAAATTTTCCCAAAAAAGATCAGAAAAGCCACATTTTTTTCAATTTTTCCAAGTTTGGGGGGGGGTTGGGCATAGGATTGAACTATTATGCACTCTGTTAAGTTTCTTAAGAGAGAAAATCAGGATGAAGCAGTGAAACGATCTTTTTTGTCAAAAATACTATTTTTAGAAGTTTTAAAGTTCAATCAGTTGAACATACATATAACAGAGCTCCGAGATGATATTGTCCAAAACTTTTTAGGGGAGATCATTGAAGTAAAAGTAAAAAAAATTTCTCGAAATGCTTTAAAAATGCTTTTTGTCAAAAACTATAGAAATATGTTTTTTTGGCGCTGAGTATCGAAAAATTGATATTTATGAGTGTTGTTTGCTCAAAAAACGACCACTTTCGACCTAAAGATATACATTTTTTAATTTTTTCGTTTAAACGATTGGGGGTTTTCTGGCCAGCGCATTGCGGCCATATGATTGGCAAATCGTGGGGTCCGATTTACATGGGGGTGGTTCTTATGAGACGTCCCGCCTTATATGTTACGGAGCCCCGACGTTTGGGGGAAGTAAGGCGACTGTCTTTGGGCGGGGTCACCGTCCGTCGATTGACCAAAATTTAAAGGTGGGATCCTCGAAGGATAAATTCGATTTTTCGCCTAAAAGGTCCAGGAACGGTCGAAAAATAGTAATTTCTGTCCAAAAAGACCATACAAATATAAAAAAATTGCATTTCAACCTTTTTTTCCCAAAAAATGACCGTTTTCTTTAAAAGGTGAGATTTTTCTATGTCTCTGTCGATCAAAAAATGGGTATTCCTATGGATAGCCCATTTCAGCCATATGGTTAGCAAATCTCGGGAGTCACAGTATGGCTAGCCGACAATTTTTATGAATACATTCGTTTAGACCAAAGTTTTCTGATTAAAGTTTTATATTTAACGCTATCCTAGGTCAACAACAGGCCGGAAATCGCGCCGGTCGACGAACCACTGGTTCCCGTTCGGGTTCGGAAATGTTTAGCGGCGGCGAGGACGAAAAACCATCGATTTCGGCTTTGAAATCACAAGCTGCGCCGCAGCAGCAAACTACTAAAGTCGCCGCCCTGCAGCAACCGCCAACCGAAGTTTCATTATCGTCGTCGCCGTCGCCCGTACGCCGATCTAGCCCGTCGAAAAAGCGATCACAGAACGGCGCCGCGGTTGCCGAATCGTCGTCCAACGGCGCCGCGGTTGCTGAATCGTCGTCCAACGGCGCCGCTGCCGCCGACGAATTGAAAAAAGAATTTCGCAAATTTTTGTACGAAAAATTGTCGGATAAACCGTGCCTGCCTCTATCGGAAATTAAACGTTTGTTGATTTTACGATTGGCCGAATCACCGCCGGGTAACGTTCTCAGTCAGGGCGGTATTTCCGATAAATTGATCGATCAATGCGCCGAAGAAATGGGCGCGGTTAAGATTGAAAATTCTAAGGTGAGTCCTAATACCTAATGTCCCATAATGAGGGATATGAGGGGTCTCTGGTCCGATATTACTGTTCGAAAGTTGATGGATCTACACTTTACGAAGCTTGTGAATTTGGCAATGCTTACTGTATCCAGCGATCTGATGAAAGTAAGTTCAACACGAAATAACTATAGCCCATTTGATTTAAAACTGTAGACGCAGCGAAAACCAAAATGTAAGTCAAATTTGATGAACAATTTCTACTTGAGTGGAAAGTTTCATGCTGAAGAAAACACTATATTTTTCATCGGAATAGGGAAGGCCAAAATCATTGAAAAACATCATGCTTGCTCATTGTCGATTTAAACAGAGCTGCTAACGAGGTGAAGGCATTTTTCAACTGTTCTATTTTCCGCTCCCTTGCGGAAAATTTTTTCATTGATTACATAAGCTTACTAGTTTCTTTTGTACTGAACTTACTTTCATGATAGCTGCATCGATTATTTCAGAATGAATGGGATAAGCCTGTTATCGTATTGAATGGAGAAAAAAATTTTATCCATGTGCAATTTTCCGTCAATAATCTGATTAAGACGCACTTTCTGAGGAGATTCTACGATGAGCAACCCGAAAACGAGATATTATTTGGTAGTTTAATACACGTAAACGACATGATGAATGATGATATCAATCAATGCACTCAAAACGTTGAGAATTAATATTAACAAGCTGTTCGCGTCTTGCATTTTAAATTTTTTACAACATTTTGAAATGTCATAATGAGGCAAAATATTTGCAAAATTCGATTAATGACTCATGGAGGCACCTTGCCTTGAGATGCCGCAAATTTTTTTCTCGATTTCACTTGTTACTCCAGTCAAACATGTTCCGTTGAAGTTTGATTCGTGTTTGCGTACCGTTTAGGGCATTGCAGGGGTTTTAATCTGCCGTAATTTAATACACAAATGCTATTAATAGTCAATAGATCTTCAACTACACAAATTGCCTGATGCACAGGTATTATTAACTTTTTAGTTATAATTTATTCGGTGAAAGTGTGTTTTAAATTGTCAAAACTTCACGTATGTGTCGATACAGTTCTAAAATTGGATAAGAATACAAGTTTAATTGGGGGGAAGTGTCATAAGAGCCGCCTCAGAAATCTTCAACAATACGGTTAGGCATATGGTTTTCCAATAATATGGCTCAAATGGGCTGGCTATATTATTCATCGTTCGTTGGTTGAGAAAACTGAAAAATGTCAATTTTTTTATAGAAAAGGGTGATTTTTCAACCAAAACTGTCGAATATGTTATCCGTGGTTTAGGGTTTTTTGGACAAATTTTTTTGAACCACTTTTGGAACTTTTCAGGTAAAAAATCGAATGCCCATCTCCCAAAATTGTGGGCGATCCGTGACTCCCTCCCGCAAAAAAGGCGTTTATCCCCCTCGCTAAGATTTTTGATTTTTGCCTCGGAGTTTTCATTAAGACACTTAGCATTTTTTCTACTGTATAGTGCTTTTCAATACTTGAAATTTGTCTGTCAACTTGAATCTTCTTTCTTGATTTTCACTGCATCTTTTACAGGGTAAAGGTTTTATAGTAAAACAGTATATCTGTTATGGTTTTTAAATTAGCCCCGAAGCACAAAAAGATGTTCGTGCAAATATGAGTAGGTCAGCATTAGCTGTTTTCTGCAGTCGGCTTTCTTTCATTTCGAATTCCAATCATTTTTCTATTTTGAGGTCAAAGAACCCATTTACGCTTATACAGAAGTTGGCACCTGGCCGGAAGCGAGACGAATTCTTGTCAAGTTATTTACTAATGATTCGAAGAAAACTAGTCAGAAATGTTTTCTATACGTTAGTTTTGCCTTATATTCCAATGACATTTTAAGGTGTTTATTTCAAAACGTTCAAAACAGCATGCTTGGAAGCTCGACTAGAACCATTGCCCGCAGACGAGGATTTGCGTAATATTTTGAATGTACGTTTCAAGTCGTTACTAGACGCTTTCTTTTCCTTTACTCCTGACCTGATTGCTGCAGTCAACTTGAGAAAAAATGCGGTATCGTCGTACACAGATTTTTCATCATTTTTTTTCTTCCGACTTTCATTTGAAAAAATGGAGTACAGTTTGATATAGTGAATATACTCCTTTAGTTGTCTATGAGTTTCAGGATTATACAACGCTGAAGAATCGAGTTTTCTCGCTTATTGGCGTCTAGAAGATTGTGCACTTATCGGAATGTTATTGTTGAAAATTTTACGTGAATATTCCTGCTTGTTGTTTTGCAATATTTGTTTAGCACTGCCGCTTCCCTGTGCGGCGATTTGTTTTTTGTGTGAGCAGGCTCATACTTACACTCAGCTGAAGCAAGTTTACTATAGCGTATCGAAAACTTTTCTCGGGAGCAGAAAGCATTGTAGAGTTGAGACAGCGTTTTTTTTGTGCACGGACATTTGTGCCAATTGGCACAAAGGACCAAAAAAATTTGTGCCAATGGCACAAAAAATTTTTTCCAGCCTAAAAACATAATGAAAACTTAAAAAGTTTTATGCCAAAAGTTAACTAAAGGTTACTTTTGCCGCACTAATTTGCATAAAAAATCGTGCCAACTCTATTAAGAACGTCAGTGCGATAAGAAAAACTGATGAAGAAAGCAGTTTATACGATTCAGAAAGAAATCAGATGCTGCGAGAATTCAGATATTTTTATACAATTTTTCAGGCATTTTATATTTCTTTAATTTTCGGCTACGGATTTCTTCGTAACACCGATGTAAATAAATTAAGGATGTCCATAATGATTTTTCCTGAAAAAAACTAGAACGGAAATCACGTCGCGTCAATTTTTGGTTGAAAAATTGTGCCAACAGGGTAAATTTTTCTGTTCGAATCAAACAGATAAAAATTTCGGTTTCCAATCACAGTGAATGAACAGTGAAAGTTAACTAATTCATTTTTCAATCATTGACAATCTCGAAGTTTGTTGCGATCATACAAATCTATTATTCGAATACAATTCTTTCAGATTCATGACACTTGACTAATATTACACTTAAGTAATTGACTCGGCGCCGAGCGCCGAGAAAATTTTGCGTTTTCAGCCCCTAAAATGACTAAAAATCAAAGAAATTCGGCATTCGACTAGTCATAAAATTTGTGCGCACAAACGCCCAAAATTTTTTGTGCCAAAAACCATGTTTTGGCACAAAAAAAAACACTGAGTTGAGATCTGTCATCATCATCACTGGTTTTTTTCCACGAACTTCTTTCCACAAATGTGGAAAGGGGTCAAATTTTTTTTCCACATGTGGAAAAAAAATTTTTTCGTCTTAAAATCCTCGTTTTTTCGCTTAAAAATGCTCACAGACGCTTTATCGCACTCAGCGTTTTTTTGTGCTCGGACATTTGTGCCAATTGGCACAAGAGGCCAAAAAAATTTGTGCCAATGGCACAAAAATTTTTTTAACTAGAAACATAACTGAAAACTGCGGAAAAGTCTTAAGGCCAAAAGTTTGATAAAAAGTTAACGTTTAACGCATTAATTTTTTGTAAAAATCGTGCCCAAATCTATTTTTCAGCTCACCATGATGTCAGTGAGATAAGAAAAAACTGTGTAACAAAAGAGTTCACAAAAATCCTAAAACAAATAGAATGCTGATAAAATTTAAATAGGTCTTGAATTGTTTAGGAAGTTCAAATTGATTCAATTTTTTGACTAATAACAACAATGTAAAGATTAGAGAAAATAAAGTCGAGAATCGTGTAAATTTTCGATCCAAACATTGTACCATTATCAACGATATCGATTTTTCTGTTTGAATCAATCAAACACAAAAAGTAAGAATTTCGGTTTAAAATCCGAATCTGACTGAATGAACAGGGAATATTCAGAATTTCTTTTTACTCACCAGTCTTGACAGCCTATAAAGTTTGCTGTAACGATACCAATACACTGTTCGAAGATAAATAGTTCGCGTTGAGGCCAAATCTACGAATAGGAATTTCTATATCCATTGACTCGGCGCAAAGCGCCGAAAAATTTTGGCATTTATTTTCAGCCTCTAAAACGTCTAAAAATCAAGGAAATTTTATGTTTGACCAGCCAAAAATTTTGTGCCAATTGGCACAAACGCTCAAAATTTTTTGTGCCATTCCAAACTTTTTTGTGCCAAAAACCATGTTTTGGCACAAAAAAACACTGATCGCACTGTTTTTGAGCTTTTTCAAGCCTCCCGGTGTTTTTAGAGAAGTTAATTCATTAAAATTGAAGGAAAAATTGAAATGGTCGACTTTAAAGCCTAATCTACAAGCATTGTTGAACAAATTTTCTAGCAAACTATTCAAGAGCATAATTGACTTGAATTACACAAGAAATCAATGGTCGCGTCAAGTCCTCTATGATGGCATGTGAAAGCCCAAAAAAGATGGTAATCTTTACGGCGCGAAGCGCTATGGGTTAAAAAATTTTAAAACTTATCATTGAAAAAAATTAAAATTTAAAATTTTAATTTGAAAAATTTTAAATTTAAAAATTTAAAATTTAAAAATTAAAATTTAAAAATACAAACTTAAAAAATTTTAAAATTCATAATTACAAAATTTCAAAATTTATAATTGAAAAAATTTAAAATTCATAATTAAAGAATTTTTAAATTTGTAATTAAAACAGTTAAATTTCAATTGAACAAAGTTAAAAAAATTGAAATTTGTAATTAAAACAGTTTAAAATTTCAATTGAACAAAGTTAAAAAAATTGAAATTTGAAATAAAAAAATTTCAAGATTTAAAATTGAAAAATTTTAAAATTTAAAATTAAAAAAAATAATTAAGGAGGAATTAAAATATGACAAATAAACAAAAACGACAACAAAATGATGTAAACACATGTATGTAAACATGTGCAACGTTAATGCGAACAAAAAATAATCAATATAATGTACAAGATCAATTAAATGTACAAGATCTACTGTCTGGTCGTCTTTATAATACAACTTACTCATCTTAATATCTAATCTTACTGTAAAATATTTGTCAGGTAGTCTTCGCGATCCTTAAATTTAGGCACGTTAAGGACAACTTTACCTAGTCCTTTCCTTTCCTGATCCTTATCAGGTCAGGAACTCTTGCTGATTACTATACATCGGCCTTTACATTATTCTAGTACAATGACTATTTATACAATGTACAATGACTATCTCTACACGCCCCCACATCATTGCAAATCTCAGCAGTGTAAACCTTCCCTGTATATTACGCATTGAATAAATCATTTTATTGTTTTTATCCTATTGGCATACTTTTGTAATGCTGTCAATATGTATCACAATATTTAAAAATGAAATAATATCACATATCATCATCTTCCAATCCAGATTGATCGATCTACTATTGGCATGAACGTCTACTGTAAATGAGCATAAGGGGCGCTGAAAAAAATATAATATAATATATTGCAAAACGTATCAGAATACATCAAATCGCATAGTCTGACTGGAGTCGCACTCAATTCATAATTTATCACTAACTTTACTGTTTATCGTCAAGTTGATCATTTTACTCAGAACTACAGTCAATCGATCTGATTACTGTATTCTCAGAACTCGAGTCCATTTAGCCATTTTGTGTATATTTGACTAGATGGACTCAAGTTGGGTTTTGACTAGATGGACCCAAGTCCATTTAGCCGTTTTGTGGGTTTTGGCTAGATGGACTCGAGTCCATTTAGCCATTTCGCGGGTTTTGGCTAAATGAACTCGAGTCCGTCTAGCCACTGCCACCGGGAAACCATCAAAAGCTAGTTTTCCTGTAATTCATTCAAATCGTTTCGGTTTTAGGCTTTTAAAACCTAATTTTCTGAGTTTTGAAGAGAAAATGAAAAGGTTGGTATGAGTAAACTGTGCGGCGCGTAGCGCCGAAAATATTTTTGGGATTTTGATAATCTAGATTGTTGGAAAATGAATTTTTTCAACATTTATTTCCAAGACAGAAGGTTTAATTTTTCAGCGAATTCAATAAATTTTCAGCCGGGCAGACTGCAATTCAAAAACTAGAAGAAAGCAACCCAGAATTTCGATTCTTCAACCAACAAGAATTTCTACTTGGACTCAAAATGTTTTAATCAATCATACAAATCTCAAAATGCGTTTTTAAAGATCGCAAAAAAATTTTGGGAAAATGACCGAGGAAAATCTTGCTTCTCGTTAAATTCGCCAAAAAACAACACAGGATCAAGCATTTATCCATAATATATTAATAATTAAAAGCTATAAACATTAGCTAGACTGACACTTTCTAACCGCGCACTGGAATACTATAGAAAAATTACAAAATAATTGAAATTTTCACTGTTCTCCATTTTATAACGCATTAATATGCATCTCCGGACAGTAAACCCTATAACCTAATCAAAAGGGCAGCCAGGCTTCAAGTTGCACTGTGCAACTTGACAGAAAAAATCTGGTTGCACATCCCGAAGTTTGGTTGCTGTGTGCGAAAAAAATCTCGACTGTGCAACCATTTTTTTCTGCCAAGTTGCACGATGCAACTTGAGGCCTAACTGCCCTTTGATTAGGTTATAGGCTTTTCTATCTGGGGGGGGGGGAAAGCGAAAATTTTCCGGCGCTTGGCGCCGGGTTTCAATTCATTTATAATTTTTATATTATTCTAGTGCGCGGCTAGAAAATGTAATTCAAGTTAGTGCTTATAGGTTTTAATTATCAACATATTATGGATGACTGATCCTTTTATTGTTTTTTGACGAGTTTGATGAAAACTAACATTTTTCTCGGTCATTTTCTCGACATTTTTTTGCGATCTTCATAAAAATTCTTAGTTTTCTGTGATTAAAACATTCTGGGTTTGAGGCAGTGCTAGAAATTCTTCCCAGTTGAAAGATCCAAATTCTTGGTCGCTTGCCTAGTTTTTTAATTTTAGTTTGTCCGACTGAAAATTCATTAAATTCACTGAGAGGAGAGATCAAACCTCCTGTCTGGGAAATAATTCATTTTTCGTTCTAGAATATTGAAATTCAGAAAAAATTTTCTGCGCTACGCGCCGAACACATTACTCTAGTCTAGTCATATTGATCTTTTCAATTTCTCTCCAAAATTCAAAAAATTGGATTTTAAAGGCCACAACCGACGCGGATCGAATGAAATACGAGAAAACTAATTTGCGATGGTTTTTCCGCCAAATTCGTCGGTTTTCCTCCTACTCGAATCTACGTAATTAATAGATAAAGTTTAGGCAATTCTCATCGGAGAAAAAAATGTGTGTTTAGACTCTTTTTGAGATGCATTATGAATACGGTAACAGCTAGTCAATACCTCAGAATTTCCCTGAGCTCCATGACTTGAGTCATGTATTTTTTCGTTTTTGCTTTTTTGTTGTCATTATTTTTCGACACAGCTAGTCAATACCTCAGAATTTCCCTGAGCTACATGACTTAAGTCATGTATTTTTTCGTTTTTGCTATTTTATTGTCATTATTTTTCGTTGAACGTCCCCTTACTTCTTCGACAGTTTCTTCCAACTGAATTACCTATTCTCTTTATATTCGTCGTTAGATCTTCATCAATTTCGGAACTTTTTCTTTCCGAACGTAAATTTTCTGTTTAAAAATAATGTAAATCAAAAGTTGAAAAGGAAGAAGAAATAATTTATCGCGGATCAGAACGCATACATATTAACGACGGACAAGCTTTAGCCTTGCGTAAGTTTAAGTGTAGTCCATTCATCATTATTTCACTAAATTTAAATCATATTCCAGAGAATTTGAATTATACACTAATGTGCACAGTTTAGAAGAATTTTTTGCGCGACAAAAATATAGATTGAAATGAAAAATGAAGTTCGATGCTGATTGAGCAAATGAACAAAGATTTGTACAAAATGCCGACATTTGAACATTCTTGATTTTCAATTTGGAGCTTCTATTCATCAATAATTGTTGGGAACATACATGCACCCCTTTTCGGGCCAGGGTCTCAGGTAAGGGCGTTAACCCCCTTACCTGAGACCCTGGCCTGAAGATAGTCGCCAAACACCCCCTTGAACTTTTTCCAAGACAGCTTTTTTGATGATTTTTGTGCATATTTTGTATAAAAAACAAACTTGCAGAACTTTTTTTTTGCTCGCCCACCTCTCCACCCCTCCCCCCGGATAAAAAAGTCCAAGGGCCCTCTCCCCTGGATAATTCTTGCCGTGCATGTCTGGTTGGTGATAGTCGTTCTACAAAGTTTTGTCAGGCAGAGGTATAGGTTAAAGTAAGATGATTTTTAAAAAAAGTTTATTTTTATAAAAACAAACCGCTAACCTGAAAGTTTTGGGATTCGCTTAAAGATGGCATCATTTTAATTTAAAATAAAATTAACGATATGGAGAATAATGGCGATAAAGTTTGATCCACATAAAAACCCAAAGACGCCAATAGGACAGAAAATAAAATAAAACGACGAGCGGTACGACGAAACAAAACTCTCCTTCAAAGAGAACGAAGACGAAAAAGACTATTTTTTCCAGGTGTATAAATCTAACAGACGTTGAATGAAATTATGGTTCTTATAATGATGAAAAACTCAGAGTTATACGCATAATGATTGAAAATGAATGTAGAATACAGTAATTATCATTTTCTATAAATAAAAAAAGGCTATAAAAATGTAGAAAAATTGGAAAAAATTTTGGATGTGGTTCTCATGAATCGTTAGGGAAAAAGCGGTTCTCAGCCCGACCCCAGAGTGTGTATGACGTTTCCAAAAATTAAATTAAAGAAGTCAATGAAGCATGGAGTACGGCGAAATTTATCTCTTTTTCTTCTTTGACATTGAAATCTGTTAACAACTGGGCAGAAATAACTTATCCTTTCTGATGAACAAAATATGTATATACATTACATTTAATTAAGGGAAGTCTCGTGAGGATCTCCCACAGAAATCGTCGGCCATATAGGGACACCAAACTTTTGGCCAAAAAAGACTGAAAAATGTCAATATTTTGATGAAAAATGGTCATTTCTGAAGCAAAACGGTCAAAAATGTCCATTTTTCTGGCCTGCCGCCATAATCACATTTTTTAGGTTTTTTCAACACAAAAATTACTATTTTTCGGACTTTTTTGGCGAAAAAATTATGATTTTTTTCCTCAGAGAACCCTCCCTGCTAAAATTTAGGAAATTGATGACCCTCCGCCCCGTAAAAGTCACTTGACACACCAGACCTCGGGGCTGTGTTACATTTATATGCATAACTAAAACAGTATGCTCCTTTACTAGGCTTTTTTCAGCACAGTGCGGACATTTTGGACCGTGCAGAAAAATCTTGGGCTTCTGCTAGCATTGATGAAAGGATGTATTTTGATGCGATTTAGAAGATCTCCGCAATTGCACTACAATTAAGCTGAAACATGCCCTGAAAAAGTCTTGTTTTATTTCTCATTTATCTTTGAATGTCTCCTTGAATCTGCTGCATAGTGCACATGTGTCATTTATTTGAAAGTATAGTGAAAATTATAACTTTTTGATTGCATTGCGACGCGATGAATATGAATTCCTTCATTTTTCTCACATTTTCCCTTCACTTATTCAATACCCACCACCTTTTTTCGTTTGAAAGTCCAAACTGAGAATGTCACAAATCATCCCTAGAATGCATTTTCAGAAGCTTCTGTTTTCAAAAATTTTTCGGCTGCAGGCTCCGGAAAAGTGTTTTTTTAATTTGAAGTACCTTATCCCATTTTTCAATTGGTAATTTCCAAGAGTCTGTTCCGATTTCTTCAGAAACTGGGATTTTTTAATTGATCTTGACAAGTTCCTTCTCTCGCTGGAATTTTTTTGAACTTTGTGAACACAAATTTTTACATCGGGAAACAATGAGGGCACATAATTCTGGACTGAAAATTTGTTTGATTTCTTTTATAAATGTTGAAAAGATTCATTTTTAGCGTCCCATAATATAAAAATAAAAAAAAATCATCGATTAAAATCAATAAATTTACTCTAATCGCAGAAATGTCCACATCAATAATTTTTTTTTATCCGAACGTAATGTTGTTGAGTTAGAAAAACAGATGTGTACGTGAAGATTTTCCATGTATAATTTACAATTCTCGCTCATTTTACTCATTTCTCAACCGATTCCAACTTGGAACGGTAAAAACTTTCGTGTGGGGGAAAAGTTTGTCATTCCAGCGGTAAAAGCATTTTCTTTACCGTATCTTATGTTGAAAAGGTAATCATGGCCGAACAACAAATGCAGCAGCAGCAGATGAGGACCGGCCCTCCCGCTACTATGGCCGAAAGCGCCCAAGAAGCCATGGCCGACATTTTAGCCGTTCGAAAGCGCGAACGAGAATCCTGGGACGCTTTTTGGAAATTGACGAAATTGGAAGCCGGCGAGAACCTCTTCAAATTATACCGTTATTACGCGTGGAGGGTCGTAGATATTGTACCCACATGGGTTAGAGGTAAAACGACGAAAATTTGTCTAGGAAAATTGTATCGTTTGCAGTGCTCATTTTTATTCCGTTGAGAAAACATCGTCGAACCGTTACACGATAAATTTCGTTGGCCTTATTATCATTATAAATTCCCTAGAATTCCGTCGATAGATGAATGCAAAGTTGGCGACGAAGCTTGTCGTTACGAAGCCAATTTTCAATACATGCTCGATAGGTATATATACTATAAGAATGTGACCGATGAAAAATTTGACATTGTAAGTTTTGTTGCTGTCGGAGGGTACACAAATTTTTAGAGGTGCAACGCTGAACCGGATCCGGTGCTGATATTTACTGGTTAAAATTTTGAAACAGTAACCAATATTTCTTGCTAAAAACTTTCGGTTCTCAACGGTTCTGCCATATACTCCTTTTGCAATTGAAAAGTAGATTTTCCAAAGTGTTCGAAAGTTCAGAATATTTTGTCACTTGTGGACGAATTATTGACGATCACATAGTTTATATCTTTAGCCGTTGGGTGTAATTTTATCTTTTGTGCGGCTAGACCTTGATTTTGAATCTGTTTTCAAGATGTAAATTTTCACCATTCTGAAATAGTGAAAGGAAATAATGACGAAATGACATTGTTTCAAACTAAGAGGGATATTTCTGATAGATCGTTTTTGTGATATAACCTTATTGACGAAAAATTCGCAAATGACTTATGCTGCTTAAGTATACGAATTTTTAGTGGTGCAATGGTTAACCGAAGCCGGATCCGATACCATTATTAACCGGTTGAAATCTCGGAACCAGAACCGATATTCCTTAGAAACTAGGACCGTTGCATCTCTATCCACCTTAGTTTATAATAGGAGGTTTTAATTGCTTTAGTGGGAATTCAAACCGACATTCAGTTCAGATTTGGGGTTTTGCATGAATTAAATAATTCATCAACTAAAAGTTCAATTATCTCAACCTTTCTTAGCTCTAACATTAAAATTTTTTACGACTTTACCACACTTTCTCCAGTATTATTTTCTACGCCATTTGGAAATTTACGTTTTCTCTTTTTCCGCAGACTTGTGGACTCGAATATTTTATTAATTTTGCAAGAAAACTTGCAACGTTGCGAAAAATATTATTACGGAGATTATCGCCGTTGTATCGACGCTAGGGACGAATACGAAGAAAATGAACTCAATTATTTCATAAAATGTAAGTTTCTCAAACTTTGTGATCAACAGCTGCAAATTACTCATTTTTACATCTGAATATATTCCAAAAACTGCAAGGCTAGTTCGCAAATTAAAAAAAACTTTTTTTAGATTTTGACTCGGAATGCGAATGTTCAATCAGTACTTCTTTATAGAATTTTGTCTCCTTTAAAAATTATCTGTCATTAGAAAATTTGCGAAAAAATTGGATTCAGCACGAGCTTGTACTATCGTCCAACACTGCATCAAAAGGCAGAAAAGTTCCATAATGTTTCCAACGAACTGAAAATGTTAGGAAACATTTTACTGCTTATTTATAATGATGGCATTCAGTCGGATGCAGGCTTTTTCTAGTCACTTTAGGGGCCAGGGCCCCTTTGGCTCCTAAAATTTCAATTTTATATATTTATATTTTAGTGAATTATAGCTATTTTTCGTTCAACCTTAGATTTAAAATAAGTGTTTTTCAGGCTCTAAAATCAAAATTTGCCAGCTTGGATTTAATTCTATAATTCTTCGGATTGGTTTATCCAGTGCTCTTCTACAAATCAAACTTATTGGGAATAAACTTTCGAAAAAAAGGAAAAAATCTGCGGGTTCGATAAGGAAAAGATGAATTTTAGTGGATTTAAGAGATACAAATCTGATCTTCCACGACTTCTTTGCAACTATTATTTTGAACGTGGAGGCGTGTTTGAATTCATAATCATCATGGGGGGTGATTTCCAGAAATTTCAAGTTTACTTTGAAATTTTCCGAACTCATGAAAAAATGAACAAATTTTTTAATTTTTAAAATGGTAAAGACATGTTCTTGAACTTTATGCCCATGGAATAAGTTGTCCTTAAATTGATTTCCTAGCGTTTCACTACGTCAGAATATTTAAAAAATTTCGGCGCATGGCGCCGAAGAGATAGAAAAAACAGAAGAATAAGAGCGGATCTGTGCCATAAGAACACGAACTCAAGCGCTGTCTACATAAGAAGAAGATTCCTGCAAGAATACACTAACTACTGTGTTTTTTGCATACAAAAAACGCTCTTTGCACAAAGATTTCTTGACCGATCTTTGTACATGTTAGAAAGAGCCCTGCCTGTGCCCGAAAAAACGATGGTTGGATGTATAATAACAAACTTTAATTCTTTAAACACGTATGTATCAACTGATTGAATATCCAAGGTAACATTCCACACTGGGTTACAAGCCTATTTTTCGATATTCTTCAATTATAAATTTTTGGTTTACAAAATTTAAATTTGGCACATAATTTTAAAAACAAAAAAGCCTGGTTGGATGTTTACCGCACGACAAAAATTGTGAATCAGTGTATTTTCTTTGTAGATAATGGATATTACTATTCTCATTTATTAATAGACATTTATTTTTCATACTCATATTGAGTATCGAAACTTAAATTGAGTTTTTAGAAAGACATGACATTTTTGCTGCTTTTTTCACGTGCAATTAAATCGGCCAAATGCAAATTCCTCTCTAAATTCCTTTCAAGGAAGTAGTAGCTCAATAACCTTACGTGATTAGAATTTCAGTCAGGTAGAAATTGGTCGAAGACCCGGAAAAGCAACTTCACTTTGACCAAAATGCAATTACTTCTATGAACGTGGTTTGATTGATCCCCCCCCCAAATTAGAAGTCGGTACTCGATAGCATTAAAAGCCTGATCTGGTATCGTCGCAAAAGATTATTAATCGAATAAGAACCTTGTGTAAAGAAAATGTTTCTCGTCATGTCGCCTATTGACTTTTAGATGACTAAGTCATTTACGAACCCTTTTTCAACACTGTAAAACAATAGACGGACCAAAGCATATGCCGTAAATTCAAAAATTGGAAACCGATGCCAGAAAATCAAAAAACAGAGACTGGAACATCTTTGGACTTCTAAATCCTTCATCGGCTTCAAAAACCTTGATTTCAGGAATTTAATAAATTAGAGCATTAGATCAAAACCTTTATTTTGCGTAGTCTCCTCAATTTTTATACCCATCGAATTTCCCAATCAACGATGCTGTATAGCCCATTTAGTCCGAAGTGCCAAAGACAGTGACAGGTGTCAACCTAAAATATAACTCAATTTGATGTGAAATTTTCAGGTAGTTAGAATTTTTTATACTCTTGGAAAAAATCCCACCATCACACCTTTAATTGGGGTGGGGGTTCGGGGGACCCACCCAACTTGGTCAACCTTTCCCCCCCCCGAAACTCTGAAAAATTGGGAAAAATATCTTTTTTTGGCCTTTTTTGGTAAATTTTTCGGCTTTTTCGACCCCCCCCCCAAAAATTTTGGGTTGGTCATACCTCAACTGGTCATACCTCTTAAGGTATGCCCACAATAATGGTTATATCAAAATCATAGAATGAGTCATGCTTATTCATTTATGACTTGGAACTGTGTCGACAGCTTGTTCTGTTCTCCGCTGTTCGACGAGTTATTTCGTTGATTACAGTAATAGGCTAATAGGCCTATTTTTTCAAATTTACTTTCACTCCAAAAGTTCCATATAATTTTCATTTCTAAGAAAAAGTAATAGGCTTATTAGATTTTCTGTGATGAACTTACTTTCATCTACCATTTTAGAATTGAACTATGGTCAGCTTAGATACTATTCTTGGCGAAAAAGTTCTTTCCGAATTCTCGCAACGTTTTTGTTTTATTTTTAGACGGCGAATTATTGAGTATCACCGACGTTTTACAAGCTTATATGAAACAAAAACATCGTCTAATTTGGGAACGTCGCCACCCGCGCATTATGGAATTGCGAGCCAAAGCTTACGAAAAATACAAGGAAAATTTGGCCAAAGGCGTCTACGACGATTTTTTCTACAATAGGGGTACGATTTTTTCGTTCAGGAAATATCAGACCGGTTGGTCGAGAAATATACAACAACGAAAACCGGCGCTTTCGCGCGACGACATTTCGCAAGATCCACAGCGCTTGAAAGAAGAACAAGATTTGAGGGCTCAAGGCAAATTGGCCTATCGTATGGATGAATACAAATTTTGGGAACAGTATCCTTGAATTTAAGCCCCTTTTTAGCAACGGTTTAGTCATTTTCGAAAGAATGTAGTTGTTATTAGTGTTTCGGATCGTAGATGTTTTCTTTTTCTATTTTCTTTGTTGCTCGTGATGCATTTCTGCTAAATTATTGTTCGTATTTTCATGATGGCAAAACCGAAATTACATACACACATGGATATTTTGAAATTGACTTTTAAAGTGCGCAAAAATCTGTCCAAATATATTCATGACGTTCTGTGTGATTATTCTCCGCCTGCTCCTGAATCGTAGGCGATACTGAATTTGATTTCCAAGTTTGACAACGCACTTGTGTTCGGTCAACCTAATATAACGTACTGTTGATAGTGGTGTTGCCATGCAGCGTTTTTTTTGTGCACGGACCACTGTTTTTTTCCCCCAAATCGTGCTTTTTGGGGAAAAAAATTTTGGGCTCTTTCCCCATTTGGGGAAGAAAATTTTGGGGATCGGATACAGAAAAGATGCATTTTGGTGCATTTTAGAAGGTCATAAATCTCAAAATTTTCCGGCGCTTCGCGCCGATTATAACTTTAATAATCATTATTATGCATTACTTAGCTCAGGCGCGGCTTTTAGCACGTCTACCTTCATTTATCATATAATCTATAATAGTTTTCATCATCTTGAACATATTATCTCATGTTTTCATTGGTCATCTTCAATATTTTATCATGATATTTAATGAAGATTCACATGTTTTCCTTTTGAGAAAGATCAATACGTCAAGTCTCTAAGCTTTTTGATGCGATTATTTCTTTTCTAACGTAAAATCAATTCAAACGCTTCATGGAAATATCTTTCGGAAATTTATACTCTGCTTACTCATATATTTTCGACCAAGTAAGTATGAGAGTTCTTACAAATAAATTATACTGGTTTCAAAAATTTTCAAGTAAAATTCTAGAAATTACGACTTTTGAACACAAAATTCAAATCTAATTCTTGAAATAAATGTTCGGAAAATTGATTTTCCGGCGTCGCAGAATATCAATACCCAAAAAATTTTTCCGGCGCTGCGCTCCGGAAAGATTAACATTCATTTTGGGTTCTCACTTGTCATCATAGAGAACTTAACCATCGATTTCTCATGTAATTCTCAAAGTCATTATGCTTTTGGATAGTTTGCTTGAAAATTTGTTCCAATGCTTGTAGATCAAATTTTGAACTCGAAAATTTCAATTTTTTCCTCAATTTTAATGAATTAACGGGTCTAAAAACACTAGGAGGCTTAAAAAAGCTCAAAAACACCTAAATAAAGCGTCCGTGAGCATTTTTAAGCGAAAAAACGACTCCGGGAAAATAGGGGAAAAAATTTTGACCCCTTTCCCCATTTGCTGGCCACCAGGCGCACTAATATATATAAGGCCGATCGAGAGTATGCGCTAGAGTAAACAATTTTTATTTTACTTCAATTTATTTCCCCTCATCTCATCATTCATTGACAGCCTGTAAACTTTGCTGCAACAATGCTGATACACTGTTCAAAGAGGACTCGTTCGCGTTCGGGTCAATTACGAGTAGATAAAATTATATTCATAGACTCGGCGCGAAGCGCCAAAAATTTTTTTGCATTTTCGGCCCCTAAATCGTTTAAAAATCAATAAAATTCGATGTTTGAACAGCCATAAATTTTGTGCCAATTGTCACAAACGCTCAAAATTTTTTGTGCCATTCCAAATTTTTTTGTGCCAAAAACCATGTTTTGGCACAAAAAAACACTGTTGCCATGCCATTCAATCCAGTGTATTTTTTGCTCAAAACCATACCTGTACTTGGGGGGGGGACCCCCGCCCAACTTGGCCAACCCTGTACCCAAAATCATTTACTCCCCCTCCCCAACCCCCCCCCCCCAGTTTGGGAAAAATTGAAAAAATTTGCAAAAAAGTGTATGTTTTTTGACCTTTTTTGGGAAAAATTTCGACTTTTTCCTACCCCCCCAAAATTTCGGATTTACCCCCCCCCCCCCCCCAACTGGTCGGAGGTCTTAAAGGTATGATCATACCTGTAAGAGGTCCGACCCGTTGGGAGGATCCCAAAATTTGGGTGTGTTGGTCGAAAAAACGCAAAAAAATTCGAAAATTTTCCCAAAAAGCCACTTTTTCCCCCAATTTTTTCCAAGTGTGCGGGGGGTGGTTGATAGGGTTGACCAAGTTGAGGGTGGGGGTTTCGATGGGTATAGGGTTCGACCAAGTTGGGGTTGGAGCCCTCCCACAATTACTGCCAGTGGCTAGATGGACTCGAGTCCATCTACTCAAAACTCACATAATGACTAGATGGACTCGAGTCCACCTATTCAAAAACACGCAAAACGGCTAAATGGAATCAAGTTTTCCTGTAGTACATTAAATGTGTGAATATTGAGAGCTGTGAGCCAAACCCTGAAACGTGCAGATCTGAAAGTTTAAGTTACAAATAACTATACAAAACAAACATGTGAGGAAATTTTCATAACGTTCGCAAGTGTCTACACAATGATGCACGCGTTGCATGTATATAAGTTGTTCATCTTGATAAAAAAAATTAAATTTAGAATTAGAAAATTTTAAAATTAAAAATTGAAAAATTTAGAATGAACAAATTTAAAATTTTTAAATTTAAAATTTAAAATAAACAAATTTGAAACTTAAGATGAACAAATTTAAAAAACTTTGAAATTTAAAAAAATCTTAAAACTTGAAATTGAAAAAATTTATAAAAGAAAAAATTCAAAATTATGAAATTTAAACTTGAGAAATTTCAAAATTGAAAAATTTTAAAATTGAAAATATTAAAAGTTGAAAAATTTTAAATTTTAAATTGAGAAATTTTAAAATTAAAAAATTTAACTTAAAAAATTTGAAATTGAAAAAATTTAAATCAAAATTAAAAATAAAAAATTTGAACAAAAATTTTAAAATTTATAAATAAAAATTTAAAAATTTATAATTGAAAAATTATAAAATTTATAATTAAAACATTTTAAGATTTCAAATGAACAAAGTTAAAAAAATGAAATTTAAAATTAAAAAAAATTAATCAAGGGGGAATTAAAATATGACAAATAAATAAAAACAACAACAAAATGATGCAAACACATGTATGTAAACATGTGCAACTGCGTAGTCTGACTGGAGTCCCATTCAATTCATAGTTTATTGTTAACCTTACTGTCTATCATCAAGTTTATCATTTTACTCAAAACTACAGTCAATCAATCTGATTACTGTATTCTAAGAACTCGAATCCATTTCGCCATTTTGTGGGTTTTGGCTAGATGAACTCGAGTCCATCTAGCCACTGCCATAATTACTAGTATGCCAGTGATTCCTGAACTATTTTAAGAGTTGCCTATGGATTTCCGTATTCATGAAACTTTAACATGAGTGATTATAAGATGTAACAAAATAATTCTCAAGGCTGAAGTTCAAGGGAGAGGCTTAATTTGATAATTGAATTTTGTGGATTTTCATGTGTGAGTTTTGAATAGTGTATGTCAAAATGAACTGAGATGATCATGTAGCAAATGACTAGGCATGGGCGATGTACTGATGTTTCCAATCAGCCAGACACTGCAGTCAACCAACTGGATAACAAAAAAAATCAGCTAGAAATGGGCAAAATGGTAAAAATCACATTTATTTTGGATTGATGATAGACAACCGAAGATGAGAGATCTGGCCCCCAACCAAAAATCTGGATTCTTCAACCAGCATGAACTTCTCTCATTGTCTAACACTGCGCATGACTCTAACATGAAAGAGCATGCTACCATAACAATCGCATATACTTGCAAAAACAATATGGGTTTATCTGTAGTCAGTCCGTACAGAAATTCGGTTGGTTTTCAAATCCTCTCCATCTTTGCCAAGCGGAATCAGGTTAGAAAACCGGCTGTAGTACATTTATTTCGAAGAAAATAGACAAAATACAATCAAAGTTGATTGTCGGGCTTATTTCAGAGTCTATCAAGAGCTCCCAAGGTCAGATTTTAAGATAGTAGTAAATTTAATAATTTGCGGCGGCAATGTATAGCTAAATGCCCAATATAAATGCACCAGTTTTGACAAAACTAGCCACCCAGTGATCAATTCTTAGGACTTCGGGTAGGGGTAATACCCCCTCGTACCTCTCCTTATGGGACTGTCTGGACACTTTTGAACAAAATAAAAATGAAATTATCATGTTGAACATAATTTTTTTCTCTGTACTGTTAGCCAGTTTTCCAATCAAACTGGCCCTCACTCAATTTTTGGTCTGGGGCTACTTTCACAATTCACAAGTACAGTGGTTGAGTCGTACATACCTCTCACATGCTCAGTTGTGTCCGCTTGCATCAACAACTTTTAGAAAGGTTGATTTTCTAGTGTTTTAGTTGTGTTCACATTATTGTTTATAACATTTAAAAAGAGTGTAATAATGTATTTCTTATCACGTGAAGAATGTTGAAGTGCGTTTTAATCTCATGAATGGAAAACTAAAATTTTGCATAATATGACTTGCGAAGATTGGTAAATCTTCCCTTATGGATAAAGTTAGGAGAAGAAGAAGAAAAATTTATTTTTCAAATGAAGAGAAAAGAACAAAAACACATATTAGTCTAGAAAAAGAAATACAACAAACATCAAGATTATTAGTTATTAATGCAGTACAAAATAAAGAGCAATGTGAAAATGTTAGCATATTGAAAAATCAAACAATACAGTGAGTGAGTGAAAGACAAAATGAATTAATTTGCATACGGAGACATGCAGGTACAGAAGTACACTTACGTGTGCCCCGATGAACGAAAAGGAGAAATCAAAACAGAAATGAAGAAAAAAAATCATATTATATTAATGTCCTCGTATAAATTTAGAAAAATCGATATCTTTAAGTTTTCGAGAAGAAATTCTGCTGAAGTTGCTTTTACAACATGATCGGGTAATGTGTTCCATGTATGAATGACTCGTTTAGCAAAGCTATATTTGTCAATGTGAAGATGAGAATTGCCTATGTTGAGTTTAAACAAGTTTCTGGCTTTAGTAGGATTTGTACAGAAGGAAAAATAATTTTCGACTGGTAGAATAGATTTTCAGATGATGGAGTAGGCCATAATTAGATCAAAATGAATGCGTCTAGTCTCTAATCTAATAAGATTCATATCAGTTAATCTTTGATCATAAGATAATGATTTGTCAGTACTAATCCATTTAGTGAATCCCCTCTGAACTTTTTCAACTGCCAGAATATCTTTAATGAGATATGGATAAGAAATAATAATAATAATAGAATAAGACGCACATATGTGGTGAATGCTTTTGCTAAGAGACATTTATCTTTCAAAAAAAACTTCAAGCCACAGACTTGCATAGCTTTATTCACTATGAAGTTACAATGGGCACCAGAAGAAAGGTTGTCAGAAACGAAGACCCCAAGATCTTTAATAGTGGATTCAGAGTAAGGAACAGAAGTCCCATTTAAATAGTAAGGATTTTTTGGGTTGTTTTTACCAATGTGAAGTATCGAACATTTTTCACTAGAAATAGGTAGCTGCCACAATTCAGCCCAATTACTCAAGTGGAGTAAATCGAGTTGAATACTTCCTTTTCAAGAGCCAGGTTGAAAATCTTTACATCATCAGCAAAAAAGAATACCTTGCTATTAGACCTATGATCAGTAATATCGTTAATAAAAATTTGAAATAATATACATTCAAGGACACTGCCTTGAGGGACACCACTGATTACAGATTTGATCTCTGATAAGGAGTCTGGGTTCTACCTGCCAAGAAAGCTTAAAGCCATCTCAGTGTAGTACCTCTTATACCATAGGCATCAACTTTAACGAGCAACTTGCTATGAGACACCGAGTCGAAGGCTTTGAAAAGTCAATATATGCAACATGGATAGTTTGCTTATTATCAATTCCTTTAGTCCAAAGATTAGTACATTCTAGTAATTGATGCATGCAAGATTTTCCTTTCCCAAAACCAAATTGGTAGTCACTTAATAAGCCATTGGTTTGTAAATGAGTTTGTATGTTTTTGTTTATAATAGATTACTTAGAAAATTGTTATTATCCGTAAACTAAAATTCTCTGTAATTTTGTTTCAAATTCACAACAAATTTTTTCTCCCTACATTATTGAAGCGAAATACATCTACTGTAAGGCTTTAAGCAGAGCACCCCATAGGGGGAAACGGGATATTACTGTGGTCTCATGTTTGGATATTCATTTACCACCCCAGTAAGAATGACTTACTGGTTAAATGAGACAAAAATGGCCACAGGTACACAAAACTTTGGGGAGTGTCATAATGGGTAAGCCAATTTGAAGGAAATGAGTAAAAATACACTTTTAGAAGAACAATTGTAAGCTGTCCAAATTCATTCTTAGCCGGACCGACTGCAAGTGACCAGTCGTAGTTTTATTGCAGTTCAGGAGTTTATCCAAATCTGACGCCTACCTACTTCGAATCATACCATTGTAGATGATGGAACTTATATTTGGATGAAACATAAACTCCACAGGTGCAACCCGAGAAGTATATTGTAACATAATAGAAACGGGCGCTTAATAACCAACGTAATGATAAATGTTGTTCAGTGCCCGGCCCTGCATAAAAAAAATTGACATGCTTGGTAATTCAGCGTCAGGCGCTGAATAAAAAAAATTAAGATGGAAGGATATTCAGCGCCCGGTGCTGAATAACCACTGCCTTAGAAAGGGGAAACATGAAGCTTTCCGCTCAGTGTTTTTTTGTGCCAAAACATGGTTTTTGGCACAAAATTTTTGGCTGGTCAAACATTAAATTTCCTTGATTTTTAGCTTCCAAGTAGTAGGGATGGTAACTATCAGAGGGATAGCTGATAGGCTGAATGCGAACCAACGGGTTGAGTTTGTAGCCCGGTAGAGCCAGTGACCTCATCGCCTCTGTGAGGGCAGTGGAACTACTGTGTATGAGCAAGGCTCAGACAAGTGGGAAATTGCATATCTTGGTATGTCATTTTCCACTTGTAAGGTAGAATTGACTAGAATAGAAAGAGCTAGTATAGTGATGTGAGACATCAGATTGCTAATACCAAGGTGCTTGTTTGTTTAGATCTACATGGAAAATTTATTTTTAATAATAATTGTTAATTATTATGGATCGTGAACAACAGCGCGGCGGTGGTAAAATAAGGACCGGTATGTTGTTTTATCCCATTTTGCCTAAGCAAACTGATGTAAGTATTGTTCCAGGGGCCAAACAGCCAGGCAGTGGAAGGAGGGGGACTATGTCCCATAGAAGGTTCACAGAAATTTTTTCCATGGGCAGTGTAAATTGGTCCTTCGACTTGGGACTAATGGAGCAGGAGATCGCGCGAGTGTAAGTGCAAGAGATATGTTGGTGTCAGACCGGGGTTGTGAAAAGATAGATGTTTTAGGGGTGAGGTGCAACAGGCTCAGAGGAGCCAGTAGAAGGCCGACAACCCCGGACATACCAGGAAGAGAGAAATGAACGATGCGCTACAGGCGTTGATCAATGCAAAGATCAAGGTGGCATTGGCGGTAGGCGTCAGCCAAGGGCCATGCGCAAGTACGGCAAGGGACGAGCCGGACGCATCCACGGCATGGTCCATGGCCAGAGATAGAGACCAAGAGCTGAGCTTGTAGCCCGGTAGAGCCAGGGCCCTCGTCGCCTCTGCCAGGACAGTGGAACTACTGTGTACGAGCAAAGCTCAGACAAGTAGAAAGTAGTGTATTTCGGTATGCTATTTTCCACTTGTAAAATAGAATCGACTAGCATAGAAAGAGCTAGTATAGAGATGTAAGACATCAGATTGCTAATACCAACGTGTTTGTTTGTTTAGATTGCGAAAGATTTATTTTTTTAATAATTTTTATTATTATGGATTGTGATCGTGAACAGCAACGCGCTGGCGGCAAAATGAGGACGGGTATGTTGTTTTATCCCACTTTGCCTGAGCAAACTGATGTAAGAACTGTTGCAGCCAAACGGCCAAGTGGAGCGCGCAGGACCATGTCCCATCGGAGATTTACGCAGATTTTCTCCATGGGGAGCGTGAACTGGTCATACGACCTAAGTTTAATGGAACAGGAGATTGCGCGAGTGTAAGCGCAAGAGATGTGTTGGTGTTAGACTGGGGTTGTAAAAAAGTGGATGTTTTAGGCGCGAAGCACAGAGGGCCCAACGAAGCCAAAAGGCCGGCAACCCCGGCAACGCTGGCGCAGGAGGACGGGACGATCCCGCCCTGCTAGCATGGATCACCGAACAGGTCAAGGCCGCGATGGCGGCCAGAGTTGGCCCGGGACCAAACGCGGCAAGGGACGAGCCGTGGGCCTCGACGGTGTCATCCACAGTCGGGGACGATCAAGACGTGGCGCTAGGCGCCGAAGATAACAAGGCCGCGGAAAGGCTAAAAATGCCGAAACATCGGGGAGATCAAAGGAGCACGTGAGTGCTCCTTCAAAGTTTTTTGTTTTATTGTTAGTTTATACAATAAAAATTGTGACTGCGTGTGTCTTGTTGTTGTTGAAGAGAGAGAAAATGATGGAACACGGACCATCACTGCCTACCCTGTCTGGGGTAGGCAGATGTTTTTTTAACTAATTTGCATAATAATTATGCAAATGGATCTGGACTCAACAGGTTCGGTTCTTTTCCAAGTCCAGACTAAAGGTAGAAGACAGCAGACAGGGGCAGTACTGGTACCTTGAGCAAACTAGCTCACAGGTAAGACCAGAAATGAGCAAAGCGTGTCAGTCACTACATAAAAAGCTCACTAGGGAAGTACGCAGACAGTGAAATAGAAGGCACTGTCTAGTGTAAGCAACGGACAAGGCAGAAAAAAAAGACGGACCCGTATTTTTCGTGCAATCGGACTCGGACTTGAAATTTTTGACAGGTCGGACTCGGACTCAAAATTCTTGGCAGGTCGGACTCGGACTAGAAAAAATGCTCAGATACCCGATGTCTCGGACTCGGATGCCCGTCCCATCCCTACGATAGGTGTACAGGAGTGGTGTTACTCGGACTCGGACTTAAAATTCTTGGCAGGTCGAACTCGGACTTGAAAAAATGCTCGGATACCCGAGGTCTCGGACTCAGATACCCGTCCCATCCCTAGCTTTCTTAAACATAAGTTTTTTGCAGTTGAGAAAATTTGTTGTGCAGGTCTTTCCTTAAGAGGCGTAAGAAAAGATAACTCTGGTCTGAACTGACCTGTTAGAACTGATCCCTTGGCTAAGCCTTGGTGATAGTGCAACAGTCCGGTTCCCCAGACCTACAACAACAAAGATAAACTTAACTCTAAATACGGGGGCCTTACCAAGGTCCTCCGCAGTCTCCTAGATGAGACAAGGAATCCCCTCAGGGATAAACTTACTTGGGTATAACCCGGAAGGGGTTTCCCAAAACTTACTTGATGTAAGCTGGCGCCTGGGCCTTTGGCCCTCCGCCTTCGACGCTCGGTAATAAATCCTAAACAATAAATAACAAATATGTAAATCAATATTTCCGATGCAATAATAAAAAATGTGGATTGACCACAGTAGAAATATATGCAAAATAAAGACGAATTGCTGGGAACTTTATTTAGGGACGCCAGCAAAGTAACGAAAATATAATAAAAATCGAAATATAGTGAACAATGATTTTCACTATCTTTTTGGTCTTTTGGTGGCGCTCCATTCTATGCAAATGTCTGCGCCGCTGGTCGTCCCTGTCGTCGATTTGCATGTCGATTTCCCCACACGAAATTGGCATCAACAGGGTGCCCAACATCCCTCGCGCGTCGAAACCGACCTACGGGAGGTAGAAAAAAAAACTTTTGGCCGGGTTACCCCGGCATTAAAAGAATTAATCAAAAAAAAGAAAAAATCTACAACTCCGGCTGACTCCTGATAAACAGTTTGTCTCACCGGACTCCCGTTTCACAGTCTGTCCTAATAGAACTCCTGTGCTGGTCATTGGACACAACGAATACCAAGGGCTTCGCCGCAATGGCTGGCAAGTGACGTCCATTTTGACCTCGGCATTGATGGAATAACCTCCTGCCCTAAGGAGTATGACGTAAACGTCGGTGCCGGATGTGTGGTCGGCTTCGGGCTCGGCCGCTCGGTCTGCATGCTGTGTCAATTCGTTGGCCGTGGGTCTAACCGCATGCAAATCGACTTCCCGCGTCTCTATTTTTTCTAAATTAAACTAAAATACGAGATTATATGGCGATACAAAAAGACGACGCGGGGTTGTACGGATATCACAAAATTTAAAATGCGCTAAAAAATTTGAGCAAGAATGTGGCCAAAAGTTAAAATATTTTTTTACGGTTGCGTTTTTGCACCGGTTTTGTCAAAAAAAGAGATTTTTGATGGCCAGCAGCACCGAAAAGAAATGTTTTTGGATTTTTTTGTTTTTTGATTTTTTTGGATTTTTTGTTATTTTATTAGTGTTTTTGGGTTTTGTGTTTTATGAAATAAGTAAAAATATATGTACGAAAAAGAAATTTTTGGGCCAAAATTATGCGGCTATTTACTGCTGCTGCCCGCGGCCTCGGTAGCCTCCTCGAGGTCTACCTTGATAGTACCCCCTCTGACCTGGTTGGCCTCGGGTTTGACCTCCATCCTGGCCTCTATTTTGGCCTTGTTGGCTTCCGCCGCGTCTACCTAGCGGAATAAAATTCGGATTGTGGAATTGAGCATCCGGGTCTTGACCTTGGTGTTGCCAGGTTCCTCGGCCTCTGTAAGGTCGCTGAGGGCGCCCTCTGAAGCCTCCCCTGGGTTGACCTTGGTCATACCCCGGTCTAGCCCTGTACGGGGCCGGGTTTGAGAACATATCGTCTCTCCCCTGCTGCCTTTGACCACTGCTAGTGGAGCTGCTGCGCTGAGGTTTTTGTGTCCGATAAGTTGAATTAAGAGATTTTGATGATATTGATTTTGATCGAGAAAGCGGACTTTTGTAAGAGGTGCTAGCAGCTTCACTATATGACCTCTGGCTGGTCGTAGCCGATGATTGTTGTATCATCGGTGGTTGTTTCTTAGCCGGAGGGAGTCTAGGCACCTTGAACTTACTCGGGCTCTTGGCAGCCGTTCGCTGAAATTTATCAGCTTGCGACCTGTCATCGCCTGGTGCCTTCCTCTTAACACCCATCTGGTTTAACCTTTGCGAGCCCATAAAAATATACTGATTAAAGGCTGCAATGTAGACATCGTCTACGCGGTTTCCCTGGGCCTCAACGACTAGTTGTCTGTTCGCAAACGAACACGCCTGGGCATACCACCTACCAATTGCCGTTGGCGTGATCGGAGCGAAGTCCAACTGAAGAAAAATCATTAGGGTCACGTACCTAATGGCCGTAAAGACGTCTGAGGCATCGTAGTCCTGAAGCCATCTGGGGATGAGAATTAAAATTATCCATTCCCAGATCTCCTCAGGGATGCGCTCTCCGTCGAACATAAATCCGCCCTGCATTTCGAATTGCTGGCGGTAATTTTCGTGAATCTCGGCCATGGCATCATTGACCATTCTGTAAATTATCGGCCGTTCTTGCCGATCAAAGGCGAAGTAATTGGCGACCTCTGGATTTTCAAATGAGATCGGCCCAATTAGGCGCCTTTGTTCCCGTTGCCACTCCCAATAATCAATCAGAGTTTCGGCCAATTGACCAGGAGTGACAAACTGCTGTGGTTCCCTTTCGGGTCTAGTAGCTACCACATTCAGCTTGACCTTCTTGATCAATTTCTCCTCCGATTCAAGATCGGGCTTCACCAATACGCTTCCCGCAGGTTTGCTACTTCTTGCGGTATAGCTGGAGGGCACGGATTTACTTTTGCCAGAAGAAGTACTAACCTCTCCGCCGGTTTTCGATACCGTTCGCGTCTGAGTGTACGATGTTGTCGCAGTGGACCCTGTTGTCCTATCCGATTTTGTGTGGCCTATGGAGGTCTCCGTTCGCGTCTGACTTTTTGAAGTCTCCGTTCTCGTCTGACTCTTTGAAGTCTCCGATCTCGACTTTTGGCTCGTCGAGTATTGTGGGGTCGTCGTTTCTTCGGCCGTATCGTAGGCGTCGTTTTCGGATCCGGTGGCGGCCGCTCCTTGTTGCTGCTGTCCCTGAGCTGCAAGTCTGCGTCGCTTGGCCTTACCTATCCTCTTTCTACGCCTTACCTTTTCCTTGGCTAGGTGTCGGATAAATTTTTCCGACATCCCTTCAGCTAACATCTGCTGAACTTTGTCTGGGGAATAAATTCCAGGAATACCTTCCTCGGCAATTCTTCCCCTCCGCATCAGCTCTGTCGCTGCAATGGCTGAATCTGAGCTATCGTCGGCTAGTGCCTGCTCCTTCAGCTTTCTTTGGATTGCCCTCTGACGCAGGAATTCCTGCTGCGTCAGCCTTCTCTGTTCTTGAATTTTGGCCTGTAGGGCCTCTTGCTTCGCTTGACGGTCATGATCCCTAGGATCTTTGGCCTTCACAGGTATCTCCTGGGATGCTTCCTGCATCTTCTCCAGTCTGACATCGATCCCTGACATTTTGGTGACTGCTTCGTCAATTTGAGTCTGGATTTTTTCCTCCTCAAGAGCCTGTTTCTGAGTTTTGGCCTCCATCGCATCCTTGTTCTCTGATGTCTGGCCCTCAGATTCGAGGATTTCACCCTCTTCTTCTTCTTCTACATCCTCCTCTGAACTGGACTCAGAGTCTGAATTTCGTATCTTCGGCAACAGCTGCTTTACTTTAGCCGGCAAAACAGCTGGTGCTGGAGGTACTGATTGCATTATGGTGACTACCTCGGGCTCAGGCTCGGCCGGTTGTTGTACTTGAGGTACTTGAGTCGGCTGTGCCACCGCTGGTTGGATTGGCGGCGGCACCACGACAACTACTGCAGCTGCCTGCGTAGCAGCAGTGTCCAAAGCTGGTGTAGCTTTGGCCACTGGCGCTAGCGCCTGCGGCTGCGCTTTGACCTGTCCCGTCCCTCCGGCTTGCGCCGTTTGGGAAGTTGAGGGACGATTTAGCGGTACTTTAGAAATTAACTCACCGGCTGGGGTATATGTAAGTGTATACCCGGGCATTTCCGAAGCGATTGTTCTCTCCCGGAAGCTTTTGCTGACAAACTCCGGTCTGAGCTCGAGCGGGTTTCTCGGTGCGTAGGTAATCGGGTAGTCGGTCGGCGATGCGTCTTCCGTCATGGGATACCGCAGTCCCGGCGTTAAAGTCTCGAAGCCTACGTAGTAAAAAGTTACATAGAAATAAGGATTTACCTTGTAGGCTCCGTCCTTCAATAACGATTTGTCGTCGCCAATTTGTAGAATCTCCTCGGCTTCTCGAAATCGTAGCGGGACAAAACCGAACCGATTCTGCCATGCGTATACCCCTTTTTTAGATGGAAAGCGGGGTTCCGACGGCGGTAGCGTCGCTGCTAATTCTAAATAGTAAGCCAGGCGGTCGCCTGACTTCCAGGACATTTTCTTTATCATTTCCTGGCCTTCTTTAGTATAACTATTTAGAAAGTTATAATTTAGCAGAGCGCTAGTTTCATAGTCGCACTCCCCTCTGGAATGAGGCCATGCCAAATGATAAGCCAATGGCATAAATTTGCAGATGACCTCTAACTCTGGGAAGTTTCGCTCATCCAGCATACCTGAAATCTTTGCCAAGTTTGGCGTGTAAAAATTGGTCTTATAGGCCTGTCTATGGCCCTCGATACCCACTGGGTAGTGGTTATTAGAGGAAAACACCTCTTGTGGAATGGTATCGGGCTTCCCGGCTTGTTGCCAGTATAGCTTGGCGTTTTCGTACAACGTTAAAGAAATTTTCCCGTCTAAATCCCAGTAGGCTCCGCCTGACTTGAGATTTTCCAGGATATCTTTTGAAATATTGACCCAGTCTGGTATCTGGACGTCCTGGATTTCATCGGGATCGCTATCTGTGGTGTATCCGTCGTCCTTCATTGGTTTGTTATCTCTTGGAAGTAGTGGGTAGAAACCACTTGGCAGCTGAACTCCCTGCGGACGGACTGGATTACACTCCGTGGGCGCGGTATAATAACCTGTGTTATTTCCCTGCATCTGCACCGCCCAACGGTTATACATCTCACACTTCATCATGTGATAGACCATGTTTGGTTGAACCTGATCGGTTTCCATAACTGGGGTACCTAGCCCCATTTCTCGATTCACATTGCCCGGAATCATTAGATATTGCTGATAAAAATGGAGGGCAATGGTGTTGATCTGTTTGGGATCCACCTTGTCATGGTCGAAAATCTGCATTTGCATAAGCAGTTGATCGGCCATGCCATAGTGAATGGCGGCAAACATGACCAATAAGGAGTAATATGCGTCTAGAGCGGCGTATCTGAGCTCTTCCGGCAATATACCCCTTTTGGCAAACCGATCACGGTTCGCTTTTAACGAAAAGTCATATTGGTAGGGGCCCACGTCTATCAAATAAAATTCCGTGAACAGTCCCTTTAACCGAAAAGTTTCGGGACATATACCTGTCTGAAAGCATTTCTTCTCCAGGTTTACTCCTACCATGGTGAGGGCGAAACGGTCTAAGTCAAAGTATCGACCTTTGGTCTTTCTTAGAAATTCCCGTAAGGGGACAGTTTTGTCCCTGTCCTTATTATCTCGCCCTGCGCCACAAACGTTATAGATACTCACCAGATCTTCCAGCACGGCATATCCGGCGAAGAGCATGTCGGAGTTCAAGAAGTCGTGGAGGCTGGTCCACTCTTTGATCATCATCGACGTTGTATCAATAACGTAAGTTTGACCGTTCGTTAGCGCGAAGCTGATATATCGGGCAAACTGCTTCCCCATTGGATTGTCGACCTCCCTTGTTTTGAACAAGGCGGCGACCTTATCCTGGTTGACTTTTTCAACGTCGAAACCACAAACTGGTTGTCCTCTGAAGATTGACACTTCTCGGATAAAATGGAGTACCTGGCTGACCTTCCCGATGTCTACCATTCGAGGTTCCTTGGGATTGGCCGGCCAGTACCCAAATGTGGCTTTAAACCACTGATCCAGTTCGTGGATTCGTACGGCCCGTTTGACGTTATAATCTAAACATAAAGTACTATTAATTTTAGTGTTTTATTCCCCTTTTTTCAGCGCATTTTCGGGTCTATACTACACCAGCACCACAACACCAAGCGGGTTAAGTTTCGCAGAAAATTAAATTTAGTGCAGGTTGTTAGGTGAGCCACTGATATACAAACATTGAGCTGGTAGGCAACTAACACCTTACCAAATCTTACCCTTGCTACCTCTATATGTTGGGGAGGGTAGACCTGATCCGATTGTCCACCACTTGATCGGACACCAATCTCTGACCAGCTGCTTGAGCGACCAACTACGCTCCATTTATGGCGCTGTATTTACAATTTTTATAGCGCTCGAGATTGATAATTTTTAATGAATTTGATATCGAAAAAGTGATATGATTTAATTTGATTTGAAAATAAATAATTTTTGATAAATTTTTGAATGATAAAACTTTAAAACGGGCTGAACCCAAGGTTCTAGGTTTCCCTTGAATCGTATAGCTCTCGGTGGTATCAGGTATATTTCCAAATTGGAAATTCCCTGCTTGGCTTCGAGCTTCCGCTTCTCAGTACTCCCATTTTTCGTTCCCTCTAAGTCCTAACCTCGTCTGCCCTTTGGGGCGCCGAGCTGGTCTTCCAGTGACTTCTGGGCATTACCTGCGGTTTCCAAGAATATTTGATAAAAATAAGTTCGAAACTTACCGTCGATAAAGAAAAAACGGTTGTCTTGGCGGTGCTGGGCCCTGCCGTATTCAACGTGGCGCTCTGTGTGCGACCACTCGCGCGTCGGAGCTTGTTGGCGGTTCCGCGCGCCCTTTCCCATTTCTTTTCTTTTCGAAATGTTTTTCTTTCGAATAATAAATTTGTAAAATTTAAAATTTTTGAACGCTGAAAAAGTTTAATTTAGCAGTTCTGCTAATTTCCTTTATATCGCAGTTCGGGGAATATTTTACTTCTTCCTTCCGATGGAAGTTTAGAATTCAGATAGGCGGGGCAGCTATAGTTTGATTTTGAAAAAAATGAAAAAATTGAAAATTAATTTTTTAGAAAAAATGTCAGAAATTTTTTTTTTTTTTTTTTTTGGGTTGTCACTTTGGTCTAAAATTCCGAAGAATTTTTCCCAAAGTCTGAAATAAATATGAAAAATTTTACAAAATTATTACGAATACTACATAAACGCGATAAATATTACAAATTAATACAATTTTAATTAAAATTAGTACTTACACGCACGAGATATGTACACAAAATAAAAAAAATCAGCGCGAGATCGCGCATAGATTCGCCTTGAGCGAATTTTCAAATGATTTCATTTGAATCGGCGCTCCAGTCGTAACTGTTTGTGCCATATTGGAAAGTGACGTGTTTTCGTCACGTTGCGCGTCCTGATTGGCTCGCGCTATTCGCGGCAAGACCCTAGTGGTCTCGTAACGAAAATGTTTCAACCTGCTGATTGAAACTGTTTGGCGATTTAGCGGGTTGTCCCAATGTACAATGGTGACAACATTTTCTGCTTCCCGCGAAATGTCCGTAACTATGAACGGACCGGACCATGGTAGTCCTAGTTTTTTCTGCTTGTCTACTTTGAGCAGAACCCAATCCTTTTCTTTAAATCCATTTTGCTTGGATTTTTTATCGAAGTATTTCTTCAATTTTTCGGCAGCACTCTGGATATTTTTAGCAATATCCTCGTAAAGGTTGACTAAATGATTGGTCAACACAAATTTGTATGCCTCAGCATTGCTGTCCGGCATTACAATATCGTATGCTTTCGATAAGTTTAACCCGAAGGTTGCCTCATGACCTCTAAGCAACGAAAATGGGGATTGCCCCGTGGCTGCATGTGGTGTGGCATTATATGCAAACACCACAGCTCTCAAGTATCTTGGCCAGTTATCTTTTTCCTCGATGGCCACCTTTCTGAGCTGTTTGATGAGTGTCTGGTTAAACCTTTCTACCATACCATTTCCTTGTGGATGGTAAGCTGTTGTAAAAATTTTTTGACACTCCAACAACTTGCAGATCTCCTTCATTAGATCTGAGGTAAAACAACCTCCTCTATCGCTGAGTAGTCTCCGTGGAGTCCCGTGTCTAAATACAATAGCTTGTAGAAAAGTATCTACAACGGTGCTAGCTGACTGATCCGGGATCAGTTCAGCTTCAACCCACTTTGTAAAATAGTCTTGAAAGACTATGACATACGGTCTCTTCTCACTAAGTGGAGAAATACCCACGATATCCACTGATACTATGTCAAAAGGACCTTGTGGAATAATTGGTATCAGTGGTGGAATTTCTGTGTTTCCCTGATTAGCCATTTGACAAACTGGACAAAACTTGATCCAGTGCCTGACATCCTTTTCAATTCCAGGCCACCAGAACCGTTTTTTGATCATAGCAAGGGTCCTTTTGAACCCCTGATGAGTCATCATTACGGCACCGTGGTACTGGTGCAAAGTATTGTCCCTAAGGCAGGATGGGACGACCACCTGATCATCCGATCCCTGTCCGGCTTCGCGGTATAACACTTCATTTTGGATATAAAATCCACTATGATACTTGGTTGTCCCATTTGGACCCAATCTATCAAAGTATGGTCGTAGTACCTCATCTTTTCTCTGCAAGAGGGCCATGAGATCATCTCTAATTAGCCCTTTTGGTAGTTCATCTTCTTTAGGGTCTGCCAAAGTAAACTCTTGTTCCTTTTCTGGGTATAACCAGGTTACTCTTTTTTCCTTACCTTTGTCCTGGTTTCCCCTACTTACCTTTTCGTTGACCTGATTGCCATCAGGCTGGATCTGAGCCTGATTGCTCTTCTCCGCTTCCTTCGCCATGCTCCTTGTAGTTACGGCATTTATCAAGTCTGCAGGCGAGTTTGATTCTGGATCACCGTCAGAATCTTCTGGATAAATCTTGGTGAATCTCGGACTCATATCAGTCCTCTGATTCTTCTTACCTTTTGGCTCCGGATGTAACGGAGTACCGTCTTCAGGATTCCGATCTGTCAGAATTCTGAATCTCTTCACCAAATTGAGATGTTTTTTCTCAATAAGCTGTGCCTCAAGATCTTTCAGATTTCCGGACTCTCGTTTATCCTCTGAGAACATGTGTTCCCATTTTGGCGGTATCTTTTCCGCTTGATCGTCTGGTTCATCCATCCTGGACAAAAAGTCTGCCATGGCATTTTGTTTTCCAGGCACATACTCTAATTTATGGTTGAACTGAGAGATGAATGAGTACCATCTCTTCAACTTACCATTGGTCATGGCGTTAACCTTCATTGACAACAAAGGTTTGTGATCAGTTCTTATGATCACTTTATGACCTACTAAGTAGTGCTTGTATAACTTCAAGCCATACACAATTGCCAAGCATTCCCTTTCCGTGGCTGACCACTTTTTCTCATCCGCCTTTAAAATTCTGCTATTATAAGCAATTACCCAGCGGTCTGAGTTAGTCTCCTGGTAAAGGACTGCTCCTAGTGCCGTTCCGCTGGCATCTGTCTGAAGGACAAAGTCCGCAGACCCGTCCAAAACCGGATACCTAAGGAATGGCACAGACAATAGTGCTTCTTTCAGGCTCCTAAAAGCCTGATGGTGAACCTCCGTGACTTCCCAAACACAGTTCTTCCCAGTTAGTTTGTACAACGGTTCGGCGTGTTTAGCCAAACCCGGTATGAACTTTTTACACCACTGCAACATACCTAAGAACCTTTGCAGTTTACGTTTAGACTCTGGGAATGGGAAATCGCTTATAGCTTTGACCTTTTTCGGATCTGGGGAAACTCCATCCGAATTTAAGATATGTCCTAAAAAATGAACTCTCTCAGGCAAGAATTCACACTTCTCCGGCTTCAAGGTCAAATGAGCCTTTCTTAGAGCTTGCAGGACTAGCTCTAGATTAACTAGATCTTCCTCAAACGTATTTGAGAACACAATTATATCGTCTATATAGACTAGACAGATTTTCCAAACATATGGATGCAAAACTCTTTCCATCATATGCTGGAACTCGGCTGGCGCATTTTTTAGGCCAAAGGGCATGACTTTAAATTGATAAAGCCCTTCTTGGCATATGAAAGCAGTTTTTTCCTTGCTTTCCTCATCCATTGGCACTTGCCAATATCCTGATTTGAGATCTAGGGTAGTATAAAATTTGGCTTTACCTAAACAGTCTAGATAGTCATCCATTCTAGGAATGGGATACTTATCATCCTTAGTAACGTCATTTATACCCCTAAAGTCCACTACTGGTCGCTTGGTACCATCCTTTTTACCTACTAGAAATAACGGAGCTGCCCAAGGCGACTTTGATGGCTCAATTACACCCTTCTTGAGCATATCTTGCACATGCTCACGAACATGTGGCCGTAAATTTATGGCAGTCCTGTGGTACCTTCTTGCCACAGGTGCTGCATCCCCTGTATTTATTTTACAGGTCAAATAGGGTGTAGTAGTTGGAGGATCACTGGGCAAGCTGAACACGTCTCTATATTTTGCGAGACACCGTAAAGCTTGTTCCAATTGTTCAGATGGTATGTTGGATTTAGCTAGCATATTGTACAAGGCTTCCTTGAACTCTTTCTCATCCACTTGAGTCGAATCAGGTCTAGCCTGGACTGCACAAGTTTGCAGCTTCTCCAAATCCTCAACTATCTTCCCCTTAAGTTGATCTTGGTTATCAGTATCACACAACACTGAATTAGTATGGCCAATTATTTGATTTCTTTTCAAATGGCATCCTGATCCTGTGTTGTTAGATACCATAACAACAAAATCATCTTTTGTACCATCTACTATAGTACTATCAATGTGGAACCTTTCTTCTTTGTCTTCAGACTCTATTATGATTCCATTGAGGCGATTTTCGCCTACCTTATCCCAAAGCTTTGCTCTCAGAAGTATATCAGTACCACTAGGTAAGTAGATGGGATTCACACTCACCACTGGCACCGAAACCTTTAGCAGGCAAATCTTTGGCTGGTATTGGTCGGCAGCGCTCATTGTGGATTCCGCGGCGCTCGTGGTCATGACCTCTCCACAATTGGATTGGGGCTGGTCGGGCGTCACGTATATCCGTTGTTGACGGTTGTTGAGCGTCATCGTCCTATTCCTGAAATCTATTATGGCTCCTACCTGAGGATGAGCCAAAAAGTCTGTTCCTACAATGACATTTTCACCTGCTTCAGGAATTACAATTGCTTTAACGGGGAACTGTCCACACAATGTATCCATCCTAAATTGGATATACCCATGGGCTTGGACTGTCTTACCGTTGGCTACAGTGACATTTAATATCCTGGGATATTCAGTATAATCTGGGCCCAAAGTTTCCTTCAGAAACTTAGCCGACATGACAGTGCACTGAGCTCCTGTGTCAATTAAAGCCATTGTCTTACGACCTCCTATAACAACCTCAATGTGGAATGGGGCTGTCCTGGGGTACGTATCCAGCAAATGTTGTTCCTGAGGACTAGCTGGTGTGCCTCTCCTTATTACTTGTACTGATGGTACTATGGGTTGTGGTGCAATTGCATTCATTTGCACAATACTACCTAATACAACATTTGGGCAACTCACTCTCTGGTTTACTTCACCTGAAGGACTCATTTGAGATTGCCTTGCAACCATAACACTCGAATAATCCTTCTGAGGTGGCTGATTTGCGAATTGACCTTGTTGAAGAGTCTGAGTTGGACCCATAATAGCCTGAGGAGGCTGAGGATGCTGTAATGCAGCTTGCTGTTGGTATTGCTGCATCTGCTGGAACTGCTTTTGCAGCTCCTTCTGCTTTTTAAACTCCAGAAATTCATTATAATCTGAATTCTGTTGGTAACTCTCGTGGCTATCCTGATAACCTGAATAGCCTACATTATAAGCACCTCTGCCTCTGCTATTAAAGTTGGCATTTGGGTAACCTCCTCTACCTCTATAGTTACCTCTAGCAAAAGTGTTGAAGCCTCCCCTGTTGAAGGTAGGGAAGCTGGCTCTACCTCTGCTCCTGCGCTCGGACAATACTCTCAATGTCCTGCAGTCTGCAGTATTATGCGTTATGTTCTTGTGGAACTCACACCATGGCTTAGTTGGATCTCGGGAAACTTGACCTCCCTGACTTGTACTAGGTATGGCCACATCAGACCGATTTTCCGTTTGCCTGTTATCAACCTTTTGCTGGAGTTGGTCGAACCTTTCGACCAGTTGTACCATCTCTTTTGAGATTTTCAATAGAAGAGATTCCTTCTTACCTTTTTCGGTCTGAGCCCTAGGGGCCTCCCGAACTGGAATCTCCTCTATCTCAGGAGAATCACTCCTTGACCTTTGGGTTTGGGCCTGTACCTGATTACCTACAGTTTGATATGGTTGCCGAAACCTTTGCCTCTGGCCTTGTTGATATCCTTCTGACTGGTTCCTAGCAACTACGGCAATTTCAGGATCATGCCCACTAGGCATACCTACTTCATTAATTACTATAGGATCCTGTTGTGTACCCTTGGGTCCATATCTCTGGAAGGCATTTTTGTACCTACGTTCAATATCATGAACCTCTACTGCAAGATCATACCAGGTTCTAAAGGTATGCTTTGAATTTTTCAGTTCAGACTGAAATGTAGGATCACTCTTGTAAATAAAGGTATCAATAATCAGTCTCTGTTTAGACTGATAGTCTAAATCACCTTTAACTAGTTCCACTAATATACTGACCCTTTTTAAAAACTCTACGGCCTGTTCATTGGGTCTTTGTTGGATCTCAAACAACTCCCTGGTTAACATTTCCAGGTTGCACTCAGGTGCAAAGACATTAATAATGGCTCTCCTGGCCTCCCTATAGGTCATGTTGTCTCCTGCAACAGCCTTCGGTCTACCTTTAGAAAGCCTCAGCAGTGCTTCATACTTAGCTGATTCGGGTGTATCCCTACGGAATTCCCCTTCAAGTGCTGTTAAAAAGCTAAGCACCTGCTGATTTACCATACCCTCATCTAAAAGTTTGGGTAACACACCTTTAACGATATTCCTGACTACAATTTCCTGTGCCAAATTATTTGATGGCACTTCCCTCTGATCATAAGCTGCTGTTAATACTGGATCAAGATCAGAGTTCAGGGATTGCAGCATAACCCTATTTGGATCTCGTTGAGGTGGTACACCTCCTTGATATGATGGCATATTGTCTTTGTCAAACCTGTAATCCCTATATGGGAAACATGCCAATTGATCTGGTCTAAGGGTATTTGGATCAACTATATTTCCTCTACCATCATAGACCACTCTAGTTAAAGTTGGATGCTGCGGAGCTATCTGACTTTGATTCCTGAAGTCTGCCGATTGCTCAGCTCCTTCGAATCGAAGATCTCTAGCTGGACCTCTCCAACTTTTGGGCTCAAAGTTAAGCCTTTGCCCTTCATCAACATCAGGCCTATTACTAGGCCCTGCGCCTGCATTCATTTCAGCAGCGAGACGGTTGTCTCTTTCTGCACCCCTATTACATGGTCTAACCTGTCTATCCGGCTCCTGTCGGCGCCTGTCGGCTTCCCTTTTGTTGTCCTCTGTGGCGGCATTTGCGATTATGTCGAACAAGGCTTCGACGGTCCCTTTCAACTCGCGTAACTGCGTCGCCAACTCCTGATTGGACATCTCGGGAGCTCTTTCCTGCGGTTGGAATCGCTCTTGTTCCTGGGGAATCCTCTCTAACCTTTGATCGATTTCGGGGTCCCTTTCTTCAAAGTTTGGTCGAATTTCGGGCGTAACGACGTCCCTTTTTGGTCCTGCTAATTCGACCTTTGGCGGCGGTGACCTTTTGAAATTTGTCTGTGGCGGTCCATCGGCGTCTGGGTTCGGATTCGCCGGGCCTGCCTCCTGCGGATCGATGGCAATCGCTGGTGGTCGGTCAATTGGTACGCCTGCATCTTGAGGCGTAAAATGCATTGCATTTTGTTGCAATGGTTGAACCCTCGCGGGAGTTTGATCTGGGATCACTGGGTCCGGAGCAGCATGCCGTTGCTAATCTCCGTCTCCCAAATTGACTAGATTCCCAGCACTCGCCACTCTGGGTGGTGATCTGCGTAAAGTATTACCTCTCGGTATCCTTTCGTTAGGCATTTTAAATCCTGCTAACTTTCTGTAGAAACCTGGAGGATTTTCTTTTCTCCTAGTCTGACTACGAAGTTCCGTGGTAAGGAGTTAAAAGCCACCACTTGTTGTGCAGGTCTTTCCTTAAGAGGCGTAAGAAAAGATAACTCTGGTCTGAACTGACCTGTTAGAACTGATCCCTTGGCTAAGCCTTGGTGATAGTGCAACAGTCCGGTTCCCCAGACCTACAACAACAAAGATAAACTTAACTCTAAATACGGGGGCCTTACCAAGGTCCTCCGCAGTCTCCTAGATGAGACAAGGAATCCCCTCAGGGATAAACTTACTTGGGTATAACCCGGAAGGGGTTTCCCAAAACTTACTTGATGTAAGCTGGCGCCTGGGCCTTTGGCCCTCCGCCTTCGACGCTCGGTAATAAATCCTAAACAATAAATAACAAATATGTAAATCAATATTTCCGATGCAATAATAAAAAATGTGGATTGACCACAGTAGAAATATATGCAAAATAAAGACGAATTGCTGGGAACTTTATTTAGGGACGCCAGCAAAGTAACGAAAATATAATAAAAATCGAAATATAGTGAACAATGATTTTCACTATCTTTTTGGTCTTTTGGTGGCGCTCCATTCTATGCAAATGTCTGCGCCGCTGGTCGTCCCTGTCGTCGATTTGCATGTCGATTTCCCCACACGAAATTGGCATCAACAGGGTGCCCAACAAATTATTAAAACATGATCAGCCCAGAAGAAGACATTGATCGAAGCGCTTGATGGTTGAAGAATGAAGAATCCAAATTCTTGGTTGCCGGCCTATCAATTTTTCACTTTCAGTTTGCCACATGTCATTTTACTTCCTGAATAAGATAACAATCCAAAGCGGGCTTTCTTCTGCCCACTGCACATTTTTTGAGCGTGAAGCGTGAAAATTGTCGATGAAAAGGTGTATCTGCTACTTCCTATAACGTTCAGTACAACTACACTGAAACGTGGCCAAAAAGAAGTGTGGATTTATTCATCAGCTATCCCTGATTGTTTCAATGAATCTATTATGTCTCACATCATATTGAAGTGAGCAAAACTCGACAAAATGTAGTGAAAATGGAATTTTCCAATTGCTGTGAATAAGAAATCATGCTTTTTCCTCGCGATCTTCCTTCACTTATCCAGCGCCATCATTTTCCGACTGAAAATTTAAAGCGAAAGTACTTTAAAGAAAGTATTAAAAACGAATTTATTAAAAAAACTACTTCGACAACAATTTTGCCGTTGTGTTTACACGTATCTTTTACAGATAAATTACAAATATGCAAAATGAAGAATCTAGGTACGGTTATTACAAATGGCCTTCGTCAAAAACTCTCTCCGGATTTATTTTGAAGAATAAAGATTTATTCCACGGCAAAATTGTTGTCGAGGTAGTCTTTTCTTTTTTTCTCAATTTTTCTAATCTTGACGATATTTTGTCTTCCAATAGACAGATCGGATGTGGCACGGCAATTTGTTCCGTAACAGCCGCTAAATGCGGCGCCGCCAAAGTTATCGCGACCGATAAAGCGATCGAAAAAGATGAACGAGATATAGTTAAAGAATTGGCCGAAAAAAATTTCGATGCCAACAATGTTCAATGCGCTTGTTACGCGCCTTTAACGTGGGGTATGATGGAGTCTGTTATTCGGTTTTGTCGAACATATCCTGCGATCGATATTATTATCGCATCAGATTGTTTCTATGATCCTTCTGGTAAGTCAAAAATGTACGTATTTACAAAAAATGTTTTTTCTGACGACTTAGTGCGGAATTTTTGCATTTTCCGGGAGGTTTTATCATACATGTAACGAAGCTGTGCTGTGTTGAGGGTAAAGCGACGTTTTTGGTGGCGGGTCATCGATTAGCTGGACTTCTAGAGCGGAATAATTTCAGGGAAGAATGTCGGTTTTTTCGCCTAAAAAGTCGAGAAATGGTTCAAAAACGTATTCATAGCAACGACATGACTACTTACCAAAAATTGACATTTTTCAGTTTTTTGATCGAAAGGTTAGGATTCCTATATCACTAGCCCGGTACGGCCATGGGCGCTAAGTTTGTTGACGGATCGAAGGCCGATTATAGTAATCGATGATTAAACGTCGCTTATTATCCAGAATTAAATTTTTCCGTAAGTTTGTCAGCCGATTAAACGTCGATTAATTTAATCCGCGCGGGATTGGAGCAATCCTTAAGTTCGTCAGTCAATTAAAGCTTGATTATCCTAATCGGTGATTATAATAATCCGAGTTTTCAATCCTGCCCCACCCCAGATTTAAAAGGCCGATTATATGCATAGTCGGTTTAGTTGTTTAAAAATAAATGTTGTTAATTTTTTGGACGATTAAACGAGGATGAAGCAGAAGCAGAAAATCAAGTACAAATTCGTCATTTCCTGGATAGATGGATTATATTCGAATGAGAAGCTCTGGTCGTGATTTAACTTATGTAAGGACAGTGCAAGAGAGCTAATTGGATAAAAAGATTAATAAAAATAAAAAATAAACAAAAGAATTTATTTAAAAACGGAAGTTTTTAAATAAAAATTCTATAAAAAAATTTTAATAAAAAAATTGAAGCCCTATAGTAAATGATTTTATTTAATTTTCTTCAAAATAATTTAATTTGTTCAAAATCAAAATTAGTGGTATTCTACACACGTGGATTTTTAAGTGGATGTCACGAGAAAAATTGATAACGAAAGGCAACGTACAGAAGGAAAAGCTGTACATCTACACTATAGACAGTATACGTTGTACAGTTTTCAAGCAGCAATTATGCTTTTAATCCTGGATTATATGAATTTAATCGGCGATTATATACGGCTGACGAACTTACCGATTATTTTAATCGCCGATTAAATTTTAATCCACGATTACATAATCGGAGATTAAACGTAATCCTGGATTATTTTAATCGGCTAACAAGCTTACCGCCCTAAGGGGGTCACCGTATGGCTATAATATTTTTGGCGATTTCTCTAGGGTTCTCATGGCGATACTATTCAGAAAGTAGTACTTATGCGACTGAATTAAAGTATTAACCGTGAATAATGTAAATAAGGAATATATCCAAACTGCATGAATATATTTTCGATAATAATGATCATCTTCCAATTATAAAACTTTTGTTGTTTTTATCAAGAAGAATGTTAAATGTAATATATTCAATTTAAGTTAAATAAAAATAAATTTGAAATGCAATTTGAAAAATATTATAATGTTGATTTTATGAACATAAATCCAAATATAATCTATTAGAAATTTTTGAGTATTTTTGTCCTAAAAACTTTCAGCCATGTCAGACAGTCTTTTTCCGATTTTTTAGTCATAAACGGGCCTATTTGGTACAGTTTTCCTGCAAATTGTACTGATTTTCTCTCTGATTCAGTCAATCTTCAACCGATTTAGATGTTTTCAGGTTCGTCTGTTGAGAAAATATCGAAAAAAATTTTACATGATGGAAAAGAAGGTAGTTTTTTGAGAATTGAAAATTTTCAAGCAGAAAATTTTTTTTAGCGAAGTTGATCAAAACTAGATTATATCACTTAAACCAGCGATTTTCACTCTACAGCTTGATATAAGTTTTAAATTGGGGAAGTTTTAATCGAGAGTAGTAGAGTACATAGTTTATTGTTTGACTACTACAAATTTTCTCGAGATAGTCCCAAAGTGCCTAATCTCAATAATGATTCAATAGAATCAAGATTCACATCGATGAAATGAATAGAATTCCTACAAACAAGTTGATGCGAAAATCTTTTTCTAGCTACGATTTGCTAATAAACGTTCATTTGATAAAAATTTCCAAATTCTTATGAAACAAACATTGTTTACTGCTTTGGAATTTTTTTATTTTTATGTTTTTCTCTAAAATTATCAGAAATTGTCACCAAGAATCCATTTTTTGCGCTTACAAGCATTTTTTATTTGAATTTTCAATATTTTACATATCAAAAAGTCGATTCCGTTTTGAAACTGACTTCCCGAACTTCTCAAAATTATTTTTTTCAGTTTTTGATGACATCGTGTTTACATTGGCGTATTTGTTGGACAAAAATCCGAATTGCGTCGTCTATTTCGCTTACCAAATTCGAAGGTGAAAAGTTTTTTTTGCATCAATCGAAAGATAGTTCTCATTTTTACAAAAACATTTAAGCTCGGATTGGTCGATCGAACAATTATTGAATAGATATGAATTGACTTGCGAACTATTACCGTACGAATCATTCGAAAATAATAGTGAAATTTTGATCGGTAAAATTTTGCGAAAATGTCAATAAAAAATTTTTCATTGAATTTCTAGTATACTTCAAATGTAATTTTAGAACATTCGTTCATATACTTCATCGTTTCTTAAATTTCCGAGTATAAACATTTTTATATTCAGGTTAAAATCATGAACAAATCTTTGTCAAAGTTTTCACAATTGACTTTTTGCCAAAGGCGTTTTTTGCCGCGTTTTTCGCGTTCAACGACTTTACCAACACCCGAATTTGCTGAAAAGAACGAAAATGAATCTGGAAACGGAAAAATTCTTACCACACCTGCGCACGTTAATCGTGAACTCATCGAATCAAAGTTGAACCAAATTAGACCGATTAGAGAAAATAAGCATTTAATGGAAAAATCGAATGTCCAACGTGATTTAAGCGCGCCAGAATTCTATGACGGCGAGGATAGTTTTGTGAAAAGCAAGTAAGTACAAGATTGGTGAAGAAAAACAAGCTTGTATGAAATGGGTCATTTTTGATGAAATTGTTAGTCAAATTTCGAAAATTTATTGAATCTCAGTTTTTTAAAACCTATACATGCTTCTATATTTCTGAAATGGCAGAATTACAAAAGCTCGCACGGTCACAACATCTTGCAGTAGAAAACCATAAAAATCTGGAATCTGCTTGCTTTCGAGTTTTATCATTCGCATGAATTTCATTCTATTTTTCATTTCTGTAGAAAAACATTCGAAGAACATCAGGAATACAGGCGGAAAGTTCGTTATCAACGAGAAATTCGTAAAAATACGATTCGAGAAAAGGAGACTCTGTTGACTTGGGCGGCGATGGATCAAATTAGGGAATTACACGATCAAGATCCGCAACATTGGACGCCCGAACGCATATCCGAAAGTTTTCCGATATCGGTTCAAGGAGCGAGGAGTTTTCTACGTAACAAAATATGTTTTTTTCTGAAACTTTTTCGAAAAAAATAGAATTTTACACAATTTAAAGTAGAATTTAATAGAAAAAATTGTTTTTCCTTTTTTTGTAGATGGGAAACGACCTAAAAATGTTACACCAGAAAGAATCAAACAGCACGACGAAGAAGTTGAAAAACGATGGAAAGCGTTGAACAGTGAATCTCAAAGTGAGCGAAATTAACGTTTTTCGCGTAAAAATATTAATTTTCGTTATTTTAGGAAATATAGACGAAGATACAAAAATTTTAATTAAAACTAAACAAACGAAATTTATGCCGTTAAAGGGTTTCCACGCCGAAGACGAAACATCTATCGAAACTGAAAAAGAATTGAAATTACGAGAAGAAGCGCAAAAGCGTGAGTGCAACATGAACCGGAATTGTAGAGAAATACCTTTTACTGTATAGCTCTAATGGTTAACTTGCGAATCACTTTTTCTTTCTACAGTAATCGATCAGCCGAACGACGGACCATTTATGAAAATGTACCGGAATCATCTACGATGGCGAAACGCTGCTAAATTGGACAAAAATCCAACAAAAGTTAAAGTCGACGGAGACGATATGAATTTAAATGCCGAAGAAATTTTCCAGTCTTTGGCGTTCAAAAATTTGAAAAATTCGAAAAAAGGAGACAATATTCTAGACGAAGAGGACAAAATTATTATGAATTTTAAAGAGTTTAGGACGAAAATGAGGAAAGAGTTAAAAATGAGTAAAAATCGGCTGGACCAACGATACGGGCAATGGATTGATGAACAAGAAAGGATTGAAAGACGTTCTCAATGATACTACTGTAATAATATAATAGCAGAGAGATGTTCGGGTTACTTTTTGTTATTTGTTTTTACTGTACTTTTCGAATCTTCCGGTTGCGCCTTTCGAAAATTCACACAATTGAGTAGTGTGAGGCAAAAAATATTTTTTTGGCGTCTTCAACATTATCATGTCAATCAGTTGATATTTCTTCACCTAATGCTATAAAATTCATGAAACGAAATGAGCTGCAGTCTGTATTTCTTGGAATGCTTTTAATTCATTTTGGAAAGCAATTACTATTCTATACTTTTACGATATTCTGCACCATAACTCACATGATAATGAAAATTTGTGATCGTTACTTAACTGACGCTTGATACTTTTTATGTGAAAAGTTCTACAGTAAAAACATTGTGTAAACGATTTAGATGACAGTGCCAATTCTTGTCAGTTATGGATTTACATTCATTTTACAAGAAATGATATACTCATCATCAAGCCTGTAGCCAGGAATTTTTTCGGGGAGCCACACATTTTTTCACTCAATTTACCGTAAAATTGACATTTCTGACGACTTGAAAAAAAACCAAACCTTTGCCTTTTTTCAACACTTCAACCATTTCGGGGGGGGGGGCACGGTCCCCAACCCCCCTAGCTTTAGGCCTGCTCATCATGAACATTTATACTTTTCTTTTCAAACAGAATGGAATGCAATCGACATAAAGTAACCTGTCAGGATTATTTTGTATTTTCGACCCTAGAACGCGAGACCCTGACAAATGATGGGTACGGATGAGCTCGATTCCCTTCTGGGTTTTCTATTTATTCAGAATTCGGTAGAAACGAACAAATATACAAAACTATAGAACAACCCAACTTTCTGACGATCCGTTACAAAACTGAAAATATCGACTAACTGTAGCAGGGTCCTTCCCACACTACTGGACTTTGTGGTTTAGGGTCCTTCCCACTACCACGAAACTCAGGGGTTTGAAGTGTCCTTCCCTTAAACCTCCCAATGGGTTTTGGTCCGTGCACCAAAAACCCAATTGTGGTTTAGGGTCCTTCCCACTACCACCAAACTCAGGGGTTTTAAGGGTCCTTCCCTTAAACCTCCCAATGCGTTTCAATGGGTTTTGGTCCGTGCACCAAAAACCCAATATGCGATTCTAATGCGTTTCAATGGGTTTTGGTCCGTGCACCAAAAACCCAATACGCGATTCTATTTTTCAATTAGTGCCGAGCACACGACTTTTCTCAATCGCTGTTCCACTTCCTAATGACCACTTTCTTGGGTCCTTCCCATGAAAACGATTTTCTACAGTAACCCCTACCGTCAGACTAGGGCGTGGTCAGCATCTATCCCAGAACCTCTCCAGGTAGATCGCCCATGCATATGCCTCCGTGCAGGCATAAAACGCATTTGCATATTTGCACAACCTTTGTGCAAATTGTATCACCTGTTGCACAATGTGCACATCTCTTCACATCTGTCCATTAGTCTTTGTTGAGTGGGTCCATCGTAATGATGGCCCCATAGTGTGCAGGGTCGTTAATAACCATCCCTTGCATATGTTTTTTGGTTAATTTTTGGATTATCGTCAGAATATTGAGGTCGCCCAGACGAAAATGTACAAAAGAAGACGAGAAAAACAAAACACATATGAAAATGTTCGTCTGGAAAACGTTCCAGAATTGAGAACAAAAACACGAAATAATTACAGTATGCTTGCTGAATTTTGCGAAAAAATTATATACAGTAAATCTTACACCTCGTGACAAACCGAACGAAAGAAAAATTTTCGTTCTGTTCGGTTGGAGGTTACCGTCGGTCGTTTTCCACAAAATTGCACTTATCCTTTTCGACCTGAAGTCGATTTCGAGGTTGAACATTTCAAGCTCTTGACGATCCGTTCCGTCGAAAACGGCAAGTATAAAGCGTCATTTATACTTGCCTTTTTCGACGGGACTGAATGCAATCAGGAAAATTTCCGTTCGGTTAGAGTTTACCGTCAGTCATTTTCTACAAAATTGCAGTTATCCTTTCCGATCGAAAGTCCATTTTTGGGCTGAACGTTTCAGGCTATTGGCGATCGGTTCCATTCCGTCGAAAAAGGCAAGTATAAATGACCATTTCGACGTTATTTTCCAGAGCTGAAAACTTTTGTATCCAGCTCATTTCACAGTTTCTTCGCTCAAGCGAAGAGATGCGGTTTAGCATTTTCTGATGTGCAGGATACAAAAAAAAGAGAATTTTCTACAGTATGAATGTGTCTTGAGAGGGATAAAGTGCTTCATTTGCTGATAACGAAGACCCTGGAAACTCGGAAGTTCAGAAACCTTGAATTATTGCAGTTCATGAATTTTGAACTTATATGTATGTAGTGATCATACTTTTACGTCGAGCGCGCAATTCCACGTATAACGTGTGTCGCACCAAGTGGTAGCAGTGCACTACCGCCAACTGCGCAGCCCTGAATCGCCTGAGCAGGCCCAGCAGTGCCCGTTTCAAATATCCAAGTGTGGGGCCGTGACTTGTCTGTGAAACATCAAGTCTACGGGTTCAGAGGAAAATGCACGATGGCAGCGTGTGTGCATCGTGACACACCCAATTGTTAGTTTTGAAAAAATCCGCATGCAATTGCAACAATCTGCAAATTCAGCACGCAATTTTTGGATTTTCCCACTGAACAAAAGCAAGTTATGTCTGACAAATAATGTGAATGATCTATTACTGTAGAGATAATTAGTCAGAGCAGTGAGTTGTAAGTTAATTAAGTTTCTTTTCCGAATTTTTAGTGAAATGGCTTCTAAACTTAGTTCCCATAAAGCTCAGTCTTCAGCCAAAAAGTACGAGAATGATTTGATAGTTTCAGACGCTTGTGATAGTGTCCTAAAAGTTGATGCTAACCATCAAACTGTCACGTGCTGACGAATTTCGCCCAAAGTCACATGATTCACATCATGCTTTTTGTTATGTTTTTCGCCACTTTCTGTTTTACAATCATTTATGTTAATATTGCGTTTCGTTTTTATATTTTACATGCAATTTCTGTGTGTACTCTTTGCGTTTCGTTTTCTGTTTCATTTCTGCACTTTTATTTTTGTTACGATTTGTTATTTTTCCATTGCGCACATAGACTATGGCATGTAAGCCGTTAGTTAGAATTTCCATCCAAAGATAAGCTCTCCGAGCTCATCACTATAATTGGAGCACAACGTGCACCTCTTATCAGCAAAAACTAGCGACGTTTTGCAACGTGAAACGCCTAGTTGGAAATTCTCTCTAAATGATGTTCATATGTTTAGCATGGAGAGTGAAAATCGCCCCAATGCTTAAGGTAATAGGCATCTTCTGCAGCAATTTCCACTTTAGAGAGTTTCTGCATCTTCTGCAGCAATTTCCGCTGTAGAAGTTAGCTTGGGTGTGTCTTAGCTCCGCCCAAGGCATACTGTAGGTTTACAGGGCCCTTTAAAAGGGCTTGTTTCTTTAGTTTTGTACTCATTTTTGGGCCTAATCGTATCTCTGCATTTTTAGCCTGTGTCTCCACGTTCATCAACATCTTTATTATATAAATTTGCATATTTGTCTGCATCCGCCGCCTCCTTCAATAAACTTACACATTTGCCTTTGGTGCCCCTTGCGTTTTACGTTACCGTATTCCAACCTAGGAGTTACCCCGTAGCCTGTTGATTAGAGATCCCCGTCACCTCCTCGAGGAATGTTTGTACTGTTGTCGGCCAACCCTTATCAATTGACCCTCCATGCCGAATCATTTCGCATTACTGTACCCGCTCCCTGTCGTCCCTAGGACCCGGGTACGACCCTTGAACCTGTCTCCCAGTGCTGAGTACTTTGAGAAGAGGACTAGGTGAGTCTTCTCAGAGGTTATTATTGTTGAGGGTATATTCGTGGGAATCCTCCTTGAGCCAGTTTTCCCTTGAGAGTACCCTCAGTTAGAAAAGCCCTTGAACCCTAAAGTTCAGGGCCAAATAGGGGATTTAGGTTTACAATCGGGTCTGCTACAGTAGGCCATTCCACGAATGGCACAGTTCCTCATTCTCAGTGAATGTGGACTAGGGATTGCCACCCCTGACCCGGCAGTGTTGTCCAATATGCTACAGCAGAACCCAAGAACAGTTCCGAGGTACACTATAGGTTTTCCTGTAGTCAGTACCAGCTGGGTTAGGTTCCCGAAATGAATACCAAATGGAGCCACTCAATGGGGTCACAGCATGTCACTCACAGTGTCATGACCGTATTTTCTACGAAATATGGTATGGGTTTTCCCATCAATGTGACTGATCACCAATTCAGTTAATGTGACATGGCCCCCTATTTGTTTAATGTGACAAAACCCAACAAATTGAAGGTGATGTAGAAAGCCTTCGACACAGAGAATTTATTGTGAAATTGCAAAAAACGCGTTTGGTTACACAAAGTTTTTTAGTAGAAAGTTTAAAAAAAACGAATCACATTCTGCTAAGCCATTTTATTTAAAATGATGCAAATATACATTTTTGAGTAAAAATTATCAGTAAATTAGGCCTAACCTTCCATGCAATGCAGTATTTTCTTCCACGCAGAAATCGGATCTCTATATATGTACATATTTGTGCTTGTTTATTTGAATCTCAGCACCACTAACTGCAGAAATTCGAAAGATCATGATACAACTGTGATCACATTTGAAATGAAATCATGCGCTAATTTTTATGCTTTACACCTTTTCTTGTTTACAACAATATCCTAAAATTTCCCGGGCACACCTCTTAATATTAAGCCTTAAGCCATAGGCATACCTGATGTGTTTGCACGTGCACATCATGCTGGTGCACATGCATACAGTTTTTGGGCATGCAAATTTTGTCCACATTTTGTTATGTTGTTTTCCGCCCAGTGCGGGCTATGCAAATTTTATGTGAGCATCTTTTTTGTGTATAAATAGTTGGGCCTTTTGCCCCATTTCGTCTCTTTTCGCCTTCTTTTACGTCTTTCTTCACCATCCTATTGTTTACGAATAAATTATGCTAATCGGCCAGCATAACTGATACTTCCACCAATAAATTGTATGTGTGGGCGGCCAGTAGAGGATAGACCTACTGACCCACACAACAATACCCCCTCAAGTCACACACAACTAGAATAAAATTTTGCGAGTAGCAACCTGCAACTACATTGTGGTTTAGTGTGATTAACGGACCTGCAGTGAGTTCTGGAGTGGAGTCTTTTAGCGGTTCTGGTACCAGCAATTGATACAGTTATGCAATTCTGCGCTGAATAACACTAGTTTCCTGAATAGTATCAATTAGATAGCCGTATTTTTTCAAACCAGCTCTGTCCATGTTTTTTTCCTTGAAGGTGGTCTTTTGAGGGAAAAAATTCTGAAATGACGAAAAAAATTTTAGGCAAGGTTCTCATTGTGGAAAAAATTTTTGGGAATTCAGAATTGAAAAGATGTATTTTGGTCATACCTGTAAGAGGTCCGACCATTTGGGGGGGTGGCCAAAATTTCCGAATTTTGGGGAGAGGGGTCGAAAAGGCCCCAAAAAAGTCGAAAAAATTTCGAAAATTTTCCCAAAAAGGCCAAAGGAAGCCACTTTCTTCCTAACTTTTTCCAATTTTTCCTAGTTTGGGGGGAGTGGATATAGGGTTGACCAAGTTGGGGGTGGGGGTCCCAACATTTGGGTACAGGGTTCGACCAAGTTGGGGGTGGGGGTCCCCTCCCCCAATCCCCCCAATTACAGGTATGATTTTGGTGAACTTTGGAAGGTCAAAATCTAAAAACTTTCCAGCACTCCACGCCACTGCTTTTTCCCCAGATCGATCTTCTTGGGGGGAAAAATTCGGAAAAAGGAAAAAAATTTTGGGCTCTAAGAAAATTTCAGCGATCGGATATAGAAAAGATGCATTTTGGAGCATTTTAGAAGGAAAATTTAAAAAATCCAATAATCATTAATTTTTAACATGTACAGTAAATGCTTCATTTTTCGTATGTATTATGTTAACTTACATGAACAATCTTGTGTAACGGTTTTCGCACACTTGGTGGTAGCTTCTCTACCACCGACTGCACAGCCCTGCATCGCCTGTTGCGACTGCAGCAGTGCCCGTCACAAAAATCCAGGTCTGCGCCCGTGACTTGGATGAGCAGTGACGATGCATTTTCCTCTGAACCCGTAGACTTGATGTTGCTCATCCAAGTCACGTGGATTTTTGTGACGGGCACTGCTGCAGTCGCAATAGGCGATGCAGGGCTATGCAGTCGGTGGTAGAGAAGCGTTACTCTTGCAACTCTTTCCAGTTTGAAATTGCGGTGAACTGTGCTTATCAGTCAAGAATTTTATAGCGTTTGATGCAGTTCTGTAAAGCTCTTGAAAGTTTGTGTGCGAAAAAGTGTTTCAAACCGACCAAGGCTTCATGAAACAAATTCAAACGACGAAATTTCCATGGCCTACCAATCTTCACACAAACCCGAACAATAACCGTAACTCCGTCAAAAATAGATGCAACTACGTTTTTGAATAGATCTTGACCAGACCTATAAATTTATGCCTGATAACTTATAGTATATTGTAATAAAAAATGTATGTGCAGTGAGGTCAAAAGGGCCGATTTGAATCATGCTGTGACCAAATGATGGTGTAGTGAAGGTTTGAAAAACGTCATTACAGTAAGAAATCAAAACTTGACCTTAGAATCATATTCCACGTAACAAGTAACATCTACGAAAATGCTAGTCGATCATAAAGCGATACAGTACACATAAATAAACAAAATATCGTACAAAACTGTGATTGATGAGCAGCACGATTACAGTAATCCCGATTCGACCGATTCCGTAAAGTGTCCAGCACTATATTTACATATTATGTATAAATTATTTAAATGAATCTTCCATTTTTTTCATTGGTCGGCCCATTTTGAAAGATCGATCGACGGAATTTTCGAACAACTGTCCAAATTGGCGGTCGAATTTGTAAATTCAAATGCGTCCAAAGAAATTGTTCGAAATTCGTCGCTATTATCGCAAATTATTCGCGAAAAGCGAACTTTCTGGAGCTCGGCCAATTGATCGGGAGCGAAAACGCCTGGATTTTGATACCAAAATCTGGTAAAAATTGATAAATTATCCTGAGAACCGAAATTTTTTTCTGTAAGAAAATTCGCTTTCGAGTGATAGGAAAGGAAAGAAAAGAAAAGAAAAATAAAACCGAAAATAGAAAGAAAATAAAATGAAAGAGAAAACAAGAAAAAATAAAGTGAAGAAAATTAGCTTTTGAATGATATAGATTGCAGTTTTGCAGCATTTTAAATTTTTCGACTGCTAGATTTCAAAACATATATTTAAGCAGTTGAAAAAGAAATCATTGATTCATAAATTTTTGGATCATATGACACAAAAAACTAGATGGCTAGAGTAAAACAAAAGTCAACAGGACGACTTTACAAAACACTTTGGTCCTGTAAACCAATCCTACACGTCATGAAAAAAGAGAGAGCGTAAGAAAAATAACAAAAAAGGAAAATAAAACTTACACTGTTAGATAGGAAATTGCGTGCAAATTATAATGATAATAATTACATCTGGACTTTCATGCGAAGAAAATTGTACTATTGTTCGGGCTCCTTCTATTCTACTCTGTCAAGTTCTCATTTTTTGTCGATTATTTTTTATAAACTGTATTCCTTGAATTTGCTCTCATAAAATGCATTTAAAGTCGAAAAAGACAATGTCGCTGATTTACGTAAGGCTCAATGTAGCCTAAAAATATGAGAACTTTAAAATCGTGTGTAGTAGGGCGTTGATTGTTTACAGTGTAAACTTGTTTCGAAGTTCAAAGCTTGCAGAAGGTTCACAACATCGAGGATTACGCTGCCAGAAAAAGTTGTGATAAATTCAGTCTTGTTTTTTGCTCTGGTTGGGAACAGTGTTGCCAGACTGGAATTTCCGATGCTAGATCTGGCAGTGGAATGACCTGGCATCAATCTGGCTCTAATTTTGGCATAATTTTCTGAATTTTGGCATAATTCTGGCATAATGTTCTGATTTTTAGCATAATTCTGGCATTATTTGAAAATGAAGTATCTACTGGCTTTGCATTCTAGTTTTCAACTCAAGTTTACTGTAGAATTGAAGGAAAATAATTTGTTTCCTAATCTGATTTTCAATTGATTCGTTTCATTGTTCAATGCTCGTTCTACTCTCAAAGATTATGGACTGTGGTTTTTGTGTATCCTGTCCATATAATCGAGTTACATGCCTTCACAAAAGAATTATATGCAAAAGTTTAAAACATCGTGGCTGAGTGAAAAATCATTCAGAGGGATATATGTATGTGGCTAGGAAGGACGCCACTGTAGCTCACTGTTTTTCGCGCCAAATCAGTGTTTTTAACGAAAAAATATGGCAATGCAAAAAAAATTTTGGGCTCTTTTTGATATATGAATGTGATGTTGTAACTAGTGATGAAGTTGATTTTATGAATCCTGTTGATGCTTAATTATTTAGAGCTTCTGTTATGTGCAAATTATTGAATAAAGTTTCTATTGTGGTATCAATTTTGTGATTTTTATGTTTAAAAAGACTTTCTATCTCGTTATTTATAACATTGAAAATCTGACATTATTTTAAATCAATCTGGCATTTTTTTTGGCACTATTTGCTAAAAAGTCTGACTTTCCCCAAAAATTTGATCTGGGAACACTGGTCGGGAGTGGTCGTTTTCTACTGTTGGGCGCTCCTAAGTTGCTGTATCCTTTTGTTTGCCTTTTTCATAACACTGAACATTGCAAGGGGCCACCTGTACTTCGCCGTGCGGCACGTGAGTATAGCAGCTACTTATCATTTTCATTTACTTACTATCATTTACCACCGTACGGCGTGAAGTATAACACCCACTCATCAAGTGCCATACATCACCATACAGCGCCATGGCGAAGTATAGTTGGCCCCTAGGACAGGGCGATTCACTCGGTAGGTTTTTGTACAATATTTATGTACACTACCAGGCGAAACTAACCGTCTATACCGGACGTGTCCAGGATGCGATCAGCACACTATACCAACGATAAAATTGACAGGCCATGTGCTTGTGTCACACAAAGCCAAATAATTTTGCGGATGCTTCCTTCTTACCTTCCTACAGAAAGCACACGTTACTTGCCAGATATAAACAAAAGGTCAACTGTTGTCATACTTTAGGTCAAAACAAAGAGCATATCCACTACACATTCTGAAAAAAACTATGATTGACAGTTATTGCATGAATATCAATTATTAAGAAACATGAAAGTTTTTTTGTGCTGCCGAAAAAGACGCGTTCCGGACGCAACCTAGACGCGTCCAGGACGCGTCTTTACAAGGGTACAAGGATGGGTGCTTTTTTCTGCATTTACTGGTTTACACCTCGAAGTTTACGCTTTGGTATTTACAGTGCCAAAAAGATTTTTTAGGGTGGGTGACTGATGGACGAAGGTGGGTAAACTTCGGGGTGTTCCTTACACGTTTCAGAACCAAGGCCTACGTTCCCTATTTACGTGCACGCTGTTGCCTTACACGTTAAACAGCTAAAATTTTGGGGTCACTAAAGTCCATAAGCTACTACAGTTTTCATATTTTTGACTACCAAAAAACTTGCATAATTTTGCTTGAACTTGCTTTCCGCTGATTTTTTTATCTGAATCGATCATTTCAGGTGATAAGCCGTCGAAAAATATTCATTTTGTCGAGTTTTGAACTTCGTTGCTAAAAAATATTCCGCCCAAACGGAAAAAATGTATAGAAAAGACTAATTTTGGTCCATTTCAGGACGTCAAAATCTACTTTTCCAACTTTTTTGCAACTGTAATTTTGATCATGAAGCCGAGTTTCAAAATTGAGAAGCATCATGGAAGTAATTTTCAGGAATTTCAGGTTTAACTTTCATGAAAGTATGAGTACATTTTCTAAATTTGTAAGACGATTATGAAGGACATGAACTCGAATGCTGTTAGGAAGAAAGTTTGTGCGAAAATGAAAGATCATGGTTTTTTCAGTGTACAAAAAAATTTTCTCGTACACAGAGGTTTTGGCCGATGTTTGTACAGGTACAAAGAGGCTTGTACAAAAAAACACTGCTGTTAACATGAATATCTATACAATTCTTGCGCAAATATGCGTGCTACAGCCTAAATCGAAGTGCCGTGCATCTCCCGCGCTATTCAGCCTTGTTAAAATAAACGTTTTTTCAGTAATACGCTAGTAGACCAGAAATTTAGCTTTCGAATGAGCTGTAATACACGATTTTTGGTTTTTCTGAATCATTTTTTCAACCCTTCGATAAATTTCGTCAACTTTTTGTCATGCTTATTTTTATTCGTCATGATATTTTTTAGCAACTAAAATTTTAATTTTTACCCTTATGTTTAGTACTCTGCGTTGATACCACTGCTTAATCTGATAGAGTGGTGT